>JALPQD010000095.1:6088348-6256486 GCA_023101885.1 Typhlomys cinereus
TGTACTTGTGGACCCGGGGACCTTCCAAGCCTGGAGCAGCGCATGCTTCGACTGGTGGTCGGGAGGAGGCTGGGACGGGTGGGGGATACCTGGGTCCTTGGGGATGAGGCAGGGGGTTGGTTATTACTTGGGGTTGTGAAGAACGGTGGGTCCACGCGGGACGCCACACAACCGAAGAAGGTGGAGTGAAAGACTCGGCGAGGTTCGATGTTCGTGAGTGAGGACTTGTAGGGATTGCTTTCGTCGTGATTTTTGAGTTACGTGCTGTCTTTCTTTCTTTCGTGTTTCTGTCTTCGGCTTTCCTGACTGGCGGGCTGCCTTTTCGTGCTTCTTTGCTTTCTTTCTTTCTCTTTCTTTTCTCCGCTCTCTCTTTCCTTCCTGCATTTCCCTCCTTTGCACTCATCCCTCCCCCTCTCTCTCGCTCTCTTTCTTTTCTGTTCTTTTCTTTCCTTCCTTTCTTTCTTTCCTTCTTATCTTTCCTTCCTTCCTTCCTTCCTCCTTCCTTCCCTCCCTTCCTTCCTTTCTTCCTTCTTCCTTTCCTTTCCTTCTTCTTTCTTTCTTTCTTCTTCTTTCTTTCTTTCTTCTTCTTTTCTTTCTTTCTTTCTTTCTTTCTTTCTTCTGATCATGATTTGAAATGTGTCCCCCAAAGTCTCATGTATTTGGGAAGGTCATGGCACCCTTGAGAGGTGGAGCCTTGCTGGAGGAATGCAGTAACTTGGGGTTGGTTTTGAGGTTGATTATTCCTGCCCTATCTTCAGGAGTGGTCTGCTTTGTAGCAAGAAGGCTTGCTGCTCTCTGTCTTCAAGGTGTTTGCAGTGGCCTAGACCTCCTCCAGCTTCTGCTGACAGCAATGCTGCTTCTGCCATGAAAAGACTATATCTCCCTTCTGGAACCGTTAGCTGAATGAATCTGGCTTTTTCCCATTACGTTGTTTGAGCCTCAGTGTTGTTTCACAGCAACACAAAAGAATAACATTTATTTTTCTTTTTTTTCCTCTCCCTCCCTTTTTCTTCAAGTATCTGTGTGCACATGCCAAGACATACAAGGGGATAAAAACAAGTTGCAGCAGTAATTTATGTCTTTCCACCTTGTGTATTCTGGGGAATATAATTCAGGTTGTCCAGTTTTGCAACACCCACCATTACCTCTGTAATCATCTCACTAACACCTCTTTCTTGACTTCCTTTTTTATTATTATTAATTTTTTTCCACTCATACACACTTAATAGGTACTCCAGGCCCCTCCCTCCTTCCACCTGTCCCCAGATCTCCTTGTTGCCTCCCCATTTTCCAATTTCTTTCACCTCCCTCCCTCTCTCCTAGTGCTCCCCCCATCCCTGGAGCATCTTTTAGTGTGATACATTACTACACATACATTTCATAGACAAGTTTTTAAAATAGTGGCACAGTAGTGCCCCCTTATGGCAGAAAACCGACTTGTACCTTAAGTATCCCTGAACCAGAGGTGGGAGGACAGAGTAGCAGCCAAGTCCACTCTACAGAACTTTCAAGGAATCTGCGGGGGAAGAGAGGGCATCTCCAATGTACAGGAACTCTGGGGGGGGGGCTTTAAATAGCAAATATATGCCATAATGGCTACAGGAACGCCTCTGATTTAATTGGAGTAGAAAATAATCATTTATACATATATTATTTGAATCACTTCTTAAACTTTAGGCTAAAATCAAGATATTGTCTATTTTTATGTTCCAAGTTATCCGAACAAATTCCTAAAAACCTATAAAAGTAAAACTTGCACTTGATAATAATGTTTGTGATCTAGCTTTGCTCTCATTATAACCATTGCCCATGTAAATACATTTCCATCATAATATGCTGAATGGCTTCACAAAATAATGTACACGCAGCCAGAGGTCATCATATTAGGCTAATTCCTTTTACAGGTAATCATAAACTAATGCCTTGCATATACACATGCTGCTATTTTGTGTACTTTTCATTAACATACAATAAAACGGTACTTTCAAAACTTCAAATGAAATTGCATGTTTACATTGTCAAGTTAGACTACTTTTGTAGTCTACTCTATCAATGGATATTAGAAGCAATATGCCAATCCAATGGCCAGAAGTAATTTCTGAACATTATTTTCAATAGAACTCAATTTTACTGTTTCCTGTAATTTTATCCTGTGGTTGTTACATGATTTTTATAACTCTGTTATTGCTAGTCTTATAATATTCCTTATTATCATCAGTATGAAGATAATGCCATGTTTTTAGGGCTTGTACACTGGTAAAAGAAACAGTTCTCAAGAGAATTCAAGTGATTATTTGTGCATTCATGCATTCATTTTGAACCCATCAACTATTTTGGGAGATTTCTAATATTGTATTAATATAGCCTAGAGAGGGCCATAGAGAAGGAAGGGAAGGGGAGGCTATGAGCAAGTTGGAGGAGGGCGAGGATAGAGGGGAGAGCAAAAGGGGCGGAGAATGTGGAGTGTGGAGAGAGAGGAGAGGGGCAGTGAGAGAAGGAGGGGGGAGCACGAGGAGGAAGGAGGATGAAGAAAGGTAGTGGTTGGAGGGAATAGGAAAAGGAGAGAAAGGGGAAGGGGAGAAGAGGAAGAAGATGGAGTGGGAGAAATGGGGAAAAGAAGAGGGAAGGAGGAGGAAGAGAGGGATGAGAATGAGAGAAGGAAGAGGGGGAGAGGGAGAAAGAAGAGGAAGAATGGTAGGATAAGGAGAGGACGCGGGGAAAGGCAAGTTACTTTTCTCCCTTTTAAAGACTTTTTAACCTTTTTGGCTTCCCTTCCTAAATTAAAGATCAGAATTGTGAATTAATGGAAGGAAATCCATGATTTGTTCCTGTAATAAAATTCTTATCAACATTCTTCACTATATATTAAAAAATGTTAAATGAGGCATGGTTAGCAAAAATCTCTAAGTGGATTCTTAGAATAAAACCAAGAGCAGGGAGCAGGCACTGAAATCTATTAAGGTCTTAGAATAAAGCCACTGCTGCAGGTAAGAGATTCAGGAGTGATCACATTTAACTCAAACATCTCACACAAATATCCTTTTCCCACTCATGAATGTGTATGTCTCTCATTCTACATGTCTCTTTAATGTCTGTTTATAAATCAATATTAAAAACATTTGCTTCAAATAACAGCCCTGGTCCTGAATTTTTAATGACTGTTTTATACAAAAATCTTGACTTTGCCCTTTTGAATAGAGATTTCTGAAAAGATCCCTTCCAGCTGCTACTAGAAGTATTGCTGATCTGATATTTTAAATATGGTTCATCTATTTTATATATAAAATTTGATCTAAGCATATGTTTTCTTTTTCTTGGATAGGTGCATCTGGGTGAGATTAACCCTTCTTTAATCATTGAGGAAGGGCCAGATCATTTTCATGACCCTGATAGTAATAAACACAGGCTCAGTGTGCTGTTTTTTTGGAGATTAAGCTGCAGCCCTTTATTTTAGGGTAAAAGAACACATTCTTGAGAGATAGTCTTAAGAAGAAAAAAGCATTTGGCTTTCAGCTGAGGGCAAGGAGATCAAGTATGGAGTTGTGAGTCATTTTCATTTCAGAGGACCAGTTTGTGCAGTTACTATGGTAACCTCAAGTTATCAATGGAGTTTCCATGGTGATCATGACTTAAGAAGACCATTGTGATCTAGTGAGAAAAGCAGAATGCCGCATCCAGGAGTCTGAACTCAGCTGAGGGTCTTAGTCCCTCACAGTGGGGCTGAACCTCCTTGGAGGGTGACTAAACAGATAAAGGAACCCCAGACCCAAGTAAAGTGGTTCTCACCTTGGGAATTATTGCCAGAATGAGATCTGTGGGATACAGAAGACATTGTTGTCCCAGCAAGTGTGCTACCCTGTTCAAGGAGACCTGGACCTACTTTCGATGTAAGTTCAGGGCATTGGTGAGAGGATAAGATGGAATGATTCTCTCAGAACTCAGCTCTCCCTTCTGAAATGAGCTTCAGAATGCAACGTACAGGATTGCTGGCAATGTCTGTGACAAACATCTCCTTAAATAGCATTACTTGAACTTAGTCCAGGATGCTAAGGTCAGTCTGGACAATAGAGTGAAACCCTGTCTCAGAAACAAGCTAGAGTCTCAGAGGAAGGAATCATATGCTTTCTCCCCACAGTGGAAAACGGGGAAAAAGTCACAAAGGGAAAGAAGAAAATATTAGGGCAATAGAAAGAGAAAAGAGAAAGAGTTAGAGGGCAAGCATACAAAAGTTAAGAAAGGGTAATAGAGGAATAAATATGATTGAGATATATGCATGAATGAAAATTCAATAATGAAACATTACATTTTCTGTGTGCAAGTGCCAATGTGTATGTGTGTGTGTGTGTGTGTGTGTGTGTGTGTGTGTGTGTGTATTGTGTGTGTGTATGTTGCAATTAGCCTTAAGGAAACAAGGTGTTTATTCTCTTACACTTCCTGGTTACAGTTCCTTATACAGCATGGGAGGAGAGCCTCACACCAACACCAGGTCTGAAGGAACTGGTCATTCAATGTCTACATAGCATAGCATCTGAGAGAGGGACAATCTTTATTTGCCAGACCAGCATGTCTGGCCAAGTATATAGAAGGATTCCAACTTTCTCAACCAGCTCTCTGTATTTAATTCACCTGTCCAGAGTCTAGCCCAATCCATCCTGGGCTGGGTGTGACACATCAACTAGATGATCTCCTGCAGGTTTGCTCTGGGCTTAACTACCATTTATAAACAAATGTGCCCAGAAATGTCTGTACCTAACTATGATAGCGTGTGTGTGTGTGTGTGTGTGTGTGTGTGTGTGTGTGTGTGTGTGTGTATGTGTGTGTGTAGGGCACTGTGTGTGCCTGCAGTGGTTTAAAGGTGACTTCCAGAATCACCCTGGATTTTTCTACCTCCCTATTGCTTCTTAATGTAATTTCACAGGTTCTTCCCTCCAGGGTTGGAAGTACAAGCTGTCACCAGGCATTTTTATGTGGGATCTGGGATCTGAACTCAGGTCCATTTGCTTGTGAGGTAAAAGTTTAAACCTCAAGTCATCTCTGAGTCTCTCCAGCCTGAAACCCATTATTCTGTGCAATAAAATGAACAAAAAGCAAAACATAGAAGTAAGTTGATTCCTAGACTTGTTTTTTCTTTATAGTAAATTCTATTAATAAGAAAACAAGAAAGCAAATATGATTATAATTTTTATCCTAATGGTTGAAAATATACATTTTTGTACCTATGTAATGCTAATAATCAGTACCAAACACTTTGTAGTACCATGAAATATATTTTTAAAGATTCATTTTCAGGTAGAATTTTTAAAAATGTATCATATCTTGGTATATAAGCATATTAATGTTAATAACTAGCAGTATTATACTATGTCATACTACCAGCAGTGTATATTTTATTCATCTCACCTTTAATTTCTAGTTTGGTTCCCTTAAAAAGACTGATAATGATCAGGTAAACTGATTTTATAAGAGAGGTTGTCTAATTGATGGGAAAGAGCCAGCCTGTGGTGGGTGGGACATTTCCCTGGCTAGCTAGATGAAGTGGGGGAAGTAGGTTCAGTAAGTTGGCATTTTTTAGCATATGTAAACAAGCATAAGTGGAATTTGACCATCTCCAGGCACTGGATCTGGTATAGTCAGCTTCCTGGGCTCCTGGTGCTGGTGTGAGCTCTCCAACATTGCTGAATTAAGAACTATAGTCAGACAATTATAAATCAGGATTAAATCCTTTGTTCCCATTAGCCATTTTGTTGTGAATTGATCAGCAACATTTAGGCAAACTGCAGCAACAGTAAAGTCAAGATTATCTTTCTCAGATATGACAGGATTTTCCATCTTGTAGGGATCTGGAGAGAATAAGATGAAACCCAAAGAAGAGTCCCTAGTCCACAGTATATTACAAGTTAAAGGCTGTAACAGGATATTTAAATGCCACTCAGCATCTATTTAGTAATTGTGTAAAATGAGTGTGATAGTTAATCCTAGGTGTCAACTTGACACACCTGGCATTAACTAAGATCAGCTGAGACAGCTGAAGAAATTCAGATCAACACATTTACAACACAAAGACCAGCCCTGGATCGCATGGGAACCTCCCCACATCTCACTGGAACATCCCAGTAGTGGACCAGAAAAAGGGAAACAGAACAGAAGACTGAGAATAAGACTCTCCAGGAATTCTCCAGCCTTCAGTAGCCACCCACTACACTACTGGATGTCCGCCATGACTTAGCCTGCCAGCTTCAGCCACCAGCCCTGTCACCTGTGCCTTGAAAGACTGTATCTCATCCCTGCAATCCTAAGGTGAATAAATTTCCTTTTTCCTTTTAAGTTGTTTGACTTTGAATGCTCTGTCACAGCAACAGTTAAGAGTGACCTTTACAATGAGTGTCTGCCCAGAAACACAGGTCACATTTCCCTCTGGCGTTTTTACTTGGGATCTGGGATCCAAATTCAGGTTTTTCTCCCTGAGATGCACAGTTTTAACCCCTCAATGATTTTTCAAGGTAGATATTTATAGCTATGAGATTCCTTGATTGAACTGTCATCCTTTTATACCACAGATTCTTGTAAGGAGTACTTTCATTTCACTCAGTTTTTGGCAATTTTTAATTTCCCTCATGATTTCTTCAATGATCCATCTGATTGTTCAATAGTATGCTTAAGTTTTTAATTTCACTTCTGTTGATTTGTTATAGTTTTATTCCATTGTGATCAGATAGAATACAAGGAATTATTTCAATTTTCTAATATTTGTTAAGTCTTGCCTTGTGTCTGAAAATAAAGTCTCTTTTAAAGAATATCCCACAGGTTGCAGAGAAGTATGTGTTGTCTGCCAATTTTGGGTGAACTATTTTTTTTTGAAAGTGTTATTCTTTTTTTTTATTAAAAATTTAATTATACATTTTAAAATTTTTTACCAGTTCCCTCCCTCCCCCCTCCTCCCCCTCCCCTTCCCCCAGTGCCTCCCCCCCAATTCCCAGAGAGTCCTTTATTGTGTACGCCTAACTCTCCACTGGGTCCTCCTCTCCGATGACATATAAGGACCCAGTGGCATTTCCATAAGCCCTTTCTCTTGTTCCCCTTAAGCATAAGATCACTACTATGGCTGTCAATCCCTTGCCTCCAGGGGTCTCGGTTCCCTTAACAGATGCTAGACTTTATGAGGGCAACAGTGCGCTGGACATTGCGCAGGGCATGCAAAGTCCCATTATGATTGCTTTGGCCCCAACTATTGTTGAGAATCTTGCAAATCGTTGCTCCTCCCATCCTTTTGCTCTTACAATCTTACCGCCCCCTCTTCCGCAAATGTCCCTGAGCTCCAGGATGGGGAGAGATTAGGCTGGCCTAGTTCTATGTGATTGATATAGAGTCTCTGAAGTTCTGGATTGTGGTTTGTTGATTTTCTTTTGCAGTTTTGCTGCTCCTGCAATTCCCTTCACTCCATTCTGCTGGGCACTGTATGTCACCCCCTGGCCAGAGACAAAAAGCTGTTAAACTGGAGTCTTGTTGTAATAGCACATTCAAGGGTAGATGTAATAAGAGTAGGAAACCTCACTGAGGGAGTGGTCCATCATTGGGTGAACTATTATATAGATGCCTGTTAAGACAATTCGATGTATAATGTCATTTAACTTTACTATTTCTTTGTTAATTTTCAGGGGGTGGTCTGGATATATTGTCTGTTGGTGAGAGTGTGGTATTGATGTTATTCACTAATTTATTGTTATTATTATATTTGTTAATTTTTTCTCAGTCATACAAGCTTAATAGGTACCCTAGTCCCCTGCCTCCCTCTGCCCCTCCTCAGTCCCCCTTGCACCCTCCCCCCTCTTCCCCTTCCTTTCACCCTCTCCCTCCCTTTCTCCCAATACCACCCCTTCCCCCCCTCCCATTCTATGGAACATCCTATAGTGTGAATGTCAAACTTCCCTCTGAGTCTTCCACTCCAGTGAGTTGTAAGGACTCAGTGGCATAGCCCAGAGCCCTTTCATGGGCTCCCCTTTAGTTTGGGAACACTATTGTGAATGTTAATGCGTTGCCTCTAAGGATCCTTGTGTCTGTGATCCATGCTAGATTTTAGGGGGTCATTGACATGTCAGTCATTGTGCAGGTCATACAAAGTTTGATTATGGCTACTGTGGCCCTAACTTGTGTGAAGTAGCTTGCGTATCCTTTCTCCTTCCCATCTTTAGGCTATTACAACCTTACCGCCCTTCTTCTGTATGTTTCCCTGAGCTTGAGGACAGGGAGAGGTTTGGCTAGTCTGGTTCCAGGTGATTCATGTAAGGTCTCTGATGTTCCGAATGATGGTTTGTTGTTGTTTTGAGTGTTGCTGTTCCTGCACTGCCCTTGGCTCCATCGTGATTGGTATTGGAGGTCACCTCCTAACCAGAGATAAAAAGCTATTTAAATGGAATCTTAGATGGAATAGGAGTAGGAGACTGCAGTGGGGGGAGGATCAGTCTCCCATTTGCAGGATGGTTACAATCTATCTGCCAGTCTCTATGCCCTCCCTGATTGGTGAGATCAAAACCCTTTAGTCACAAGTGACCAGGAGGGAAAGTGAGTGAGCTTAACCAGCTATCTCGCTACTTACATGCAATATTGATCGTTACCTATTTTCCGTACTGTAGCATGATCCCCTATCTCCTTAGTTCTGGGGGGCCTTCCTTCCCCTTCCTCCCTGTTTATAATCTTTGCAATTACTGTAGGTATTATGGAGATTTATCTTTGAATATGTCACGAAATGGGGTTGGTACTAGGATTCATCTATTAAGGAGTACACATGGCACTTAATTTTCTATGTCTGGAATGCTTCACTCAATATAATTTTTTTCTAATTCCATCCATTTCCCAGAAAATTTCATTAATTCATCTTTTTGAATGGCTGAGTAGTAGTCCATTGTATAAATGTACCACATTTTTCTTATCTACTCATCAACTGTTGGGATTTGGGTTGATTCCATGACTTGGCTATTGTAAACAATGCTGCTATGAACATGGTCATGCTTATACTATTGAGGTGAATTTTTGCTGTATGGGGGATTATTCCCAGAAGTGGGATAGCAGAGTCATACGGCATTTCAATCTTTAACTTTTTTAAAAATCGCCAGACTGCTCACCAGAGTGGTTGAATAAACCTGCATTCCCACTTGCAACTTAGGAGAGTTCCCTTTTCTCCACATCCTCTCCAGCAATTGGTGTTGTTTGTATTGTGGATTTTTGCCATCCTGACCTGGGTGAGATGATATCTCAGGGAGGTTTTGATTTGCATTTCCCTGATGGCTAAGGATGTGGAACATTTTTTAAGATGTTTGTTAGATATTTCAATTTTGCCCCTGGTAAAGTTTCTTTTGAGTTCCCAAGCCCATTTTCTAATTGGACCATTTGTTTTCTTGGTGTTTAGTTTTCTAAGTTGTTTGTGCACTCTCATAATAGAGCTCTATCAGATATGTGGTTAGTGAAGATTTTCTCCCATTCTGTGGGTTGTCCTTTTGCTTCGCTTACAATCTGTTTACCTGAACAGAAGCTCTTTAATTTCTTAAGATATCATTTTCTGAGGGTTGATTCTAGTGACTGTGTTATCGGATTTCTGTTTAGTAAGTGTTGGCCTAACACAATCAGCTCAAGGGAGATCCCCACCCTTTCACCTAGGGATTTTATAGTTTCTGGCCTAATATCGAGGTCCTTGATTCATTTGGAACTAATTTTTGTACATGGTGTCAAGAATGGGTACAGTTACAATCTTCTGCATGTGAACATCCAGTTTTGCCAGCACCATTTGTTGAAGATGCTGTTTTTTTTTCCATTGGATTTTTTGGGCCCCTTTGTCAAAGATCAAATGGTTGTAATTGTGTGGGCTTATATGTGGGTCTTCAACCCCTATCCATTGATTTATGTGTCTATTTTGAAGCCAGTATCAGGCTGTTATTATTGCTATGGATTTTAGTATAGATTAAGGTTTGGTATGGTGATACATCCAGCAGTGTTTTTGTTATTTAGGATTGGGTCTTTTTGCTTCCATATGAATTTTGAGATTGTTTGGTCAATTTCTTTAAAGAATTGCTTTGGGATTTTGATTGGTCTTTTTCACTTTTTTCATCCTGGGCTAATAGGAAGACCACTGATTTTTGCACTTTTATTTTGTAGCCTGCTACCCTGCTGTACTTCTGTATTAATTCCAGGATTTTTCTGGTGGACTTTTTAGGATCACTCAGGTATATGATCATGTCTTCTATAAATAGAGATAATTTGACTTTTTCCTTGCAGGTTTGAATGCTTTTTATCTGTCTCTCTTGTCTTATGGCTCCAGCTAAGACTTCAAGTACAATAGTGAACAGAAGTGGTGAGAGTGGACAGACTTGTCTAGTTCCTGATTGAAGCAGGAATGCTTCAAATTTTTCCCTATTGAGTATAATCCTTGATGTTGGCTTGTTGTATACAGTTTTTATTATATTTGTAAAGGTTCCTTCCATTCTAACTATCTCTAGGGATTTGATCATAAAAGATGTTGGATCCTGTCATAACCTTTTTCTGCATCTATCAAGAGTATCATGTGGTCTTGGACTCTGGATTGGTTTATATGGTGAATTACATTTATTGATTTGCGTATGTTGAACCAACCTTGTGTGCCTGGGGTAAAGCCTACTTGATCATAGTGAATGATCTTTTTGATATGTTTTTGAATCTGATTTGCTATGATTTTGTTGGAAATCTTTGCATCTGTGTTCATCAAAGAGATTGGCCTATAGTTTTCTTTTTAAGTGTATCTTTATTAGGTTTTGTGATTAGTATGATATTAGCTTCTTAGCAAGAACATGGCAGTGTTCCTTCCTTCGCAATTTCATGGAACAGTTTAAAGAATATTGGTGTCAGTTTTTCCTTAAATGTCTGGTAGAATTCTGTGCTCAATCCATCTGGTCCATGACAGTTTTTGTTGAGAAGATACCAGATTATTTCATCGAATTCCTCATATGTCATAGTACTATTTAAATGATTCAGAACTTCCTGATTCAATTAAGGTAAGTTGTGCTTACTTAGGAATTTATCGATTTCTTTTGTGTTATCTAATTTCACAGAGTTTAAGTTTTTGAAATATTACCTTATAATTCTCTGAATTTCTTGGGTATCAGCAGTGATAATTCAATTTTCACTTCTAATTTTGTCAATTTGGGTTTACTTTCTCTTGTTTTTGGTTAATTTAGATAGAGGTGTATAAATTTTATTGATTTTTTTTCAAAGAACCAGCTTTTTGACTGGTTGATTCTCAGTATTGTTTTCTTTATGTCAATTTTGGATATTTCTCCCCTGATTTTCCTAATCTCCTCACTTCTGCTTTTGGAATTGGATTGCTCTTGTTTCTCTAAAGTTTTAAACTGCATTGTTAAGTTCTTATTTGTGATTCTATTTTTTGTTGTAGGCATTAAGGGCTATAAACTTACCTCTTAGTAAGGCTTTCATTGTGTTCCAGAGATTGTGATATGTTGTATTTTCATTATCATTCTCTTCTGGAAAGTCATGAATTTCCTTTATGATTTCTTCCTGAACCCAATTTTCATTCAGCATCATAGCAATTAGTTTCCAGAAGTTAACATGTTTTCTGCTGTTTGTTGTGTTGTGGATGTCAAGCTTTAGATCATGGTGGTCTGATAGGGTGCAGGCTAGAATTTCAACTTTCCTATATATGTGGAGATTTGTTTTGTGGGCGAATATGCAGTCTATTTTGGAGAATGTTCCCTGTGCTGCTGAGAAAAATGTGTATTCTTTGGTGCGTGAATGGAATGTTCGATAGAGATTTGTAAGGTCCATTTCAGTAAGGTTTTGATTAAGTTCCATTGTGTCTCTGTTAAATTTTTGGCCTGTTGATCTATCCCCCATTGAGTGGGAAGTATCGAAATCCCCAAGAATTATCATTTTGGGGTTGATTTCTTGCTTTAGATTATGTAGCATTTGCTTAATGAATATGGAGGAGCCCATATTAGGTGCTTATATGTTCAGTATTGTGAGGTCTTTCTTATGAATTGTACCTGTGACTAAAATGTAGTATCCTTCTGTGTCTCTTATGATTGTTTTTTGGTTTGAAGTCCACTTTGTCTGATAGCATAATATCTACCCCTGCCTGTTTCCTGGTTCCATTAGCTTGCAGAATTTCTGACCGGGCTTTTTCTTTTAGAATGTGCCTATCTCTTATGGTGCAATGTGCTTCCTGAAGGCAGCAATGGATGGGTTGTGACTTCTAATCTAAGTTTGTAATCTTTGTCTTTTGATTGGTGAGTTAATTCCATTGACATTTAGTGTTATAATGGAGACATTACTTTTAATTCCTGACACTTTTTGTATTTAGTGGCTTTCATAAGTGTATTGCTTGGCTTTTAGGTTTTGGTGGTATTATACTTCCCTTCAGTCTTCCTATATATATTTGTTCATTTCTTCAAGCTTGAAGGCCTGGTTTGATAGACATGTAAGCCTTCAAGTTTTCTTTGTGCTACAATATTTTTCATTCACCCTCGATCATGACTGATACTTTTGATGGGTATATTGGTCTGGGTTGACATTTTTGCTCATTCAAAACTTGGAAGTAGGTCTCTCTAATGTCTTCTTGCTTTTACTGTTTCAATTGAAAAATCATTTGTTATTTTAATAGATTTACCTTTAAAAGTGACTTATTTTTTTCTCCTCGAAGCTCTCAGCACCTTTTCTTTGTCTTGAATGTGAAGTGTTTTGACTATTATTTGCTGTGGCACATTTCTTTTTTGGTCATAACTGTTTGGAGTGCAGAATGCCTCTTGTATTTTGATAAGCTTTTCTTTCTTTAGATGAGGAAAGTGTTCCTTTATGATAATTTGAAAAATTTTCCAGTTGTGATATTTTGGGATTCTTGTTCTGGTATTCCATGAATATGCATGTTAGGTTTCTTCAAGGTGTCCCGTAACTCTTGCATTTTATTCTCAAGTATCTTTTTGGCTCCATTGAGCTGGTTAGTACTTTTGTCTTCAAGATCTGATATTCTATTTTCTGCCTCATTAGTTCTGCTGATAAGAATCTCTGTTGAGTTCTAGGTTGAAGATAACTTGACTTTTAGATCAATTTTAACTCTGCCTGGGATTGTTTGAACTATTCTATGCCTGTTTTTGTTTCTTCAACTCTTTTTCTCATGTCTTTCAAGTGCCTGTTGTGTTCCTGTTCAAAGTGGTTGATGCAGTTGTTTAACTCCTCCCAGATTTCCTCTTTCATAGTATTGATCATGGTAAAGATCAGGCTTTGAATATCATTATCTTGGGTATGGATTTCTTGGCTATTTTCTTTTTTTTTTTTTTTTTAATTTTTTTATTATTATTATTTATTCAATTGTGCATGTGTGTGTATGTATGTGCACGCGCATGTGTGTATGTGTGTGTGTAGAACCACGGACGAATTTGTGAACCACCATGGACGCCTCCACCTCCTTCTGCCCCGGGATTCACAGGCTCCGCCCTACCAGGACCAGAAGCGCAGGCCGCCCCCGCTTCCGCCTGGCGTCTATACGTGGGATCTGGGATCCGAACTCAGGACCTTCCGCCTGCAAGGCGGAGGCTTAACCCCTGAGCCACCTCTCCAGCCCCTCTTGGCTATTTTCTATGAGTTTGTTCTGGTTGGAATTTATCATTATGGGGTTAATTCTTTTGGTAGGAGATTTGTTGTCTTAGTTTTTGTTTTTCATGGATTTGCACTGTGACCTGGGCATTGTTGTTTTATCTCTCAAGACCTTCTTTCAATTTCTGTGTGTTTTTGACTGAACTGAATTAGATGGTAGTACTACTCTTGAGCAGTTATTACTAGTGTTTGCTTTGGAGTTGGGTACACTTGTCTGGTATTGGTGTTATTTCCTAGATGAGGCTATTAGACTGTTAGTACATCAATTAAGTCAGGTTTAGTAGACAGAGAGTGAAGATTATTATGGTAGTGCACTTTTTTGTTTTAGTACCTTGGTGATATGTGAGAGTAAATGATATAGTCCCTGAAGTTATATGGATTTTGGGGTGGCTATATGGAAAAGTTAAACTACAGTATCTAATAATTGAAAGGAACAAGATGGTAAAAAGGGTTTACATATCTTTGAGCTGGATGTGAATAATGTCTCCCATGGGATAGGATATTTTAGAGGACTCCAAATGTATGTCATTTGTCCGCTAGAGGTTTGCTTGGGTTTTCTTTGGACTCTTCAAATCTGAGGAGCAGGGAATCCACTCTGAGGTGCAGGGAGACTGCCCTTGTCTGGATCCAGGGCAAAAAGAGCAGTTCCTCTAGTAGTCAGCGCAGATCACCTGGGACTTGGGGAGTAGCCTAATGGCCTTTCCCAGCACCAGAGCAGACTGGCTCCCTCTCCAGCAAGATGGTGGGACAGGCAGGGGGCCTGGGGCCTGGGGCATGATCAAGGGGCCTTATCGGAGGAGCAGGGGGTCGTTCTGGTCTGGATCCAGGGCAAAAGTCATTCACTAATTTTGTATTGACTTTAATCTGTGTCTTTATATTCAGTAATGTTTGCCCTATAAAAATTGAAATTTGGTGCCCTGATTTTTTACTGTGTACGTATTTATAATTGTTATATCCTCTTGAAGAATTGCTTTCTTAGCCAATATGAAATAATCCTCAAATCTTTAAACTGTGTTTTGAAGTCTAATTTGTGAGGAATTAGTATGGTTATAATTCTTTCCTCTAGTCCAATTTGCTTAGAATGTCTTTTCTCATCCTTTCACCTGAGGACTGTGAATTTCTTTCATAGTTATGAATGCTTCTTTGAAGTGATAAATAGATTGGGACCATTTTTGTATTTCAGAACTTCATTTAAAAGAACAGATAAGAGACTGGAGAGAGAGTTCAGTCAGTAAATGGTATCTTTTAAAATATAATATTCCCATCTGTGTCTTCACTGGCGATCAAGGACATTACCATTCAGAGATAATATCAAGAGGTGTGTATTAATCCCTGTAGTTTTATTTTTTGTAATGTTTGGTAATTTCTAATCCTCCTGTGCTCCTCTTAGTGTAGCTTATTCTTTCTGGTGACTGTGACTGTACTTTTATAGGTATAGGATGACTTCCAGTATGAACTTTGTGTTTATAATGGAATTTTTTCTCATTCCTCCAATTATAGGTGATATCTTTGCTAGATATAGTCATTGTGGCTATTGTTTATTCTATTTGAGAACTTGAAATACATCATTATATGCCTTCAGGCTTTTGGAATTTCTTCTGAGTGTTCTATTATTATTCAGATTGATTTATGTTGATATTTAACTTAGTTCTCCTGGGTTTTGATCCTCTTTTTTTGCTTAAAAACTCAGATACAGACATGTTTTCAGCTACAAATGAATGGATAATAATAATATGGGACCTATAGATGAGGAGATAATATTCCTCTATATAGATATATGAAAATTTGAAATTTTCAGAACAATGAATTGGTTTGGTAATTATGATATTAAGTGAGGTAACTCAGACTGAAACAGACAAATACCATGATTTTTATAGTAAATCTTCCTCTTATTTCGTGACTGCATTACCAGTCCTACCAGCATCAGACTACATGAACTTCTCTCTCTAAACTATAGAATAACTTTTTTCTTTCCCTACTAACCATCAAATCATAGATCTTATTTTTTAAATAAAATAGTACTTTCATTAACTGTGATTTAAAGTTTGTGTTCCCTTCTATCACTCCAATTACAAATATTCACTTCTTAGCTTACGGACCATAGAAAAGCAAGTAGAAGTGAAACAGTCTAAGCAGCCATAACTAAGGCAGCCATAGCAACAAGTCACTCCCTCAGTACTTCCTTTTGCAAGTTTTTTTTAATGTGGTTCATTTACTGTTAATCAGTTTTACATGCTTTTTTTGAAGACACATAGCAGCAATTTTTATAATATCCATGCAAATAAATAGTAACACAAATGTCTTTGATCTGAGGAATGCATAAACAAATATGAAAGGTATATATAATGGACTATAAATATATTCACATAAAATGAAATATTGTTAAATTCTATGATAAAAACATTATGTTAACTGACTAAGTCCTTACACCTCATCAGAGAGAAGGACCCAGAGAGAAGTTTGACAGACACACTAAAGGATGCTCCAGGACTGGGGGGACACTGGGAGAAGGGGAGGAAGGGGAGAAAGGAAGGGGAAAGTGGGGGAAGGAGAGGGAATTTCAGGAAGTGGAGGAGGGAGGAAGGGGAATGGGGAACCTGTCAACTTTGTATGAGTGGAAAAAATTTAAAAAAGCCAGAAAATAGGCCATAAATGGTATCATCATGTTTAAATGAGATATCTACAACAAGCAAGCTCACAGAAAAAAATAGTAGGATAAGATTCTTCAATCCATAAATTATTTTAGAAGTGTATTTCTTTTTTTTTAAATTTCTTCCACTCATACAAAGTTGACAGGTTCCCCATTCCCCTCCCTCCCTCCACCCCTCTCTGGATGCCCATGCTCCCTCCCTCCTTTTCCCTTTCCTTCCCACCTCCCTCCTTTTCTCTCAGCGTCCCCTCCCCCCCATTCCTAGAGCATCCTTTAGTGTGTATGTCTAAGTTCCCTCTGGGTCCTCCTCTCTGATGAGGTGTAAGGACTCAGTGGCATTGCCTAGAGCACTTTTTTGTGTTCCCCTTTAGTATAGGAATACTATTGTGGTTGTTAATCCCTTGCCTGTAAGAATCATAGTGTCTGTGATCCATGCTAGACTTTGGGGGTTCAATGATATGTTGGACATTGCACAGGTCATGCAAAGTCCTATTATGATTACTTCGGCCCTAACTTGTATGGAGTATCTTGCATATCATTGCTCCTCCCCATCTTTAGGCTCTTACAATCTTACCGCCCCCTCTTCCACAAATTTCCCTGAGCTTTAGGATGGAGAGAGATTAGGCTGGCCTGGTTCCAGGTGTTTTTTGTAGAGTTTCTGATTTTCTGAATTATGGTTTGTTGATTTTTTTTCTTTTTTTTAGTTTTGCTGCTCCTGCACCTCCCTTGATTCCATCCTGATTGCTATTGGATGTCATCCCCTGGCCAGAGATAAAAGGCTGTTAAAATAGAGTCTTATTATAAGAGTAGATTCAAAGGTAGATGGAATAAGAGTAGGAGACCACTGTGAGGGGGAGGTCAGTCTCCCGTTTGCAGGATGGTTACCTTCTATCTGCCAGATTCTATGCCTTCCCATTCTGGTGAGATCATATCCCATCAGATGCAAGTGACCAGTAAGGAAAGTCTGCAAGCCTAAACAGATGTCTCATTGCTTACTTGCAGTCCTTGATGGTGGCGCATTTTCGCTGCTGTAGCATAATCCCTTCTCTCTTTGTTTCTGGTGGGCCCTCCTTCCCCTTCACTCCCTGCTTATAATCTTTGCAATTACTGTAGGTATTACAGAGATTTATCTTTGAGTGTGTCCACTAAGTGGGTTTGGTACTAGGATCCACCTATTAGGGAGTATTTTGGTCTGGCTCTTGTATCATTTAGAAAGACTTCAGAAAACCTGGCCGGGTTTCTTAACCTCATCGTTGTCATTATCATCATCAGCACCACCACCAACATCATAACTCAGGGTTATTCATGAGTATATGTGGGAACAATATAAAATTACCAGTCCCCAAACCCTGACAGGGCATCTATAAAAGAGGTTACTGACTATAGGCAATACATTTAAATATTTTCATTCCCTTCCCTTCTGTGGAGGCTTCTTAGAAAATTTTTTCTCCCTAACTATTATACACAAAAGTTATAAATTTGATACCTTAGATGAGGAGTCAATAGCAGATATACTATGAATGTTGTAGTTCCACATCCAATTTAATAACTATAAAGTATCCCTTTCAAAGCTAATTTCCTGGGGCTGGAGAGATGTCTCAGAGGTTAAGCCTCTGTCTGGCAAGTAGAAGGACCTAAATTCAGATGCCAGATCCCATATAAAAAGTCCGGAAGGAAATGGTGGTTGAATGCACTTCCAAAACTAGAAGGGGTCCCTAGGAAACTCCAAAGTAAAACGAATAGGAGATAGAACACACCAGCATCATTTCTGATATCACCCTCAAGTCTAGCATATGATCATACTTATGTCATGAATGAAACTTTGAGGTCTTTTCTGTTATGTAAAATGGCTTTGGTAAAGGAATGTAGAAGGAAAAATAGCTGTTAAACCATTTTCTTCAATTTATCATCATTTTATATTCTCCTGTTTGGAGTCTTCTATTCATATGGCAAAACATTTTCTCTTTGACCTTCAAATGAAGAAATAGTACAGATAAAGAGGTTGGAATCACAAGCTCTTGATCTCATACCATATTCATGACTAAAGTCACTCACCAGGAACTACACTGAGATTTCATCAACTTTCTCAAAGAGAGATGGGCTGTTAAGCACATACTCAGAAAGACCACAATGCCAGAAACTAGAAAGTTGTTATTAAGAGAGGAGTCTATTAATACTTACAGGAGGGTAAAAGTTAGAATAACCTTGCTATTTTTTAGTAGAAAAGCACAAAATTTATTTTAAATCAATTTTTCTGTTTATCATCTGTTAATTGGATGATGAAATATTCTTTATATAGTGCTTATGAGAAAATTAGAGAAATAAAATTTATTTTTGAAGTACTGGAATGACATCATGAAATTTGTGCGATTTTCTGTAATCCAAAGTGAAGATGGCAAAAGGTAGAAGATATCTTGCTTGCTTTTCTCATAGGCATTACCATATGTTTCAATGAAAACATGGAATTATGTGTTCGTTCTTATGTCTTCATTGAAGAGAATGAAGCATAAATACAAACTCTTATGGGATGTTCTCTTTGAATACTAGAATTATTCTAGGAGATGTATTTTATAATGTGCAGCCTTTATTGAATTCAGTTAGAGAAATGTGTATTTTTCATGATCTTTGCAAAAAGAACACACAGAGGATTTGTTTTCATCTGGATTTAACCACTACCATCATCATTTGAATCATTTTTAGTATCTAGAATAGCCTGATAATTTGCCTAGCTGTCTTAATATATTTAGACCCCATGATCTTTCTCCATCCATCCATTCAAACAAGACTTTCTATTTCACTGCTTTGCTGTCAACTTGGATAGCCCATCCACATACCTACTTCAAACTTGATATGGATTTGTTCTCATTTTCCTACTATTAGAGAATCCTATGAACTTTAAAGAAAGATATAACCTAAGGAGGTTTCCAGGTGAATAGTCAATTGAAATGAGCATTTTAAATTCATATTGAGAAGTATTTTCCAATAAAAGATTTTTGAAGCATTGTTGCCTAATATAGGGGTATCTTTGCAAGGAAGCGCCTTTCCTTTGGTGCGGAGACAGGACACTTTGAAATAGGAGATTGGATGCACACTGGATTAATTCACTTCTCTGATTGTCCCAGGGTGTTCTCTCTGTGTCTTTCCCTGTCTCTGTCTCTCTCTGTCTCTGTATCTCTCTTTCTGTCTCTCTATCTCTCTTTCTGTCTCTCTCTATCTCTTCTCTGTCTCTCTCTGTCTCTCTGTCTCTCTCTCTCTTTCTCTCTCTCTGTCTTTCTCTCTTTCTCTCCATTTATACCTTTATGAAGAACAGAGTTGAGCGCTTGTTTTCCATAGATTTTTTGTTATTTTTTATCTGGTTTATAGCTCAGATGAAAAGGTATACTTTATATACTTTGTGGGTCTATAATGGTCTACAGGAAATGAAGAGAGATAGTATAGAAAGAAAACATTAACCAGCCATGTTCGTTTTTATGTATGTATATCATTGAAGCCATAGAGAATCTGAGAAGGAAAGAAAAAAAATGTTGTAAGTCTACTCTAAGACCGACCCCTGAAATGCTGACCACAGCCTATACTTGCTCAGAACATACTTTCAAGAGTTTTAAAGAAAGAGAACTGGAGCTGAGAGAATCCCAGTTACCTTTACAAATACGGAAAATCAGGTAGGTTATCCCCATGATAGAGAGGTGTAAATGGAGAGAGGGAAGAGAATTGTTGTGTGATTGAAGCCTCTCTGAAGGAAGGAAAACAACATGAATGAAGATTGAGGCTGTGTCCTGCGGCTTCATAGTCAGCAGCACTGGTCTGGGTACTGCCTGAACACAGCTTGGGACCATGGGGTCGCAAGCTGTCACCTCTGGCCACTGCTCTGCTCTGGTGCCTCTCTCTCCCAAACGCTCAGTCACAGAACGTCTGCCATGGACTTCAAGGAAGATTATGTGCATTCTGCTTGCAGGAATACTTAACAGGGCTTTCATGCAATGGATCGTGATTATGGCCCTGGATCTCACAGAAGTCTGACATTCAAGGATATTTATCTAAAAATTCTTGTAGCGAGTTCCAGCAAAACATATAGGTCACTTGGGAAGCATTCAGAGATGGGAAACTGTTGCAGACTATCAAAACAAACCCACTGATGTGGCAGTTGCTACTGCAAGAGAAATAAAGAGAAAAATGATGCAAATATTTCACAAGCTTGGGGGACCCTTTATCAAGAAACTTAAGCTAGCAAAATCACAAGGAGCCAAATGTCAGCAAATCACCTACAATCACGGACCCTAAAAATAAAGAAGAAAAAAGTGACAAATTGAGGCTCTGAGAGAGAAACAAAGGAGTAGAAGAGAGAAAAACAGTGAGAATTGTGGGGATGGATACAGAATGGCATTCACATGTTCATTGTGTAAATTTAACATGTTTGAAGAAAAATATATTGAACAAAATCTGGAAACTTCTTCATACCAGGAAACATTAGATCGTATACAAAAACAACTAAATTTGACAAAGCAGTTAGAGTTTTTACATGAATGTATGATAAATTCAAAAAGCATTTATTTAAAGGCAGTAATTATACAATCACCCAGAAGCTTCCAAAATAATTGAAAAAGATGTTATGCTACATGTCACTACAAATGACAATAAGATGAAAGTAGAGACTGTTCTCTGGCACACCTGCAGTGTGTACATCCCTGCTTTACATAGCTCAGTTCAGCTGCACCTAAAGACTCCTAACCATGCGAAGGGGAAGAGACTTACAAAGAAAACCTAAAAAGGGAAAGTGTATTCTCTGCTACAAACACTTTAATAATCCAGTAGTGAAGACAAAATATGAGCATTTTGTTAAAGGAGAGAATCATTTAGAAATTCAAGATCATGCTCAGGATCAGCCAATAGGAGATGAAGAGATGAAGAAAAGATTGATGACTCCATTGAAGAAGAGGAGAAAAAAGTGGATGAAGAAGCAGAGAAAGGGGGAGGCAGAAGAAGTGGAAGAATTGGGAGAAGTGGGAGAAGTTGGAGGAGGAGAGGGAGAAGGGGAGGCAGAAAGAGGGGAGGAAATGATGGTGGTAAGGGAATCAACATTTGCCTTAAGGTATGAGTTCAGCTCTCCAGTACATTAAGTGGATTGAGAAGACCTGAATAACAATATTTTTTTATTAATCGTATCTTTCAAGTGTGTGTGAAATGTATTTTTAGGACATTTCAGAGGTCAGTCTAGAACTGATCTTGTTTATACCAGTTTTAGATTTTTCTTGTACCTATGTCAAATATTGAAATCTTCCTAAAATATAATTTAATACTGCTGGATTGCAGTTCATCTTTAGGTTAGATTGAGAGGAATTGGTATACTAATTGTAACAAATTTTCTGACTCAAGCTTTAATGGAATGTCTTCTAATTAACTGGGCCTTTAATTCTCCAAGTAATATTTTGTAGTTATTAGTATATGGATATCACACTCCTTTTTCATTTTTTTCTACTTTTACAGACATATTGAGTGTTCATCCCAACTTCCCTCCCTCTCCTCTTCCTCCTATCTCCTCCCTTCCATTCAACATTCCCTCCCACTCCCTGCCACCCTTCTACTTGTGTGCTTCTATGGACCTCAGGGTTTACTCTGGCTTGTCTACTCTTATGGGGGCTAAGGCCTCCGTGATATATTGAGCTACCTCTCTTCAGGCCAACCCACTGATATGTGCATTTTCCTTCACTCATCCAGCTTTAGACCCAAAGGTTTCCATTGTGAGTTCCCATTCTATGGGTATAATAATAGCTACATGCAGAACAGTTAGATGTACTGTCTTCCGACTGTCTTCCATATTGATCTATTTTGTTCCCTGTTTTTAGGTTCTTATTCTAGTTCACAGTAACAGGAATGTGTACTATTCTGATACACAGGTCATGATGGACATCTCATTCTTATAGACAGATTTTCCATAAATATATTATTTTATGATATTATATTAAATGATATTTTTGCTGTCAGAGGGCAGAGAGGACTCAAGGTTTCCAAAACAATACAGACTTTTGTCATTGTTCTTGATTGCCCTCCAGGAACTGACAGTAAGACCCTACTGCTGAAGACACAATGCATGATGATCACATGACAGAAATAGAAAATATCAGCAGGAACTGGGCTGGAAGCTTTCTCTTTACTGGACAACTTTCATAATACAAGAAAGTACTATGGAAAGTACCAGGGGAATAAAATAAATACCAGTTCCAGTAACCTGTGACAGCTGCAAGCTGCATTAGCAATCACCCTGGCAAGAATCAGCCATCAGTATAATAATGGCATGAATGCTAAGGGGGACAAACAACAGTGCTTTAATTGTTTTTAAAGCCCATTTGTCAGTAGGGATTACACTTCTGGCACTACTATAAATCAGAACAAGAATCTATGAACTGTAACAACATAGATTCTAGGGGGAACTATAAGCTGTTAAGGTTTAGTTACAAACACATTAAATCAAACTGCTTTTTAAACATTTGTCCTTATACTCATAGATTGCAGGAGCACACAGCACACAATCTACAAGTTTCTTTCTGCAATGGAAGGTGTCTAATACAGAAAATCACAACTGACTAAAATGCAGAAAAATGAGGAATGGCATACTGCTCTGCCCTAAATAAAACACCTAAGCCTCCCTCCCCCCACTCACAAACACTCCAAGGTTCAGGAAACATCTTTGGAAAGGAATCAGTAAGATGTAAGGAGTGTGGCCAGACATTATCTTCTGAACATTATAGGGCTGTTGCATCCATGAATTCATTGAAACTATATGTCTCCACAATAACTGCATGCTTGGGCTTTCTCCTATAAATATTTCACCATGGAAGGAGAAATATGTCAAGAGGCCTCCCACCTCCGCAGAAACTGTTGAGGTGTGTTTTGGTTACTCACAGTGCTGTGAGATATCTGAGACTCAAGTAAATTAAGGGGAAAAGCGTACATTTATTTGGCATATGGTTCCAGAAGGGAGATATATAGTCCATTATGGCAGGAAAGGCATGTCAGAGAACAGAAGCTGAGAGGTTAGTTCAGACCACTTCAGTCATTATGGGGGCAAGGATAGCAAGCAGGAGCGAGCTGACTGCTAGCAGAAGTACGGTAGAGCTACCTTCGCAAACATTAACATTAACTAAGTTTGCAGACACATGAGACTGTGGGGGAACAACTCACATTCAAAACATGACAAGGGTCAGTTCTGATGGGAGTTGGGGAGAGAAGGATGCTTTGTTCAACGATGTAAACTGTTATTTAATTAAGGAAACCCAGATGAAACTCACATAGCCTCATGTGAAAGAGAAAAGAAAAGATAAGGGAGACTGGTAGGGAAAAAGGAAGGAAGGAAAGAGGAGGGGGTGGGATTGGAATTAATTAAGGTATGAAAATATCACAAATTCTCTTTATTTGTGTATGAAACACTAAAAGAATAGAAAACATTACAAATAATTACAAACGTCAGTTACGTTAATTTTTTTGAAATTTTATAGACCAAATATTTATGCAGCAATGGTTGAGGAGATTTTTGCAGAACATATTTCCTGAGTGGCGGTCATGTACCTATGCAACCATATCAAAATTCATTGGTAGTACATAGAAAATAGAGATAAAAATGTTGCAAGGATAATTCTGCTTACCATCTTTAGCAGTTAATCTATATGCTCCTGATAAAATCATAGCAAAACAGTCTAAGTGAACAGGGGTTTCAATTTTCTCATGATAGTCCAGTTACAGTTCTCAGTCCAACTTTGCAGGAGAGCTCATACTGATACCAGGGCCAAGGGAATGGCACACTATCTCTGCATGACATCTGAGAGAGGCACAATCGTTACTTGCCATACCAGCATGAATGGCCAAGTATACATAAGGATGCTGCCTTTCTCAAACAGCTCCTTCCTCCTGTACTTAACTATAACACCCCTCCCCTTGTCAACTTGACACAAGAACATGTCACTTTTCAACTGTAACCTCCACCTTGTTCCCACAGGTGTTAAATTTATCTTAAATATAAATATATTTAAAAGTTTGAAATCTCACAACTGTAACATACTGTCAAATCAAGTTAAATACTTCCCACATCCTATAGTTCAATGTCCACCTTCTGTTGCTTGTCATGTAGTCATGGTGACTCACAATTCTGGGCAATTCCAGTCTCTTTTCACAGCTCAAAGTGGCACAAACAAGATTTCTCTGGATCAAGTAGAATCTCCACTTGAAGCTATCCTCAGAACACATTTGTGTATATAGCTCTTCTAGGCAGATGTCCCACATTGACTCTAGCATTTCTAACATCTTCATGTCTCAATGGCGAACTGCACTTCATATCCATAGCACAAAATGCCCAACTTGAGCCTCTCTGCAGGTTTCACACATTACCTGGGTTCCTGCCATTCTCTGAAACCTTGGAGGAGGGATCAACGACCCTTTTGCATCTTTGATGCCTCCAAAACCAATACCATGTGGACGATGTTGCCAAGTTCTGCCATAACCACCAGGTGGAGATTGGCTCCCTGGAATCACAGCCGATTTAGTTTCTCTGTGCTGACTCTCAGAAGAATCTCTATGCTGGATAGAATCTCAACTTGGTGGTATTCATTTCTTCCACAATCTCAGTGTAAAGCAACAAGTTTTTCTTCAATGATACCAATATATCCAATAGGAACAGCTGTTCTGTTGTCTGCCCTTTCCTCATTCAGAGTTTCAAGGCTGCCAACACAGCTCTCCTCTATCAAGCAAACCAGTCAATCATCTTTAAATTCAACTTCACCAAAGTCTTTGTTCCCTTCAAAGAAAAAAGGCCCATGAAATCTACAACTCTCAGCATTTTCAGTATCCAAATGACCCATTAAACGCTGCAGAATAGCATTTGTAATCCACAAACTCAAGGGCTTCAAACATTTCATTTTCTCCAAAAAAACCGCTCAGAATTCACAAAATCCACGTAGCCAGGTTTGTTAGCAACATCTCCACTTCTCTGGTACCAAATTCTGTTGCAGTTAGCCTGCAAGGTTGCTGATAAAATCGCCACCAAACTATTTAGGGGAACCAGGGGTTTATTTTCTCTTCCAGTTCTTAGTTACAATTATTTGGCCATCTTGGCAGGAAAGCATGCACCATCATCCAAGAGCCAAGGGAAAGCCACACCATCTCCACATAATAGCTGAGAGAAGGATAATCCTTACATGCCAGACCAGGATGTCTGGCCAAGTACACACAAGAATGCTCCCTTTCTCTAACAGCTTCCTCTATGCTCTTCATTGCTCTGGGACTAGTCACACTCACCATGGACTGGGCCTTCTCCATCCATTAGACTATCTCCTGCAGGTTTGCTCCAGGCTTAACTCAACTATTAATTCTCTACAAATGTGTCCAGAGTTAAAACCCTCAACTGTTGAGTTGACACCTGTACCTAAGACGCCATTTACAGAAAAATATCATTTTGTTAAGAAAACATGATTTAGTAGGTTTCAACTGTGTAATCATAGTTAGAAAAGAAACTGTTGGAAGGTGTGGTTTTGTTTAGCTACATTTCATTAAAGCCTCTTTATTGCATTCCATGTGTTAGTAAAGAAAGGAGACTTGTATGCTTGTTGATATGAATGATTTCATGAATGCATTTGTCATTGGAACTGCTGGGAATGTTTATCATGAGGAAATGTGGAAGTGAATTAAAGTGACCATGGCATTCTTTCTCAGATCCTATCACATAGAAGAAATAAGATTGCTGTCATGCTTGTTTTTCCTAGATTCCTTTGGTTGGGAAAAGCTCCAGAGACGTGCACACATGATGTGTGGCACAAACCAAAGGGACACAACAGAGGGGAGCTGCAGAGCCTACAGCCTAGACGTGCCAAGTGCACATGAACCCTGTGTTGAACTCCTGTGCAGCCAGCTGCTCAACATGAATACCTTGCTGTTGTGGGGGAAATCGCTGTTCGCCTTCTTACTGGGCATGATGGCAGTGCTCACCTTGAGCTGCATCCTCACCACCTCCTTCAAAGACATGACTGCGCCTGTGTGCCTGGAAGTCTCCAGGATCCTGCTGATGAATGTGGAAGACTTCACCGGACCCCGCAAAAGGAGCGACCTGGCGTTCATTACCTTGTACATTTCCGCGGACCTGGAGAAAATTTTTGACTGGACCATCAAGCAGCTTTTTCTTTATCTTACAGCAGATTGTACCACCAAAGCCAATGCTGTGAACCAAGTGGTCCTGTGGGACAAGATAGTTCTGAGAGGCAACAACACCAAGCTGCAGCTGAAAGACTTGAAAGCCAAGTACTTTTACTTTGATGATGGTAATGGTCTTAGGGGAAATAAGAATGTCACGTTGACCCTATCTTGGCATGTCATACCTCTTGCTGAAATTTTGCCTTTTGTGAATGGATCTGGACGTGTTTCTGTCCCTTTTCCAGATTCATGTGAAATAACCAAGACTTTCTAGATGACTCTTCATTTGAAACAGGAAATTTTTGTTCTCGATTAATAACATCTCATGTTTCTAACTTAGGCCTTCCTGGTTGTGCTTATTCTTTTGTTTTCACACATTTTCTTACTTTGTATCTAGTTTGGTAAAGTTCACCATCCTGCTTATTCTGCTTATTACTGAACTTACATTCATGTTTCACCACCACTGAATGTGCTTTTGACAGTTGTTTACTTTTTTTCCTTGACAAGTATATGATATCAGGACCACTCTTCCAGCCCCTTTCAAAAAAAATGAGGCTTCCATGCAGAAGAAGGCACAATAAAAATGTAAGAGCATAAAGGTGGAGAGGTATACTGCTGGCTAAGATACTGCAGAGCTTCAGCATCCAGGAGCTCATTGCAATGAGATCCACTACCTTCAGATCTACACAATGTCCAGTTTATCAACACTCCCACACAGTCTACAGAGAATCTCAGTAGAAACTTTACCCATAAAGAATTTCTAGCACCGGTGCTAGACAAAGAAGTGGAGCCTTCCTACTTATGATTTTGATTTTATCCACTGAAAGGTCATATACACTCTCACAGAAACCTGATTCTTTAGGAGCACAGACACTCCAAAGGAGTCGTGTGATTCACATATCCATAGGGATAGGAGGGCAGGAGTGACAGGGCTGGAGTGGGGAAGGGAACAAACAGTGGGAGAAAAGGAGACAAGGGGCAAATGCATAAACTAATTTTGCTTGCAAATGAAAATTTTCTCAATTAAAAAAAGGGCTCCATTGAAACCACTCCAATTAAACTAAACATCTGAGAAGCTGTTAATTCAAATTGATGCCTGAACTGTATGGAAAGTTTAATCACCCACAATTTGTTTGGTTAATAAGCATCCAGAGGATGGGTCTTCAACATTTTGGGAAGTATTGCTCAAAGAAGGTGCTCTGAAGCACTTTCTTCTGGTATAAGGATACTTCGTGGCTGAAGTGCCTTCCTTTAAGAGGGATAGATATGTGTCACAGTCCTAGGCTATTATGACTGCCACAACATAAAAGTTCTGGGTGGAAAAGCCTGTCAAAATTTGGCTTCATCAATAAGAAAACATTTGCCAGCAAATCTGTCACATTCATTAGAATTAACTCTTTGAGGAATTATAAAACAGTCTTCAATTTTTTCTCATATTTTAATTAAAGTTCAAACACAGAGTAGTAAGGTATTGTGCAGTGTAACTAAGGTTCAATATTTGGTACAGAAGACAGTAGGAACACCTCTGGAGCCAGTATGCTACAGAATAATTCAAAGTATTTGTAAACCTTTTCCTGCAAGGGAAGGGCAGCTTAATTCCAAGAAAACTGAAGCATGTGGATCTAAGCTGTGCAACCCTGGTTTCTCAGTCCAAATGCACCAATGAAGTGTAGGGCTGTGTAGAAATAGCTCAGGTCTGGGGAACATCGCTATGCCTTGGGTTTACCATGGAATGCTGATCCAATGAGTATATTCCTGATGACTTAATAATGCAGAATGGAATTGTGTGATGGGAACAGATGGGGTTGCTTCTCCAAGTGTGTGTTCATCTTAGAGTGTGTGGGTGCATCTTGGTGAGTGTGGAATTTCTTGAGGTGTGAGGAGACAAATTCTGGGATCTTAGACTCAGGTCTGTTCATTTCATGTAAGGTCTTGGTGCTGGGTGCTAGAACATTCCGAGACCTTGCTTGCCTCAGGCATTCTGGTATTCTGTTTCAGGGTGTCCTTCATCAACTTTATATGTAGAGACACGGCATTGCCAGAGCACATGACAGGGACAGTTCTCTCAGCTCAGGCTTTCCCCCTCTATGAAAACACAATCTTTTGCCTTTTCTACCCGGGAGGCTTGTGGTCCAGGGAATATGCAGTGCTCCTCAGGTAAATCCCCCCAGCCCAACCCCCGGCCCTGTTGTACCTGCTCATCCCAACTCATCCCATCAGCCAGTCAAAGGAGCACCCAGTCTGCTCCGGGCTACAGAGGGCCACTAGGCCATTCCCCAGGTCCCAGTGAAATGTGTGGATATATAGCAGCTAACCCCTTTCAACCCAGGATGCTCACGTTACAGGGAGGAGACACTGCTCCTCAGAATTCAACAGAGTCCAAAACCCAAGCAAAGAACTAGAGGACAAATGCCATTCATCTGAAATCCTCTAAAATCATCCTATCAAATGGGAGAGATTCTTCACATCCTGCTCAAAGTTAAGTAAATCCATTTTACCATCTTTTTCCTTTCAATTAATTAATAAATGTAGATTAACTTTCCCATATAGCCATTCCCCAAAGAATACAACTTCAGGGACTATACCATTAACCCGTACATATCACCAAGGTACTAAATCATAAAATGCACTACCATACTAATATTCACCCCTGCCCACTAAACCTGACAAAATTGATGTAGTAACATTCTACTAGCATCATCTAGGAAATAAAAACAGACAAGCATACCCAACTCCAAGAGAGTAGTAATTCCAACTAATTCAGTTTAGTCAAAAACACACAGAAACTGAAAGAAGGTCTTAAGAGATAAAACAAGAGTGCCCAAGTCACAGTGCAAATCCATGAGAAACAAAAGGCAAGAAAACAAATGTCCCACCGAAAGAATTAATGCCATAATAATAGATTCCAACTAGAACAAACTCACATAAAATAGCCAAGAAAACCAGACCCAAAATAACAACTTTCAAAGCATGATCATTACCATGGTCAATAATATGAAAGAGGAAATCTAAGAGAGTTAAACAACTGCATCAACCACTTTGAATAGGGAAAACAACAGGCAATTGGAGGAGTTGAGAGAATCAGTTGAAGAAACAAAAATAAGCACAGAGCAGATAAAACAGTCTCTGGCAGAGTTTAAAATTGAGTTAAAAGACAAGTTATTTTCAACCCAGAACTCAACAAAGAGTCTTATCAGCAGAACTAATGAAACAGAAAATAGAATTTCAGATATTCCAGATCTAGAAGACAAAGTGGGAGTACTAACCAGTTCAATGGAAGAGGTCGTTAAAGCCAAAAAGATACTTGAGAGGAATATTCAAGAGTTATGGGACACCCTGAAGAAGCCTAATATGCGCATTCATGGAATACCAGAGCAAAAATCCCAAAATACCATACCTGAGGAAAATTTTCAAACTATCATAAAGAAAATTTTCCTCATCTAAAGAAAGAGAGGCCCATCCAAATACAAGAGTCATTCCACACCCCAAACAGATATGACCAAAATAGAAACTTGCCATGGCAAATAATAGTCAGAACACTTCACATTCAAGACAAAGAAAAGGTGCTGAGAGCTTCAAGGGAAAAAAATCAAGTCACTTTTAAGGTAAAACTATTAAAATAACAAATGACTTTTCAATAGAAACAGTAAAAGCAAAAAGAGCTTGGAGAGATGTACTTCAAGAATTGAATGAGAAAAATGTTGACCCAGGCTGATATACTTGGCAAAATTATCTGTCATGATCTAGGGGGAAAGGAAAGTTTTCCAGCACAAACAAAACTTGAAGGCTTACATGTCTACCAAACCAGGCTTTCAAAAATGCTAGAAAAGATACTCAAGCTTGAAGAAAAAACCAAGCATATTCAGGAGGAGAGAAGGGAAGTATAATACCACCAAAACCTAAAAACCAAATAATAAACTTAGGAAAGACACTAAACATAAAAAGTGTTGGGAACTAAAAGTAATTTCTCCATTATAACACTAAATATCAGTAGAATTAACTCACCAATCAAGAGACGCAGATTACAAACTTGAATTAAAAATCACAACCCATCAATATGCTGCCTTCAGGAAACTCATCTCACCACAAAAGATAGGCACATCCTAAAAATAAAGGACTGGTCAAAAATTCTGCCAGGTAATGGAACCAGGAAACATACAGGGGTACCTATTATGCTATCAGACAAAGTGGACTTCAAACCAAAAAAATCCTTGTGAAGGAAACTACATTTTAGTCACAGGAACAAGTCACCAGAAGACTTCACAATTCTGAACATATATGCAAATAAAATGGGCTCCTCCACATGCATTAAGCAAATGCTACAGTGCATAAAGCAAGAAATCAATCCCAAAAAGATAATTCTTGGGAATTTCAGAACTGCCCTCTCAACATGGGGTAGATCAACAGATCAAAAAATAGAGACACAGTGGAATTAATCAAACTCTTACTGAGCCCCCACCACCCCGGAGCCGACCGGCAAGCACCCGCGTGGCTGCTGGTTTAGCCCCGGGACCCTGCACCAGACCCCAGCCCCTCGTGCCCTCCTGCCCTGTGCGCCTACACTGCCCCCCAACCCCGGTCCCAGTGAAGAATTCTGCCATCAACATCAGACCCTCTGCATCTCTGGCCAACCGGGGACCTATGCACGGAAGACACACTGCTGCTCAGAATTCAAGAGTCCAAAGGAAACTCAAGCAAAACTCTAAGGAACAAAGGGAACACAGGCCATACATCTGGACTCCACTACAATCATTATATCACGTGGGTGAGATTCTTCACATCCAGCCCAAAGATAACTAATTTTTTTTTCTTTTCACCTTACTGATCCTTTCTAGTATCAATGCTATAGATCAACTTCCTCCTACAGCCACCCCAAAAACATACAACTCCAGGGAGAACACCACTCACCCTCACATTTCACCAAGATACTAAATCGTAAAAGTGCACTACCATACTAATATTCAACAATGGTTACATAACCTGACTTAACCAATGGTTACATAACCTGACTTAACTGACGTACTAACAGCCTAGTAGCCTCATCTAGGATATAACAATAACAATACACAAACATACCCAATCCAAGGCAAGCACTAGTAATAACTGGCAAGTGTAACAATACCAACTATGATCATTACCATGATTAATACTATGAAAGAGGAAATCCGAGAAGAGTTAAACAACCGTATCAACCAAATTTGAACAGGAACACAACAGGCACCTGGAGGAGTTGAGAAAAACAGTTCAAGAAACAAAAATAGGTATAGACCAGATAAAACAGTCTCAGGCAGAGTTTAAAATTGAGCTAAAAGACAAGTTATCTTCAACCCAAAACTCAACAGAGAGTCTTATCAGCAGAACAAATGAGGCAGAAAATAGAATTTCAGACCTGGAAGACAAAGTGGGAGAATTGACCAGCTCAATGTAAGAGATTGTTAAAGCCAAAAAGATACTGGAGAGGAACATTCAAGAGATATGGGACACTCTGAAGAGGCCTAACATGCGCATTCAGGGAATACCAGAACAAGAATCCCAAAATACCACACCTGAGGAAATATTTCAATTCATCATAAATGAAAACTTCCCACAACTAAAGAATGAGAGGCCTATTCAAATACAAGAGGCATTTCACACTCCAAACAGATATGACCAAAATAGAAAATAACCACGGCAAATAATAGTCAAAAGACTCCACATTAAAGACAAAGAAAAGGTGCTGAGAGCTTCAAGAGAAAAAAAGCAAGTCACTTTTAAAGGTAAACCTATTAGAATAACAAATGACTACTCAATGGAAACAGTAAAAGCAAGAAGAGCTTGGAGAGACATACTTCAAGTATTAAATGAGCAAAAATGCCAACCCAGACTGATATACCCAGCAAAACTATCTGTCATGATTGAGGGAGAAAGAAAAGTTTTTCAGCACAAAGACAACGTGAAGGGATAAATATCTACCAAACCAGGCCTTCAAAAATGCTAGAAATAATACGCAAGCTTGAAGACAAGAACACGTGTATCCAGGAGAACAGAAGGGAAGTATAATACCGCCAAAACATAAATATCAAACATGCTTACAAAATCTACTAAACATAAAAAATGTCCAGAATTAAAAATAATTTCTCCATTATAACATTAAATGTCAATGGTATTAACTCACCGATTAAGAGACACAGATTATAAACTTGGATTAAAAACCACAATCCAACAATCTGCTGCCTTCAGGAAACTCATCTCACCACAAAAGATAGGCACATCCTAAGAATGAAAGGCTGGTCCAAAATCTTGCAAGCTAATGGAACCAGGAAACAGGCAGGGGTAGCAATTACGCTTTCAGACAAAGTGGACTGCAAACCAAAGAAAATCATAAGAGACACAGATGGATACTACATTTTAGTCACAGGTACAATTCACCAGGAAGACTTCACAATACTGAACATATATGCACCGAATACGGGCCCCTCCACATTCATTAAGAAAACCCTGCAGCGTCTAAAGCAAGAAATCAACCCCCAAACGATAATACTTGGGGACTTCAACACTGCCCTTTGAACATGGGATAGATCAACAGGTCTAAAGATTAACAGAGACACTTTGGAACTAAATCAATCCCTTCAAGAAATGGACCTTACAGATCTCTATCGAACTTTTCATCCACGCACCAAAGAATACCCATTTTTCTCAGCAGCACACAAAACTTTCTCCAAAATAGATCACATATTGGGCCAGAAAACGAATCTCCACATATAGAGGAAAGTTGAAATTCTAACCTGTGCCCTGTCAGACCAGCACAGCCTAAAGCTGCACATCCACAACACAACAAACAAGAGAAAATACACTAACTCCTGGAAACTTAACAATGTGATGCTGAATGAGAACTGGATTCAGGAAGAAATTAAAAAGGAAATTCAAGATTTCCTGAAAGTGAACGATAATGAAAATACAACTTACCAAAATCTCTGGAACACAATGAAAGCTGTCCTAATAGGTAAGTTCATAGCTCTCAATGCCTACATAAAAAAATGGAAACATCAGATATAAATAATTTAATGATGCAGCCTAAGGCTTTAGAGAAACTTGAGCAATCTGATTCCAAAAGTAGTAGAAGAGAGGAGATTAACAAATTAAGGGGAGAAATATCTGAAATCGAGATTAAGAAAATGATAGAAAAAATCAACAAGTCAAAAAGCTGGTTCTTTGAAAAAACCAATAAGATTGATACACCCCTAGATAATTACCCAAAAGAGAGAGACAGAAAACCCAAATTAGCAAAATTAGAAATGAACAAGGAGTTATCACTACTGTTACCCAAGAAATCCAGAGAATTATAACATCATATTTCAAAAACTTATACTCTGTGAAGTTTGACAACACAAAAGAGATGTATGAATTTCTCAGTAAACACAACCTACCTAAATTGAATCAGGAAGTTGTGAATTATTTAAATAGTCCTATAAAATATAAGGAAATTGAAGAAGTAATCTCAAATCTCCCCAACAAAAAATGTCCTGGACCAGATGGATTCAGCATAGAATTCTACCAGACATTTAAGGAGTTAATAACACCAATACTCCTTAAACTGTTCCATCAAATAGCAAAGGAAGGAACACTACCAAATTCCTTCTATGAAGCTAATATCGTTTTAATCCCAAAACCTAATAAAGACTCACTTAAAAAAGAAAAGTATAGGCCGATCTCTCTGATGAACACAGACGCAAAGATTCTCAACAAAGTCTTAGCAAATCGGATTCAAAAACATATCAAAAAGATCATTCACCGGACCACGTAGGCTTCATCCCCGGCACACAAGGTTGGTTCAACATACGCAAATCAATAAATGTAATTCATCATGTAAACGAGTCCAAAGTCCAAGACCACATGATACTCTCGATCGACACAGAAAAAGCCTTTGACAAGATCCACCAGCCTTTTATGATCAAAACGCTAGAGACAGTAGGAATGGAAGGAACCTTTATCAATATAATAAAAGCTATATACAACAAGCCCACAGCAAGGATTTTGCTCAATGGGGAACAATTGGAAGCATTCCCACTTCGATCAGGAACTAGACAAGGCTGTCCACTCTCACCACTTCTATTAAATATTGTACTTGAAGTCTTAGCTGAAGCCATAAGACAAGAAAGAGACATAAAAGGGATTCAGATAGGCAAGGAAGAAGTCAAGCTATCCCTATTTGCGGATGACATGATCTTATACCTGAGTGATCCCAAAAACTCCACCAGGAAGCTCCTGGAACTAATTGAGAAGTTCAGCACGGTGGCAGGATACAAAATAAATGTGCAAAAATCAGAGGCCTTCCTATACACCCAGAATGAAAGAAGTGAAAAAGCCTTGAGAGAAACAATCCCATTTACTATAGGCCCTCAAAAAATGAAATACCTTGGTATAAACCTAACCAAGGAGGTTAAAGACCTTTACAATGAAAACTTTAAAACCTTAAAGAAAGAAATTGCAGAAGACATCAGAAGGTGGAAAGACCTCCCATGTTCCTGGATTGGTAGAATCAACATTGTAAAAATGACCATCCTACCAAAGGCAATATACAAATTTAATCCTATACCAATTAATATCCCAAAGCAATTCTTCAAAGAAGTTGACCAATTAATCTCAAAATTCATATGGAGGCACAAAAGACCCAGGACAGCAAAGACAAACCTGAGTAACAAAAACACTGCTGGAGGTATTACCATACCGAACCTTAGTCTATACTACAAAACCATAGTTATAAAAACAGCCTGGAACTGGCTCCAAAATAGACATACAGATAAATGGATAAGGGTTGAGGACCCAGATATAAGCCCACAAAAATACAGCCATTTGATCTTCGACAAAGGGGCCCAAAGAATCCAATGGAAAAAGAACAGCATCTTCAACAAATGGTGATGGCAAAACTGGATCTCCACATGCAGAAAATTAAAGCCAGAACCGTATTTGTCACCGTGTACAAGACTGAATTCCAAATGGATCAAGGACGTTGATATCAGGCCAGAGACTATAAAAATCATAACTGAATGGATAGGGAACTCTCTTGAGCTGATTGGGCTAGGCCAACATTTCCTAAACATACATCCAATGGCACAGTCACTGCTACCAACTCTCAACAGTTGGGATCTTGTGAAATTAAAGAGCTTCTGTTCAGATAAAGAGATTGTCACAAGAGCTCAAAGGCAACCCACAGAATGGGAGAAAATCTTCACTAACCACATATCTGACAGAGCTCTACTGTCCAGAGTGCACAAAGAACTTAGAAAATTAAACACCAAGGAAACCAATGGCCCAATTAAAAAATGTGCCCTGGAACTTAAAAGAAATTTTACCAGAAATGAAATTAAAATGTCTAACAAATATCTTAAAAAATGCTCCACTTCCTTAGCCATCAGGGAAATGCAAATCAAAAATTCCCTGAGATATCATGTCACCCTGGTCAGGATGACAAAAATCCACAATACAAACAACAACAAGTCCTGGAGACGATGTGGAGAGAGGGGAACTCTGCTACATTGCTGGTGGGAATGCAGGCTCATACAGCCACTCTGGCGAGCCGTCTGGAGATTCTTCAAGAAATTAAAGATTGAAATGCCATATGACCCTGCTATTCCAGTTTTGGAAATAACCCCCCATACAGCAGAGGTTCACCTCGATAGCACAAGCACGACCATGTTCACAGCAGCACTGTTTACAATAGCAAAGTCATGGAATCAACCCAAATGTCCAACAGTTGATGAGTGGATGAGGAAAAAATGGTACATCTATACAATGGAGTACTACTCAGCCATCAAAAATGATGAATTACTGGAATTTGCTGGGAAATTGATATCATTAGAAACAATTATATTAAGTGAAGTATCCCAAACCCAGAAAATTAAGCGCCATATGTACTCCCTAATAGGTGGCTTCTAGTACCAAACTCACTCAGCCCACATTGAGACACTCAAAGGTAAACCCATGTAATACAGTAATTGCAAGGATTATGAACAGGAGGGATGGGGTTGGAGGGCCATACCAGAAACAAGGAAAGAGGGGATCATGTTACAGAGGAGTAAATAGGCCTCCATCAAGGAATGCAAGTAAGTAATCTGACACCTGGCTAAGTTCACAGACATTCGTTCCTGATCATTTACAACTGAGGGGTATGATCTCACCAGAAGGGGAGGGCACATAGTCTGGCAGATAATCATTTTGCAAATGGGTGACTGACCCCTCCCTCATTGAGGTTTCCTACTTTTATTATATCTACCCTTGAATGTGCTATTATAAGACTCCAGTTTAACAGCTTTTTGTCTCTGACCAGGGGGTGACATACAGTGCCCATCAGGATGGAGTGAAAGGCATTGCAGGAGCAGCAAAACTGCAAAAGAAAATGAGCAAACCACAATCCAGAACTCAGAGACTCTATATCAACCACAGAGAACTAGGCCAGCCTAATCTCTCCCCATCCTGGAGCTCAGGGACATTTGCAGAAGAGAGGGCGGTAAGATTGTAAGAGCAAAAGGATGGGAGGAGCAATGATTTGCAAGATTCTCCACACGAGTTAGGACCTAAGCAATCATAATAGGACTTTGCATGCCCTGTGCAATGTTCAACACACTATTTACATCACAAAGTCTAGCATCTGCTAAAGGCACCATGATCCTTGGAGGCAAGGGATTGACAGCCACAGTAGTGTTCCTATGCTTAAGGTGAACACGAGAAAAGGTTCAGGGAAATGTCACTGGGTCCTTGTACGTCATCGGAGAGGAGGACCCAGAGGAGAGTCAGGCATACACAATAAAGGACTATCTGGGAATTGGGGGGGGGAGGCACTGGGGGATGGGGAGGGAGGAGAGGGGAACAGGGGGTTCAGGGGGAGGAGGAAGGAGGGAGGGATCTGGTCTACCTATTAAGTTTTTATGAGCGGAAATAATAAAAAATGTATATATAAAAAAACTCTTACTGAAATGGACCATACTGTTCTCTATCAAACTTTTCATCCACGCTGCAAAGAATGCACAATTTTCTCAGAAGCACACGGAACTTTCTCCAAAGTATATCACATATTGGGCTACAAATGGAATCTCCACATATACAGGAAAGTTGAAATTCTATTCCGTACCCTATCAGACCACCATGGTCTAACGCTTGACATCTGCAACACCACAAACAACAGAAAACACACTAACTCCTGGAAAAAAATCACTATGATCCTGAATGAGAATTGGATTCAGGAAGAAATTATAAAGGAAATTTAAGATTAACTGGAAGCAAAAGATAATGAAAATACAACTCATCAAAATATTTGGGACACAATGAAATCTGTCCTAAGAGGTAAGTTCATAGCTCTTAATGCCTACATCAAAAAAATAGGAACATCACAAATAAATAATTTAACAATGCAGCTTAAAGCTCGAGAGACACAAGAGCAATCCAATCCTAAAAATAGTAGAAGAGTGGAGATTAGCAAAATTTCCGAAACTGAGATAAGGAAAATGATACAAAGAATCCACCAGTCCAAAATCTAGATCTTTGAAAAAAGTCAATAAGATTGATACACCCAGGGGAGGGCATATAGTCTGGCAGATAAGAAGTAACCATTTTGCAAATGAGTGATTGACCCCTTCCTCACTGTGGTTTCCTACTTTTATTACATCTACCTTTGAATATACTCTTATAACAAGACTCTAGTTTAACAGCTTTTTATCTCTGGCCAGGGGGTGACATCCAATACCCATCAGGATGGAGTGAAGGGCATTGCAAGAACAGCAAAACTGCAAAAGATAATCAACAAACCATAATCCAGAACTTCAGAGACTCTATATCAGACACCTCGAACTAGGCCAGCCTAATCTCTCCCCATCCTGAAGCTCAGGGAAATTTGTGGAAGAGGGGGCGGTAAGATTGTAAGAGCACAAGGATGGGAGGAGCAATGATATGCAAGATACTCCACACAAGTTAGGGCCGAAGCAATCATATTTGGACTTTGCATGCCCTGCACAATGTCTCACACACTATTGACCTCACAAAGTCTAGCATTTGTTAAAGGCACCAAGATCCGTGGAGGCAAGGAATTGACAGCCATAGTAGTTTTCCTATACTTAAGGGGAACACAGAAAAGGGTTCAGGGAAATGCCACTGTGTCCTTGTATGTCATCGGAGAGGAGCGCCCAGAGGAGAGTCTGGCATGCACATTAAAGGATTCTCCGGGGTTTGGGGGGGAGAGACTGGAGGATGGGGAGTGAGGGGTGAGGGGAGGGGGAGCACGGGGGTCAGAGGAAGGAGGGAGGGAGGGTACCGGTGTACCTATTAAGTTTGTATGAGCAGAAATAATAATAAAAAATGTTAAAAAAGATTGATACACCCCTGGCAAAATTAACCAAAAACAAGAGAGAGAAAACCCAAATTAACAAAATTAGAAATGAAAATGGTGTTATCACTACTGATATCCAAGAATTTCAGAGAATTATAAGGTCACATTTCAAAAACGTATACTCTATGAAATTTTATAAGACAAAAGACATGGATGAATTCTTTTTTTAAATTTTTTAATAGATTTTTTATTATTTCCGCTCATAAAAACTTAATAGGTACACCGGTTCCCTCCCTCCCTCCTCCTCCCCCCGAACCCCTTGGTCCCTCTCCCACCCTCCCTATCCACCAACGCCTCCCCCCCAATTCCCAGAGAGTCCTTTATTGTATATGCCTAACTCTCCTCTGGGTCTTCCTCTCCGATGACATACAATGTCCAATTATGATTGCTTCGGCCCTAACTAGTATGGAGAATCTTGCAAATCATTGCTCCTCCCATCCTTTTGGTCTTACAATCTTACTGCCCCCTCTTCCGCAAATGTCCCTGAGCTTCAGGATGGGGGGAGATTAGGCTGGCCTTGTTCTATGTGGTTGATATAGAGTCTCTGAAGTTCTGGATTGTGGTTTGTTGATTTTCTTTTGCAGTTTTGCTCCTCCTGCAATGTCCTTCACTCCATCCTGATGGGTATTGGATGTCACCCCATGGCTAGAGGTAAAAAGCTGTTAAACTAGAATCTTGTTATAAGAGTATATTCAAAGGTAGATATAATAAAAGTAGGAAACCACAGTGAGGAAGGAGTCAATCACCAATTTGCAAAATGGTTACTTTTTATCTGCCAGACTATATGCCCTCCCCTTCTGGTGAGGTCATACCCCCTCAGTTGTAAATGATCAGGAACGAATGTCTGTGAACTTAACCAGGTGTCACATTACTTACTTGCATTCCTTGGAGGCCTATTTTCTCTGCTGTAACATGGTCCCCTCTCTCCTTGTGTCTGGTGTGAGCCTCCAACCCCATCCCTCCTGTTCATAATCCTTGCAATTACTGTATTACGTGGGTTTACCTTTGAGTGTCTCAATGTGGGTTGGGTGAGTTTGGTACTAGGAGCCACCTATTAGGGAGTACATACAGCGCTTAACTTTCCGGGTTTGGAATACTTCACTTAATATAATTTTTTCTAATGACATTCATTTCCCAGCAAATTCCAGTAATTCATCATTTTTGATGGCTGAGTAGTACTCCATTGTATAGATGTACCACAGTTTTTTTCATATAATACATTTTTTATTATTACTTCAGCTCATACAAACTTAATAGGTACACCAGTTCCCTCCATCCCTCTTCCTCCCCCCGAACACCCTGCTCCCCCTCCCCTCACCCCTCCCTCCCCATCCCCCTGTGCCTCCCGCCCCAATTCTCAGAGTCCTTTCTTGTGCATGCCTGACACTCCTCTGGGCCCTCCTCTCCAATGACGTACAAAGACCCAGTGGCCTTTCCCTGAACCCTTTCCTATGTTCTCCTTATGTATAGGAACACTACAAACAATACCAAATGCTGGAGAGGATGTGGAAAGAGGGGAACCCTCCTACATTGCTGGTGGGAATGCAGGCTCATACAATCACTCTGGCGAGCCAACAGGAGATTGTTAAAGAAATTAAAGATTGAAATGCCATATGACTTGCTTTTCCACTTTTGGGAATAACCCACAATATAGGAAAAATTCACCTCAATAGCACAAGCATGACCATATTAATAGCAGCACTGTTTACAATAGCAAAGTCATGGAATCAACCCAAATGACCAACCGTTGTTGAGTAGATAAGGAAAATGTGGTACATCTACACAATGGAATACTACTCAGCCATCAAAAATGATGAATTAATGTAATTTGCTGGGAATTGGATGGAATTAGGAACAATTATATTGAGTGAAGTATCCCAGACACAGAAAATTAAGCACCGTATATACTCCCTAATAAGTGGATCCTAGTACCAAACCCACTTAGAGACATTCAAGGATAAATCTCTGTAATAACTATAGTAATTGCAAAGATTATGAACAGGAGGGATGGGGAAGGAGGGCCACACCAGAAACAAGGAGAGAGGGGACCATGTTACATCAGAGAAAATAGGCCACCATCAAGGAGTGCAAGTAAGTAATGAGACATCTGGTTAAATTCACAGACTTTCCTTCCTGATGATTTGCAATGATGGGGTATGATCTTACCAGAAGGGGTGAGCATGTAGTCTGGCAGATAAAAAGTAACCATTTTGCAAATGGATGATTGACCCTTCCCTCACCACGGTTTCCTAATTTTATTACATCTATCTTTGAATATAGTCTTATAACAAGATTCTAGTTTAACAGGTTTTTTATCTCTGTCCAGGGGGTGACATCCAATATGCATCAGGATGGAGTGAAGGCCATTGTAGGAGCAGCAAAACTGAAAAAAAAAATCAACAAGCCATAATCCAGAACATCAGAGACCTGGAACTAGGCCAGCCAAACTCTCCCCTTCCTGAAGCTCTGGGAAATTTGTGGAAGAGGGGGCAGTAAGATTGTAAGAGCACAAGGATTGGAGGAGTAATGATATGCAAGATACTCCACACAAGTTAGGGCTGAAGCAATCATAATTGGACTTTGCATGCCCTGTGCAATGTCCAACAAATTATTGACCTCACAAAGTCTAGCATGGGATAAAGGCACTAGGATCCATGGAGGTAAGGGATTGACAGACATAGTAGTGTTCCTAAGATTAAGGGGAACACAGGAAAGGGTTCAGGGAAATGCCACTGGGTCCTTACACCTCATCGAAGAGGAGGACCCAGAGGAGAGTTTGGCATGCACATTAAAGGATGCTCCGGGCCCTTCCCCTAGTCTGCCGCCGGGATGCTTGCAAGGTCCAGCCAGGCCTCACCGCGACCTAGGTGAGCTTCGCCCCGCCCATGCCCAGAACCCCAGGCAGCCCAAGGGACCCAGCTGCTTCCCACCATCCAGCCGGAGCCACGCAGGGCGTGGGAGGAGGACGCCCCCTCTGGGCCCAGGCCCCGCCCCAGCTCCCCCAGATTAAATAGCGCCTGCTGATGCCCCATCCACCCTTCCCCCACTCTGCCGTCTGGGATGCACCGCGGTCTAGCCTGGACTGACCTCGACCTAGGTAAGGTCCATCTCTGCCCACCCCCAGGACCCCAGGCCAAATAATTCAGTTAAGTGAAAAACGCACAGAAATTGAAAGAAGATCTTAAGAGTCAAAACGAAAATGCCAAAGAAAAAGTGCAAATACATGAGAAACAACATTCAAGTAAACAAATCTCCCACTGAAGGAATTAATCCCATAATGTTAGACCAACCAGAACACCAAGATCCTTGGAGGCAAGGGATTGGCAGCCACAGTAGTGTTCCTATGCTTAAGGGGAACACGGGATAAAGGTTCAGGGAAATGCCACTGGGTCCTTGTACGTCATCGGAAAGGAGGGTCCAGAGGAGAGTCAGGCATGCACAAGAAAGGACTCTCTGGGAATTGGGGTGAGAAGCACTGGGGGATGGGGAGGGAGGGGTGAGGTGAGAGGGAGCAGGGGGATCGGGGGGAGGAGAAGGGAGGGAGGGAACTGGTGTACCTATTAAGTTTGTGTGAGCTGAAATAATAATAATAAAGCTATAAAAAAAAAGGATGCTCCAGGACGGGAGAGGGAGGCACTGGGGGATGGGGAGTGAGGGGGAGGGGCGGGATCTTAGGGGTGTTGGGGGGTGGAGGGAGGGAGGAGACTAGTGTACCTGTTAAGTTTGCATGAGGGGAAATAAAAAAATCTTTAAAAAAAGGTAAACCTATTAAAATAACAAATGAGTTTTTAACGGAAACAGTAAAGTAAAAAGAGCTTGGAGAGAAGCACTACAATTATTAAATGAGGAAAAATATAAACCCAGGCTGATATACCCAGCAAAACTATCCATCATGATCAAGGGACAAAGAAAATTTTTCCAGCACAAAGGAAACTTAAAGGCTTACATGTCTACCAAACCACACCTTCAAAAAATGCTAGAAATGACACCCAAGCTAGAAGAAAAAAATCAAGAGTATCCAGGAGGACAGAAGGGAGGTATGATACCACCAAAACCTCAAAGTCAAACAATATGCTTACAAAAGACACCAAACATTAAAAAATGTCTGGAATTAAAAATAATTTCTCCATTACAACATAAAATGTCAATAGAATTAACTCACCAATCAAGAGACACAGATTACAAACTTGGATTAAAAACCAAAACCCATTAATTCATTGCCTTCAGGAAACTCATCTCACCACAAAAGATAGGCACATCCTAAAAATAAAAGGCTGGGCCAAAATTCTGCAAGTTAATGGAATCAGGGAAGAGGCATGGGTAGCCATTATGCTGTCGGACAAAGTGGACTTTAAACCAAAAAAAATCATAAGAGACACAGAAGAATACTACATTTTAGTCACAGGAACAATTCACCAGGAAGACTTCAAAATACTGAACATATATGGACCTAATACAGGCCCCTCCACATTCATTAAGAAAACCCTATAAGGTCTAAAGCAAGAAATCAATCCCAAAACTATAATTCTTGGGGATTTCAACACCGCTCTCTCAACATGGGATAGATCAACAGGTCAAAAGCTTAACAAAGACATTTTGGAACTTAATCAAATCCTTACTAAAATGGACCTTACAGATCTCTATCGAACTTTTGATTCAGACACCAAAGATTACTCATTTTTCTCAGCAGCCCATGAAACTTTCTCCAAATAGATCACATATTGGGCCACAAAATGCATCTACACATATATAGGAAATTCTAGCCTGTACCCTATCAGACCACCATGGAATAAAGCTTGACATTTACAACACAATAAATAACAGAATATACACTAACTCCTTGAAACTTAACACTATGATGCTGAACAAGAATTGGATTCAGGAAGAAATTAAAAAGGAAATTCAAGACTTCCTGAAAATGAATGAAAATGAAAATACAATTAATCAAAATCTTTGGGACCCAATGAAAGCTGTCCTAAGATGTAAGTTCATAGCTCTTAATGCCTACATCAAAAAAATGGAAACATCAGAAATAAAAAACTTAAATGCAGTTTAAAGCTTTAGAGACACTACAGCAATCTGATCCCAAAAACAGCAGAAGTGAGGAGATTAGCAAAATAAGGGGAGAAATATCCAAAATTGAGATTAGGAAAACAATAGAGAGAATTAACCAGTCAAAAAGCTATTTCTTTGAAATAAATCAATAAAATTGATACACCCCTAGCTAAATTAACCAAAAGCAAGAGAGAAAACACAAGTTAATAAAATTAAAAATGAAAATGGATCTCCAGGTGAGTCCGCCAAGGCCCCCAGGTTGCCCGGTGTCCAGCAGCACCCAGGCTGCCTTCGGTTTTAGCCTGGGCCACGCCCCGGGCTCCAGCCACTTTCTTCCTCCCGCCTGCCTGTCCGCCCAACTGGACAGGACTTGCTCACATTCCTCCATCCCTTGAGCTTGGGTGGGCCAATTAAGCCAAGTCCCAGGTCCCAGGTGAAGAATTCTGCCATCAACATCAGCCCCTCTGCCTCTCTGGCCCACCGGGGATCCACGCATGTGGTTTACAGAAGACACACTGCTACTCGGAATTCAATAGAGTCCAAAGAAAACTCAAGCAAAGTTCTAAGGGTCAAATGCCATACATCTGAAAACCTCTACAATCATCCCATCACATGGGAGAGATTCTTCACATCCAGCCCAAAGATAAGTAAACCTCCTCTTTTTTTTCATCTTACTGTTCCTTTCTAATATTAATCACTGTAGATTAACTTTTCCATACAGCCACCCCCAAAACATATGCAACTCCAGGGAATACATCATTCACTCTCACATATCACCAAGATACTACAACATAAAGTGCACTACCATACTAATATTCACCCCCTGTCTACGTAACTGACTTAACTGATGTACTAACAGCCTAACAGCCTCAACTAGGAAATAACAATAACAAAAGACAAACATACCCAACCACAAGGCAAGCACTAATAATAACTGCCCAAGTGTAATAATACCAACTAAATCAGTTCAGTCAAAAACACACAGAAACTGAAAAGCCCTAGAACACAAAACAACAATGCCCAAGTCAAAGCGCAGATCCATGAGAAACAAAACCCAAGGAAAGTAATCTCCCACTGAAAGAATTAATCCCTTAATGATGGATTCCAACCAGAACAAATTCACAGAAAACAGCCAAGAAAGCCAGACCCAAGACAACCACTTTCAAAGTATGATCATTACCATGATTAATACCATGAAAGAGGAAATCCAAGAGGAGTTAAACAACCGCATCAACCACTTTGAATAGGAACACAACAGGTATTTGGAATTGTTGAGAAAAACAGTTTAAGAAACAAAAATAGGCATAGAGCAGTTAAAATAGTCTCAGGTAGAGTTTAAAATTGAACTAAAAGACAAGTTATCCTCAACCCAAAAGTCAACAGACAGTCTTATTAGCAGAACTAACGAAGCCGAAAATAGAATTTCAGATCTTGAAGACAAAGTGGGAGAATTAACCAGCTCAATGGAAGAGATTGGTAAAGCCAAAACGGTACTTGAGAGGAACATTCAAGAGATATGGGACATCCTGAAGAAGCCTAACATGTGCATTCATGGAATACCAGAGCAAGAATCTCAAAATACCACACCTTAGGAAATTTTTCAAATTATCATAAATGAAAACTTCCCTCAACTGAAGAATGAGAGGCCCATCCAAGTACAAGAGGCATTTCACACTCCAAACAGATATGACCAAAATAGAAAATCGCCACGACAAATAATAGTCAAAAGACTCCACATTAAAGACAAAGAAAAGGTGCTGAGAACTTCAAGAGAAAAAAAGAAAGTCACTTTTAAAGGCAAACCTATTAAAATAACAAACGACTTCTCAATGGAAACAGTAAAGCAAGAAGGGCTTGGAGAGATGTACTTCAAGTATTAAATGAGCAAAAATGCCAACCCAGACTGATATACCCGGTAAACTATCCGTTATGATCGAGGGAGAACGAAAAGTTTTCCAGCACAAGACAACTTGAAAGGATACATGTCTACCAAACCAGGCTTTCAAAAAATGCTAGAAATGATACTCAAACTTGAAGAAAAAAACAAGAGTATCCAGCAGGACAGAAGGGAAGTATAATACCACAAATCATAAATGTCAAACAATAAGCTTACAAAATTCACTAAACATAAAACATGTCCAGAATTAAAAATAATTTCTCCATTATAACATTAAATGTCAATGGTATTAACTCACCGATTAAGAGACACAGATTACAAACTTGGATTAAAAATCACAACCCATCAATCTGCTCTCTTCAGGAAACTCATGTCACCACAAAAGATAGGCACATCCTAAAAATGAAAGGCTCGTCCAAAATTCTGCAATAGAACCAGGAAAAAGGCAGGGGTAGCCATTATGCTGATGGACAAAGTGGACTTCAAACCAAAAAAAAATCATAAGAGATATAGATGGATATCACATTTTAGTCACAGGTACAATTCACCAGGAAGACTTCACAATACTGAACATGTATGCACCCGATACGGGCCCCTCCACATTCAAAGAAAATCCTACAGTTTCTAAAGTGAGAAATCACCCCCCAAATGATAATTCTTGGGGATTTCAACACCGCCCTCTCAACATGGGATAGATCAACAGGTCAAAAGCTTAACAGAGACACTTTGGAACTTAATCAAACCCTGAAAGAAATGGACCTTACAGATCTCTATCGAACTTTTCATCCACGCACCGAAGAATACACATTTTTCTCAGCAGCACGTGGAACTTTCTCTAAAATAGATCACATATTGGGCCACAAAACGAATCTTCACATTTACAGGAAAGCTGACATTCTAGCCTGTGCCCTATCAGATCACCACAGGCTAATGCTGGACATCCACAACACAACAAACAAGAGAAAATACACTAACTCCTGGAAAGGTAACAGTATGATGCTGAATGAGAACTGGATTCAGGAAGAAATTACAAAGGAAATTTAAGATTTCCTGAAAGTGAACGATAATGAAAATACAAGTTACCAAAATCTCTGGGACACAATGAAAGCTGTTCTAAGAGGTAAATTCATAGCTCTTAATGCTTACATCAAAAAAAAAAAAACGTAACCATCAGAAATAAATAATTTAACAATGCAGCTTAAAGCTTTAGAGAAACTAGAGCAATCTGATTCCAAAAGTAGTAGATGAGAGGAGATTAGCAAAATAAAGGGAGAAATATCTGAAATTGAGATTAAGGAAACGATAGAAAAAATCAACCAGTCAAAAAGCTGGTTCTTTGAAAAAATCAATAAGATTGATACACCCCTAGGTAAATTAACCAAAAGCATGAGAGAAAAAACAACTCACAGAATGGGAGAAAATCTTCACTAACCATATATCTGATAGAGCTCTATTATCCAGAGTGCACAAAGAACTTAGAAAACTAAACACCAAGGAAACCAATGGCCCAATTAAAAAATGGGCCCTGGAATTTAAAAGAAACTTTACCAGGGATGAAATGAAAATGTCTAACAAATATCTTAAAAAATGCTCCACTTCCTTAGCCATCAGGGAAATGCAAATCAAAACTTCCCTGAGATATCATCTCACCCCGGTCAGGATGGCAAAAATCCACAATACAAACAACAACAAATGCTGGAGAGGATGTGAAGAGAGGGGAACTCTCCTACATTGCTGGTGGGAATGCAGGCTCATACAGCCACTCTGGCCAGCCATCTGGAGATTCTTAAAGAAATTAAAGATTGAAATGCCATATCACCCTACTATTCCACTTTTGGGAATAATCCCCCATAGAGCAAAAATTCACCTCTATATCACAAGCACCTCGATAGCATGTTCATAGCAGCACTGTTTACAATAGCAAAGTCATGGAATCAACCCAAATGTCCAACAGTTGACAAGTGGATAAGGAAACTGTGGTACATCTATACAATGAAGTACTACTCAGCCATCAAAAATGATGAAGTACTGGAATTTTCTGGGAAATGGATGTTATTAGAAACAATTATATTAAGTGAAGTATCCCATATCCAGAAAAATTAAGTGCCCTATGTACACCCTAATAGGTGGCTCCTAGTAACAAACCCACCCAGCCCACCTAGATACACTCAAAGATAAATCTCTGTAATACTGACAGTAATTGCAAGGATTATGAACAGGAAGGATGGGGTTGGAGGGCCACACCAGACACAAGGAGAGAGGGGATCATGTTACAGCAGAGAAAATAGGCCTCCATCAAGGACTGCAGGTAAGTAATGAGACATCTGGTTAAGTTCACAGACATCCGTTCCTGATAATTTACAACTGAGGGGGTATGATCTCACCAGAAGGGGAGGGCATATAGTCTGGCAGATAAAAAGTATCCATTTTGCAAATGGGTGATTGACTCCTTCCTCACTGTGGTTTCCTACTTTTATTATATCTACCTTTGAATATACTCTTATAACAAGATTCTAGTTTAACAGCTTTTTACCTCTGGCCAGGGGGTGACATCCAATACTCATCAGGATGTAGTGAAGGACATTGCAGGAGCAGCAAAACTGCAAAAGAAAATCAACAAACCATAATCCAGAACTTCATAGACTCTATATCAACCACCTAGAACAAGGCCACCCTAATCTCTCTCCATCCTGAAGCTCAGGGAAATTTGCGGAAGAGGGGGCGGTAAGATTGTAAGAGCACAAGGATGGGAGGAGCAATGATATGCAAGATACTCCACACAAGTTAGGGCCGAAGCAATCATAATTGGACTTTCATGCCCTGCGCAATGTGAAACACCCTATTGACCTCACAAAGTCTAGCATTTGCTAAAGGCACCAAGATCCTTGGAGGCAATGGATTGACAGCCACAGTAGTGTTCCTATGCTTTAGGGGAACACAGGAAAGGGTTCAGGGCAATGCTATTGGGTCCTTGTATATCATCAGAGAGGAGGACCCGGAGGAGAGTTTGGCATGCATATTAAAGGATTCTCTGGGGTTTGGGGGGGGAGGCATTGGGGGATGGAGAGGGAAGGGTGAGGGGAGGGGGAGTAGGGGACTCCGGGGGGAGGGAACCGGTGCACCTATTAATTTTGTATGAACGGAAATAATAATAAAAAATGTTTAAAAAAATGAAAATGGAGTAATCACTTCTGATCCTCAAGAAATTCAGGGAATTATAATGTCATATTTCAAGAATTTACACTCTATGAAATTTGACAACACAAAAAAAACAGATATATTTCTAAATAAGCACAACTTACAGAAATTGAATAAGTCATGAATTATTTAAATAGTCCTATAACATATGAGGAAATCGAGGAAGTAATCTCTAATAATCCCACCAAAAAATGTCCTGGACCAGGGGAATTCAGCACACAGTTCTACAAGACATTTAAGGAGTTAATGACACCAGTACTCCTTAAATTGTTCCATCAAATAGCAAAGGAAGAAGCATTATGAGATTCTTTCTATGAAGCTAATATTGTCTTAATCTCAAAACCTAATAAAGATACACTGAAAAAAGAAAACTATAGGCCAATTTCTTTGATGAACACAGATGCAAAGATTCTCAACAAAGTCTCAGCAAATCTGATTCAAAAACTTATCAAAAATATCATTCACGGAGATCACGTAGGCTTTATTCCAAGCACACTAGGTTGGTTCAACATATGCAAATCAATAAATGTAATTCACCATATAAGCAAGTCCAAGATTCAAGACCACATGATACTCTCGATAGATGCAGAAAAAGCTTTTGACAAAATCCAATAGCCTTTTATGATCAAAACCCTAGAGACAGTTTGAATAGAAGGAACCTTTGCAGTATAATAAATGCTGTCTACAACAAGCCAAAAGCAAGGATTATACTCAATGGGGAAAAACTTGAAGCATTCCCGCTTTGATCAGGAACAAGACAAAGCTGTCCACTCTCCCCACTTCTATTCAATATTGTACTTGAAGTCTTAGCTGAAACAATAAAACAAGAAAGGGAGATAAAAGAGATTCAAATTTGTAGGAAGAATTCCGGTTATCTCTATTTGCAGAAGATACGATCTTATACCTGAGTGATTACAAAAACTTCACCAGGAAGCTCCTGGAACTAATACAGAAGTTCAGCAGGGTGGCAGGATACAAAATGATTGTAGAAAAATCAGTGGCCTTCCTATATGCCCAGAATGAAAAAAGTGAAAAACCCTGAGAGAAACAATTCCATTTACTATACCCCGTAAAAAAAATGAAATACCTATGTATAAACCTAACCAAAGAAGCAAGAGACCTTTACAACGAAACTTTAAAACCCTAAAGAAAGAAATTGCAGAAGACACCAGAAGGTGGAAAGACCTCCCATGTTCCTGCATTGGCAGAATCAACATCATAATAAGGACCATACTACCAAAGACAATATACAGACTCAATGCTATACCAATCAAAATCCTAAAGCAATTCTTTAAAGAAGTGGACCAAACAATCTCAAAATTCATATGGAGGCACAAAAGACCCAGGATAGCAAAAACAATCATGAGTAACAAAAAACAACCCAAATGTCCAACAGTTGACAAGTGGATAAGGAAAATGTCATACATTTATGCAATTGACTACTACTCAGCCATCAAAAATGATGAATTAATGAAATTTGCTGGGAAATAGATGTAATTAGAGACAATTATATTGAGTGAAGTTTCCCAGACACAGAAAATTAAGCACCGTATGTATTCCCTAATAGGTGTATCCTAGTAACAAACCCACTTGCATGCTCCAGGGATGGGGGGCAGGGGGCACTGGGAGAGAGGGGGGAGGGGATACAGGGAGGGGTGGAAGGATGGAGCGAGGGGTCTGGGGTGACTATTGCATTTATATGAGCAGAAAAAAAATAAATTATTGGGGAAAAAAAGAATTTCTAGGACTGGTGCTGGACAAAGAAGGGGAGCCTTCCCACTTATGATTTTGAGTTTATCCACTGAAAGGCCATATACACTCCTACAGAAACTGGTTCTTTAGGAGTACTGTATTCCACATATCCACAGGGATAGGAGGGCAGGAGTGGTGAAGGGAAATAACACTGAGAGAGAAGGGGACAAGGGGCAAAGGCATAAACTAATTTTGTTGGCATATGAAAAATGTCCCAGTTAAAAAAGAGGCTCCATTGAAATCACTCGAATTAAGCTAAACATCTGAGAAGCTGTTAGTTCAAATTTATGCCTGAGCTGCATGGAAAGTTTAATCACCCACAATTTGTTTGGAGAATATGCAGCCAGAGGATGGGTCTTCAACATTTTGGGAAGTATTGCTCAAAGAATCTGCTATGAAGCACTTTCTCCTATTATACGGATACTTCATGGCTGAAGTACCTTCCTTTAACAGGCATAGATGTGCATCACAGTCCTAGGCTGTTATGACTGCCCCAACACAAAAGTTCTGGGTGGATAAGCCTGTCCAATTTGGGGTTTCATCAATAAGAAAAACATTTGTCAGCAAATCTGTCACATTCATTTATATTACTTCTATTATGAATTATATAACACATCCATCAATTTTTCTCATATTTTAATTAAAGTTCAAACTCAGAGTAGTAGGGTATTGTGGAGTCCAACTAAGTTCCAAGATTTGGTACAGAAGACAGTAGGAATGCCTCTGGGGCCAGTATGACACAGAAAAAGCCAAAGTATTTGAAAATATTTCCATACAAGAATTCTTCCTGAAGGGCAACTTAATACCAAGAATATTGAAGCATGTGCATCTAAGCTTTACAACCCTGGTTTCTCAGTCCAAATGCATCAATCAAGTGTAGGGCTGTGTAGAAATAGCCCCGGTCTGGGAAACATCCCTATGCCTTGGGGTTACCCTGGAATGCTGGTGCAATGAGTGTGTTCCTGATGACCTAAATATGCAGAATGGAATTGTGTGATTAGAGTAGATGGGGTTGCTTCTCCAGGTGTGTGCACTCATCTTAGAGTATGTGGGTGCTTCTTGCTGGGGTTGAAATTTCTTGAGGTATGAGGAGACAAATTCTGGAATCTCAGACTCAGGTCTGTTCATTTCTTCTGAGGTCTTGGTGGTGGGTGCTAGAACATTCTGGGACCTTGCTTGCCTCAGGCATTCTGGTGTTCTGTTTCAGGGTGTTCTTCATCAACTTTACATGTAGAGAGAGGGCATTGCTAGACCACATGACAGGGACGGTTCGTTCAGCTCAGGCTTTCCCTTCTATGAAAACACAAATTTTCGGCGTTAATTAATAATTCTCATGTAAAACTATAATAATGCTAAAATAGGGAGTCAGTTAAAAAGCTTTTCCTAGCTATTAGATATTTTAATATGTATCCTTCTATGGTGCAATATTTTTACTCTATTGTCATGGCTTTCAAGAAGTCAGAAATTTAGAAAATATTAGCTATGTTGCCACAATGTCAGATACAGAGTTCTGACTATATACTTTTTATAATTATAATGAGTTATGTCACTTAAAACAAGCAGATAAGTGTAAATACATTATTTTTTCGCAGAACTTACTGAGTTCAATTCTGTGGTGTCAGATTTCCTATCCCTCCCAGGGATGCACAGGACTTCTGCCACTTTAGAATAAGTTTCATTCCACTGTAGCCTTTTGGAAAATTGGAGTCACATGTGACTTTTTTCCTTTTTGGACCTGTGGTTGGAAGACAGGGCCTTCTTTATGCTAAGCAAGCACTTTGCCACTAAACTACAGCCTGATGATCAGAGCGACCTTTGAAAATTCATCCTTTGCCTTTTTTCATTTTTTAACTTATGGATTTTACATGTGTCAACTTTAACTTCTTTTCATTCAATAGATACATTTAGTATCTATTAGTTTGGTGATACTTTGGTTTTTATCAGGAGGTCTTGAATATAATGCTGTTGGAAAGAATATATGCAATTATATCTTTTCTGAAAATATACTCTATCAAAGGTAAACTCTCAGGATTTCAATGGCTGAGTCATGTCCCAGATCCATGAACACAATTGTAAGAAGCTGTCAAACATTCCAAGCAGTGATTTTTTTCAATTTCACCTGGATCATATGAGAATTTCATTTTCCTCAATGTTGCATATCAACTCTTGATACAATTGATCACTTTCATAAACCTTTTGTCACTGTCCTGGAATCTAATGTCACCCCAAATGTAACTTTTTTAACTGTGTGTGTGTGTGTGCGCACACGTGCGTGTGTGTGTGTGTGTGTGTGTGTGTGTGTGTATCACAGGGCATTTTGTGTTCCTGTGGAGAACCAAGGGAATCATCCTGGATTGCTTCTACCTCCTTTTGCTTTGCAGTGGGATTTCCCAGGATCCACCCACCAGGGCCAGAAGTGCAGGCCTCCACCCTTTCAGCCTGGTGTTTTAATTTGGGACATTGAATGGCAACTCAGGACCTTCTGCTTGTCAGAGAAAGTCTTAACCGCTGAGCTATCTCTCCAGCCCCACAATTGTGAACTTTATAATTAGCCTTTCTCTAATAATAACGTTAAGAAACTTTTATGTGTTTAATTTATGTGTTTATTTTTTTTAGTGCAACATCAAAATGTTTTACCCATTGTTTTTTTCTTGAGGAGAGGCATTTCTTTACTGGATTGTCAGTTTCCTCTTCAATTTTATGTGCTTTTCTTTATGCTGGATACATATCTTGAAAAGATACATATTTTATAATGCCTCCTTCTAGCTATGGACTTGTCTACATTTTATCAGCTGCCCATTTGGAGGAATCAAAGTTTCAGCTTCATAGAAGCCTTATTTATCTGGTTTGTTTTGTTTGCTTTCTGCTTCTGTTTTGTTTCCTACAGAGCCTTGCTCAGGCTGGTCTTAAACTCACCTTCTTACCTCAGTCATCCAAGTTCTGGAATTATAGCCAGGAAATATCATGCTTTAATATGCACACTTCTTCACATTAGCACCTCATTTATGATATATTCTCCTAGTGCATGTGCCTGAGAGCTTTCTCCTATATTCATTTTTTTTATTTGCTTGTTTTTTGCTAGAGGTCTTATAGCTTTATATTGTGATTAAATCCATGGTCAAGATAAGTATGGTAGCACACACTTATAATCCTTAGAAATGGAAGGCTGAGGCAGGAGAATAGTGAATTTCAAGTACATTCTAATTTTCATAGTACAACACTTTATCATGAAACATAGGTTAATAAACGTAGAACACTACAATCGATTTTCAGCTGATTTTTGTATATGGTACATTATATGGATCATAGTTTATACTCATGAATGTGCACATTCACCATTGTAATACAGTTTTCTGGAGTGTTCTTTTACATTAAGTTACATTGAATATTTAGAAAATATCTCATATGTTTGTGTACACACAATGCACATGAGTGTACACAAGTAGATTTACATGTATGTATAAAATATTTAGATATATGCATGTATGTACATACTTGTGGTCTGCTTATGAATTTGTTTTCTCTTATTTTGATCTACTTTTCTGCCTTGATGCCAATATACATCTTGGCATGATTATAAAAAGTATTTCATAGGAGTGTTGAAACAATGGCTTATTGGATAAATTGGGATCCCATCTCCCACATGAAAACACCAGGTGGGAATAACGATAACCTGCTCTTTGGTGCCTGGTGGGCAAGGGCTGGGAAATCCCAGAACAAAGCAAAAAGAAGGTAGAAGTAATCCAGGATGATTCCCAAAGTCACCCTTTGTCTTGCACACACAATGCCCTCTGATACAAACATGCACAAGCACATGTGAAATAAATAAATAAATAAATAAATAAATAAATAAATAAATAAATAAATAAATACATTTACAATAAAGAAAAACACTGAATAAATAAAAAGGTGTTTCTCCAACTTTGGTGTATTTCAAAATCAATTTATTAGTCTGTATTCTGTGTATTTTCACATGATTTCTGAATCAGCCTGTCTATTTCTCCTTAAAATATGTGTTAAGCCTGCCATGCTCCTGTGGGGATTGTCTGGCCTAAAGCCTGCTCTCTGAAGAATGACACATTAGCATCTAAAATGTGCAGTTGTTAGGGACTATTGTCTTTGGAAGTTGAGTTTTGCTTCTTGTCTGCATAGACAATCACAGGGGAATTCTTTCCTCTGGGAGGTGCGTTTACCCCTGTCTGTTCTTAGATCACTTATGTTCTTTTCAGGACTTGCTGGGTTATAACCTCCCATACAGTTCCTTCCCTATGCATTTGAGACATGGGAATGGATGGACCAGGTAACTCTGCTTTGATCCATTCATTGTCCATTCCCTGCTTTTAACTCTAACTGGAGACATCATGTCTGGTCCCAGACAGCAAGAAGATGTCACCCCTGCTCTTTCTTTGTTAACTGCAATGCATATGTTTTATATAATCTTGTAAAGAATTTGGCCATGCTCCTTGATTGTTTTCCTATAAATACTCAGGCATGCTACAGTAATGTTTGCTTAAGATAATGGAAGACTTCCTAGGTTCCCTCTAACCCAATGCCTGGTCAATACCTACCGTTCCCACTTTTGTTTCCTGCATGTAAACCTGGGTTTATGCTGGTTCGTGGGCCCAGAAAATTGCACCCAAACATGGGGTTCAGAAGTATGGGGAACCTATTTAATTTATAAGGTAAGAAACCTTGGGTGTGGCCGCAGCATATATGATTTTCTGTTCTTTTAAGGTATAAGAGATTGTTAGGGGGCTGGAGAGGTGGCTCAGGGGTTAAGCCTCCGCCTTGCAGGCGGAAGGTCCTGAGTTCGGATCCCAGATCCCACGTATAGACGCCAGGCGGAAGCGGGGCGGCCTGCGCTTCTGGTCCTGGTAGGGCGGAGCCTGTGAATCCCCGGGCAGAAGGAGATGGAGGCGTCCCTGGTGGTTCGCGAATTCGTCCGTGGTTCTACACACACACACACACACACACACACAGACACACACACGCGCGCGCACATACACACGCACATGCACACAGTTGAATAAATAATAATAATAAAAATTATTATAAAAAAAAGAGATTGTCAGGCCAAAGGATTTAATCAAAGGTAAAAATCATGGGACAGGCACATGAAAATATAATGTTAAAACCAGAAGGATTAAAAGCAATGATTTTTTTGCTTTGAAGTCCACGTTGTCCAACAGCATAATGGCTACCTTTGCCTGTTTCCTGGTTCCATTAGTTTGCAGAATTTTGGACCAGCCTTTTATTTTTAGGATGTGCCCATCTTTTGTGGTGAGATGAGTTTCATGCAGGCAGCAGATTGATGGGTTGTGGTTTTTAATCCAAGCATGTAATCTGTGTCTCTTGATCGGTAAATTAATTCCATTGACATTTAATGTTATAATGGAGAAATTATTTTTAATTCGAAACCTTTTTTATGTTTAGTGGCTTTTGTAAGTGTATTGTTTGGATTTTAGGTTTTGGTGGTATTATACTTCCCTTCTGTCCTCCTGGATATGCTTGTTTTCTTCAAGCTTAAGTACCATTTCTAGCATTTTTTGAAGGCCTGGTTTGGTACACATGTAAGCCTTCAAGTTATATTTGTGCTTGAAAACTTTTCTTTCTCCCTCAATCATGACAGATAGTTTTACCAGGTATATCAGCTTGGGTTGACATTTTTGCTCATTTAATACTTGAAGTACATCTCTCCAAGCTCTTCTTTCTTTTACTGTTTCCATTGAGAAGGTTTACCTTTATTTTTTTTTAAAACTTTTTTATTATTTATTCAACTGTGCGCATGTGCATATGTATGTGAGGCGTGCGTGCGTGTGTGTGTGTGTGTGTGTGTGTGTGTGTGTAGAACCACGGACGAATTCGCGAACCACCACGGACGCCTCCACCTCCTCCTGCCCCGGGACTCACAGGCTCCGCCCTACCAGGACCAGAAGCACAGGCCGCCCCGGCTTCCTCCTGGCGTCTATACGTGGGATCTGGGATCGAACTCAGGACCTTCTGCCTGCAAGGCGGAGGCTTAACCCCTGAGCCACCTCTCCAGCCCGAGAAGGTTTACCTTTAAAAGTGACTTTTTTTTCCCTTGAAGATGTCAGCACCTTTTCTTTGTCTTGAATGTGGAATGTTTTGACTATTATTTGTCGTGGTGAGTTTCTATTTAGATCATATCTACTTGGGGTGTGGAATGCCTCTTGTATTTGGATGGGCCTCTCTTTCTTGGGAAGTTTTCATTTATGATAATTTGAAAATTTTCCTCTGGTGTGGTATTTTGGGATACTTGTTCTGGTATTCCATGAATGCACATGTAAGGCTTCTTCAGGATATCCCATAACTATTGAATATTCCTCTCAAGTATCTTTTTGGCTTTAACAATCTCTTCCATTGAGTTGGTTAACACTTCCACTTTGTCTTCGTGATCTGAAATTCTATTTTCTGCTTCGTTTGTTCTGTTGATAAGACTCTCTGTTGAGTTTTAGGTTGAAGATAACTTGTCTTTTAGTTCAATTTTAAACTCTGCCTGAGACTGTTTTAACTGCTCTATGCCTATTTTTGTTTCTTGAACTGTTTTTCTCAACTCCTCCAAGTGCCTGTTGTGTTCCTGTTCAAAGTGGTTGATGTAGTTGTTTAACTCCTCTTGGATCTCTTCTTTCATAGTATTGATCATGGTAATGATCATGCTTTGAAAGTCGTTATCTTGGGCCTGGCTTTCATAGCTATTTTCTGTGAATTTGTTCTGGTTGGAATCCATCATTATGGGGTTAATTCTTTCGGTGGGAGATTTATCTTCTTCGGTTTTGTTTCTCATGTATCTGCACATTGACTTGGGCATTGTTGTTTTGTCTCAAGACCATTCAACTTCTGTGGGTTTTTTTGTTTTGTTTTGTTTTGTTTTGTTTTTACTGAACTGATTTAATTGGTATTACTACTCTTGGGCAGTTATTTTAGTGTTTGCCTTGGAGTTGTGTATGCTTGTCTGTTGTTATTGTTATTTCTTGGATGAGGCTATTAGACTGTTAGTACATCAGTTAAGTCAGGTTTAGTAGACAGGGGGTGAATATTAATATGGTAGTGCACTTTAAGATTTAGTACCTTGTTGATATGTGAGGGTGAGTGGTATAATCCCTGAAGTTGTATATGTTTTGGGGGTGGCTACATGGAAAAGTTAATCTACATTGATTGATAATTTAAAGAAGCAGGATGGTAAAAAGGGCGTTTACTTATCTTTGGGTTGTATGTGAAGAATCTGTCCCATGTGACAGGATATTTTTAGAGGACTTCAGATGTATGGCCTTTTTCCCCGTGAGTTTTGCTTGAGTTTCCTTTGGACTCTATTGAATTCTGAGTAGCAGTGTGTCCTTCCTGGACCATGAGTGAGGGTCCCCGGTGGGCTGGAGGGGCAGAGAGGCTGGGATGGAGGATTGCATGTAAGTCCTATCTTGGGCGGGCAAGCAAGCACGTTTCAAATTTTTTATCTTCATTTCAGATAAATCTCACTTTACCTTCACATGTAATACTACTGTATCTTTATCTTCAACTCATTCATTTATAATTTAATCTCTAGCTGTACTACACCTTAAAATATATTTGGATGTTCTTTCAACAATAATCTGCAAATCTGTTTCTTAATGTTAAACATATTTATAGTTCTACATTTCCAATATGCATGTTCATTTAAGATCAGTTGTGTTCTATTGAATATTCATAAAAAGCAAAGTGCTGGAGAGATGGCTCAGGGGTTAAGAATCTGCTTGCAAAAAAGAATGTCTTAAACTCGGATTCCAGGTCAACATAAAAATACCAGGCACAAAAGGCAGCAGCCTGCTCTGACCCTGGTGGTCAGAGCCTGGGAAATCCCAGAGCAAAGCCAAAAGGAAGTAGAAGCAATGCATGATGACTCCTGAAGTCTCCCTTGGTTTTCCACAGGGACACATAGTGTCCTCTGATGTACACACATACACACACAATTAATAATAAATTTTTAAAAATTGTATGTATATACATAAACACGTATATCTCTAAATCAGTTATTTTATTTGATTTACTTTTATTTATTAATGCTATTATCTATTGTTTTACCATAGAAGCTACTTTTATATTGACTTTTAAATTATGTCTGTAATCTCCATAATGTTCAAATTATTCTTAGTATTAAATGATGGGCAAAAAGTTATAAATAGGTAAATCATGGAAAATGTTACTTGTGTTGTGTTTCTGTAATCCCAACATTTGCAGCATGACTCCAGAAGGTCACCATGAATTCAAAGCAGCTTGAATAACTTAGTACATTCTACACCAACCTGGAATAAAAGAAAAAATATCATATGCCAATAGCAAGTGACAAAAACATGCATATGCATTCAATTCTCCAAAGTATGTCACATTATAATGCTTATAAAGAACAATTATGTGTTTTCTATTTTTCTTTGTTGATGCATTTTGCTCTTTAAAATTCTCATACATGAATACAATACATTCTGATTTCTTTCCCCTCTACCCTTCTTCATTTCCATTCCCTCCCTTATAACCCCTATTTCCCATAAGTCTTTGTCAGATATTCATGTCCTTTTGTGTGTGTGTATGTGTGTGTGTGTGTGTGTGTGTGTGTGTGTGTGTGTGTGTGTGTTTGTGTGTGTGTGTAATCCTGGGTTTGGGTCTTAGTGGATTCCCCTATGTGTGCTTAACTAATTATTTTTCTTCCCTTCATACCCTCATCCTGAATCTGTTAGTTACCTTTATTCATCTGTATTTTTCAGGACCCCATAGGTTTCTCTTATGTTCACAGTTGACCATTGGCCAGGTAAGTCCATTATTGGCCTATGTTAGGAACCACCTCTGCTGTTGATTCACGATTGTGATGGCTGTGTCATAAAGCAAATGTATTTCTTTCACCATCATCTGTCATTAAAAATATGATCTCAGGAGCCAATGAGATAGCTCAGTGAGCAAGGCACCTGTTCACAAACCTGGTGACCTGAGCTTGATCCCCAGAAGCCCACATGAAGCACACACGGTGGAAGGAGAGAATTGATTTCTGAAAGTTGTCCTCTGAGATCCTTGTGTCATGGGGTGCTTCCTCCTCCTCTCTCTAACTTCTTCCTTGTTCACTCTTTCTTTCTCAAATAAATGATAAATATTTTTAAAAAATGTGATTTCAACCTTAACAATTGTTAAATACATCGACATAGTGTGTGTATATAATATATATGTAAATATGTAAGGAAGAACTGATAGATCCCCATTTCTGCCTCTAGTCAGGTGAATATAACATTACAGTGTAAATTTACACATTGTGAAAGTGACACAGGACATCTGAAAATGTGTTCGCTAAATTTTCTGGCTTTGGAAAATACATGAGAGAAACAAGTGTGAAGGAAGAAAGATTTTTGCTCATAATTCAAGTTTGGGGCAAGGTCAAATACTGCTATTGTTTTGTGGTTGAAGTGAGGAAAAAAATTCACATCACTGGGAGTGTGTAGTAGAGACTACTCACCTCATGGCAGCCAGAAAACCAAAAGGGCATATATGTGTGGCACTACTCCGGACTGATTGGTTGGTTGGTTGGTTGTTTGGTCTGTCAGACTTACTTATTTTCTTTCTTTCTTCCTTCCTTCCTTTCTTTCTTTCTTTCTTTCTTTCTTTCTTTCTTTCTTTCTTTCTTTCTTTCTTTCTTTCTTTCTTTCTTTCTTTCTTCCTTCCTTCCTTCCTTCCTTTCTTTCTTTCTTTCTTTTTTTCTTTCTTTCTTTCTCTCTCTCTCTCTGTCTTTCTTTCTGTCTGTCTTTCTTTCTTTCTCTCTGTCTTTCTCTCTTTCTGTCTTTCTCTCTTTCTTTCTTTCTTTCTCTCTTGCTTACTTTCTTTCCTTCTCTCTCTCCCTCTTTCTCTTTCTTTTTTTCTTTTCTGTCCTTGAGGTGGATTATCCCCCCCCCACCTCAAGGAGTGGTCTGCTTTGCAGGAAGGAGACTTGCTGCTCTCAGTCTCCAAGGTGTTTGCAGTGGCCTAGGCCTCATCCAGCTTCTGCTGACAGCAGTGCTGCTTCTGCCATGAAAAGACTGAATCTCCCCTCTGGAACCATAAGCTGAATAAATCTGCCTTTCTTCCATTATATTGTTTGAGCCTCAGTGTTGTTTCACAGCAACACACAAGAGTAACACTTTTTTTTTGTTTTCCTCTCCCCTCTTTCTTCATTTATCTGTGTGCACGTTCCAAAAAACACAAGTGTTACAGGAGAAGTTGCAGCAGTCATTATGTCCTTCCACCTTGTGGATTCTGGGGAATCTAATTCAGGTTGTCCGGTTTTGCAACAACCACCTTTACCCATGGAGTCATCTGGCTAGCATCTATTTCTTGACTTTCTAATTACCTTGCTACAGATACATTTCATACACCCTTTTTAAAATAGTGGTACACGGGGCTGGAGAGATGGTCAGGGGTTAAGCCTCTGCCTTGCAGGCAGAAGGCCCTTAGTTCGGATCCTAGACCCCATGTATGGAAGCAGGGGTGGCCTGCGTTTCTGGTCCTGGTAGGGCGGAGCCTGTGAATCCGGGGGCAGACTACACAAGGAGGAGGTGGAGGCGGTCCATGGTGGTTTCCGAATTCGTCCGTGGTTCTACACGCACACATACATGCACACGCGCACACACGCATACACGTACAATTGAATAAGTAATTTAAAAAAATTTTTTTAAATAGTGGCACACTGGTGCCGCCTTATGGCTTAAATCTGACTTGCAACTTAAGTATCCCTGATCCAGAGGTAGGAGGAGTAACAGCCAAGTCTACTCTACAGACCATTCAAGGAATCTGGGAGGAAAGAGAGGGCATCTCCAATGTACAGGAACTCTAGAGGGTCTTCAGACAGCAAATATATCCTATTATAGCTACATGAATGTCTCTGAATTAATTGGAGTAGAAAATAATCATTTATATTTCTATTATTTGATTCACTTCTTAACCTTTAGGCTACAATCAAGGTATTGTCTATTTTCATGTTCCAAGTTATCCAAACAAATTCACACAAGCCTATAAAAGTGAAAATGCCCCTTTCCCCACTCCTCCGCCAGGGACACGCAAGGTCCAGCCATGACACCACGACCTAGGTAAGCTCCACCCCCGCCCACCCCCAGAACCCCAGGCCAAATAATTCAGTTCAGTGAAAAATGTACAGAAATTCAAAGAAGATCTTAAGACTTAAAACGACAATGCCCAAGTCAAAGTGCAAATCCATGAGAAACAAAAGCCAAGAAAACAAATCTCCAACTGAAAGAATTAATGCCATAATGTTAAACTCCAACCAGAACAAACCCACGGAAAATGGCCAAGAAAGTCTGACCCAGGATAATGACTTTCAAAACATGATCATTACCATGTTCAATACTATGAAAGAGGAAATCCGGGAGGAATTAAATAACCGAATCATTCACTTTGAAGAGGAATACAACAGACACTTGGAGGAGGTGAGAAAAACAGTGCAAGAAACAAAAACAGGCATAGAGCAGTTAAAACAGACTCAAGCAGAGTTTAAAACTGAGCTAAAAGACCAGTTATCTTCAACCCAGAACTCCACAGAGAGTCTTATCAACAGAACTAACGAAGCAGAAAACAGAATTTCAGATCTTGAAGATAAAGTGGGAGTATTAACCAGCTCAATGGAAGAGGTGGTTAAAGCCAAAAAAATACTTGAGAGAAATATCCACGAGATATGGGACACCCTGAAGAAGCCCAACATGTGTATTCATGGAATACCAGAACAAGAATCTCAAAATACCACCCCTGAGGAAATTTTTCAAACGATCATCAAGGAAAACGTTCCTCATCTAAAAAAAGAGAGGCCCATCCATATACAAGAGGCATTCCGCACCCCAAACAGATACGACCAAAACAGAAGCACGCCACGGCAAATAATAGTTAAAACACTCCACATTCAAGATAAAGAACTGGTGCTGAGAGCATCAAGGAAGAAAAAACAAGTCACTTTTAAAGGTAAACCTATTAAAATAACAAATGACTTCTCAATGGAAACACTAAAAGCAAGAAGAGCTTGGAGAGACATACTTCAAGTATTGAATGAGCAAAATGGTCAACCCAGGCTGATTTACCCTGCAAAACTATCCATCATGATCGAGGGAGAAAGAAAAATCTTCCAGCACAAAGACAACTTGAAGGGATACATGTCCACCAAACCAGGCCTTCAAAAAAATGCTAGAAATAATACTCAAGCTTGAAGAAAAAACAGGCATATCTGGGAGAACAGAAGGCAAGTATAACACCATTAAAAGTGAAGCAATGTACTTAAAAAACTACTAAACATAATAAATGTCTGGAATTAAAAATAGTTTCTCCATTATAACACTAAATGTTAATGGAATTAACTCACCGATCAAGAGACACAGATTACAAACTTGGATTAAAAATCACAATCCATCAATCTGCTGCCTGCAGGAAACCCATCTCACCACAAAAGATAGGTACGCCCTAAAAATAAAAGGCTGGTCAACAATTCTACAAGCTAATGGAAGGAGAAAACAAGCAGGGGTAGCCATTATGCTATCGGACAAAGTGGACTTCAAACCAAAGAAAATCATAAGAGACATGGATAGATACTACATTTTAGTCACAGGTGCAATTCACCAGGAAGACTTCACAATACTGAACATATATGCACCCAACACGGCCTCTCCCACATTCGTTAAGCAAACCCTACAGCGTCAAAAGCAAGAAATCAATCCCAAAAGGATAATTCTTGGGGATTTCAACACCGCCCTCTCAACATGGGCGTTTAATCAAACCCTTAAAGAAATGGACCTTACAGATCTCTATTGTACTTTTCATCCACGCACCAAAGAATACACATTTTTTTCAGCAGCACACAGAACTTTCTCCAAAATAGATCACATATTGGGCCACAAAACGAATATCCACATATACAGGAATGTTGAAATTCTAGCCTGCACCTTATCAGACAACCATGGCTTAAAGCTTGACATCCACAACACAACAAGCAACAGAAAATACACTAACTCCTGGAAACTTAACACTATGATGTTGAATGAGAATTGGATTCAGGAAGGAATTAAAAAGGAAATTCAAAATTTCCTGAAAGTGAACTATAATGAAAATACAACTTACCAAAATCTCTGGGACACAATGAAAGCTCTGCTAACAGGTAAGTTCATAGCTATGAATGCCTACATCAAAAAAATGGAAACATCCGAAATAAATAAATTAACAATGCAGCCAGAAGCTTTAGATATACTAGAGTAATCTGATCCCAAAAGCAGTAGAAGGGAGGAGATTAGCAAAATAAGGGGAGAAATATCTGAAATCAAGATTAAGAAACCGATAGAGAAAATCAACCATTTAAAAAGCTGGTTCTTTGGGGCTGGAGAGGTGGCTCAGGGGTTAAGCCTCCGCCTTGCAGGCGGAAGGTCCTGAGTTCGGATCCCAGATCACATGTATAGATGCCAGGCAGAAGCGGGGGCGGACTGCACTTCTGGTCCTGGTAGGACGGAGCTTGTGAATCCTGGGGCAGAAGGAGGTGGAGGCGTCCATGGTGGTTCACGAATTCGTCCGTGGTTCTACACATACACAGACACACACACACAGACACACACACACATGCGTGCACATACACACGCACATGCACACAGTTGAATAAATAATCATAATAATAATAAAAAAGCTGGTTCTTTGAAAAAATCAATAAGATTGATACACCCCTATCTAAATTAACAAAAAGCAAGAGAGAGAAAACCCAAATTAACAAAATTAGAAGTGAACATGGAGTTATCACTACTGATACCCACGAAATCCAGAGAATTATAGCATCATATTTCAAAAACTTATACTCTGTGAAATTTGACAACAACAAAAATATGTGGATGAATTCCTAAGTAAACACAACTTACCTAAATGGAATCAGGAAGGTGTGAATTATTTAAATAGTCCTATAACATATGAGGAAATTGAAGAAGTAATCTCAAATCTTCCCACCAAAAAATGTCCTGACCAGATGGATTCAGCACAGAGTTCTACCAGACATTTAAGGAGCTAATAACACCAATACTCCTTAAACTGTTCCACCAAATACCAAAGGAAGGAAAACTACCAAATTCCTTCTATGAAGCTAATATCGTCTTAATCCCAAAACCTAATAAAGATACACTTAAAAAAGAAAACTATAGGCCCATCTCTCTGATGAACACAGATGCAAAGATTCTCAACAAAGATTTAGCAAATTGGATTAAAAAACATATCAAAAAGATCATTCATGGGGATCAAGTAGGCTTTATGCCTAGCACACAAGGTTGGTTCAGCACACGCAAATCAATAAATGTAATTCACCATATAAAGCAGTCCAACGTTCAAGACCACATGATACTCTCGATAGATGCAGAAAAAGCTTTTGACAAGATCCAACAGCTCTTCATGATCAAAACCCTAGAGAAGGTTGGAATGGAAGGAAGCTTTATTAATATAATAAAAGCTGTATACAATAAGTCAACGGCAAGGATTATACTCAATGGGGAAAAACTTGAAGCATTCCCACTTCGATCAGGAACTAGACAAGGCTGTCCACTCTCACCACTTCTTTTCAAACCTGTACTTGAAGTCTTAGCTGAAGCCATAAGACAAGAAAGGGACATAAAAGGGATTCAAATCGGCAAGGAAGAATTCAAGTTATCTCTATTTGCAGATGATATGATCCTATACATGAGTGATCACAAAAACTCCACCGGGAAGCTCCTGGAACTAATACAGAGGTTCAGCAGAGTGGCAGGATACAAAATAAATGTGCAAAAATCAGTGGCCTTCCTATATGCCCAGAATGAAAGAAGGGAGAAAGCCCAGAGAGAAACAATCCCATTTTCAATAGCCCCTAAAAAAATGAAATACCTAGGTGTAAATGTAAACAGGGAGGTAAAAGACCTTTACAATGAAAACTTTACAATCCTAAAGAAAGAAATTGCAGAAGACACCAGAAGGTGGAAAGACCTCCCATGTTCCTGGATTGCCAGAATCAACATCGTAAAAATGACCATCCTACCAAAGGCAATATACAAATTCAATGCCATACCAATTAAAATCCCAAAGCAATTCTTCAAAGAAGTTGACCAAACAATCTCAAAATTCATATGGAGGCACAAAAGACCCAGGAGAGCAAAGACAATCCTGAGTAACAAAAACACTGCTGGAGGTATCACCATACCAATCCTTAGTCTATACTACAAATCAATAGTTATAAAAACAGCCTGGTACTGGCTGCAAAATAGACACACAGATCAATGGATAAGGGCTGAAGACCCAGATATAAGCCCACGCAATTACAGCCATTTGGTTTTTGACAAAGGGGCCCAAAGAATCCAATGGAAAAAGAACAGTATCTTCAATAAATGGTGCTGGCAAAACTGGATCTCCACATGCAGAAGAATAAACTGGACCCATACTTGTCACCATGTACAAGACTTAATTCCAAATGGATCAAGGACCTTGATATCAGGCCAGAGACTATAAAAACCATAGTTGAAAGGATAGGGAACTCCCTCGAGCTGATTGGGCTAGGCTAACAGTTCCTAAACAGACATCCAATGGCACAGTCACTGCTACCAACTCTCAACAGTTGGTATCTTGTGAAATTAAAGAGCTTCTGTTCAGATAAAGAGATTGTAACACGACCTCAAAGGAAATCCACAGAATGGGAGAAAATCTTCACTAACCACATATCTGATAGAGCTCTAATATCCAGAGTGCACAAAGAACTTAGAAAACTAAACACTAAAGAAACAAATGGCCCAATTAAAAAATGGACCCTGGAACTTAAAAGAAGCTTTACCAGGGACAAAATTGAAATGTCGAACAAATTTCTTAAAAAATGCTCCACATCTTTAACCATCAAGGAAATGCAAATCAAAACTTCCCTGAGATATCATCTCACCCCGGTCAGGATGGCAAAAATCCACAATACAAACAACAACAAATGCTGGAGAGGATGTGGAGAGAAGGGAACTCTCCTACATTGCTCTTTGGAATGCAGGCTCATACAGCCACTCGGCCGAGCCGTCTGGAGATTCTTCAAGAAATTAAAGATTGAAATGCCATATGACCCTGCTATTCCACTTTTGGGAATAACCCCCATACAGCAAAAATTCACCTCGATAGCACAAGCACGACCATGTTCATAGCAGCACTGTTTACAATAGCAAAGTCATGGAATCAACCCAAATGTCCAACAGTTGACGAGTGGATAAGAAAAATGTGGTACATCTATACAATGGAGTACTACTCAGCCATCAAAAATGATGAATTACTGGAATTTTCCGGGAAATGGATGTCATTAGAAACAATTATATTAAGTGCAGTATCCCAGACCCAGAAAATTAAGCACCGTATGTACTCCCTAATAGGTGGCTCCTAGTACCAAACCCACACTCAAAGATAAATCTATGTAATACCTACAGTAATTGCAAGGATTATGAACAGGAGGATGGGGTTGGAGGGCCACACCAGACACAAGGAGAGAGGGGACCATGTTACAGCAGAGAAAATAGGCCTCCATCAAGGACTGCAAGTAAGTGATGAGACATCTGGTTAAGTTCACAGACTTTCCTTCCTGATCATTTACAACTGAGGGGGTATGATCTCACCAGAAGGGGAGGGTATATAGTCTGACAGATTAAAAGTAACTATTTTGCAAATGGGCGATTGACTCCTCCCTCACTCTGGTTTCATACTTTTATTACTTCTACCCTTGAATGTGCTCTTATAACAAGACTCCAGTTTAACAGCTTTTTGTCTCTGACCAGGGTGTGACATACAATGCCCATCAGGATGGAGTGAAGGGCATTGCAGGAGTAGCAAAACTGCAAAAGAAAATCAACAAACCACAATCCAGAACTTCGGAGACTCTATATCAACCACTTAGAACTAGGCCAGCCTAATCTCTCCCCATACTGAAGCTCAGGGAAATTTGCGGAAGAGGGTGCGGTAAGATTGTAAGAGCAAAAGGATGGGAGGAGCAATGATTTGCAAGATACTGCACACAAGTTAGTGCCGAAGCAATCATAATTGGACTTTGCATACCTTGCGCAATGTCCAACACACTATTGACCTCACAAAGTCTAGCATCTGCTAAAGGCACCAAGATTCTTGGAGACAAAGGATTGACAGCCACAGTAGTGTTCCTATGCTTAAGGGGAGCACGGGAAAGAATTCAGGGAAATACAACTGGGTCCTTGTACGTCATCGGAGAGGAGGGCCCAGAAGAGAGTCTGGCATGCACATTAAAGGATTCTCTGGGGATTTGGGGGGACGCACTGGGGGATGGGGAGGGAGGGGTGAGGGGAGGGGAAGCACGGGGTTTGGGGGGATTAGAAGGGAGGGAGGGAAGTGGTGTACCTATTAAGTTTGTGTGAGCAGAAATAATAATAATAATAAAAAATGTTAAAAAAGTGAAACTGCCACTCAATGATATTGTGATCTAGCTTTGTTCTCATTATGACCTTTGGCCCATGCAAATACATTCATAATGTGCTGAATGACTTCCCAAAATAATATACACACACATAGAGATCATCATATTAGGCTAATTCCTTTTACAGGTAATCATAAACAAATGCCTTGCTTATATATACACAGCTATTTTGTGGACTTTTCATTAACATACAATAAAACAGTACTTTCAAAACTTCAAATGATATTTCATGTTTAAACTACCAAGTTAGACTACTTTTGTTAATTTATCTTCTTTTCCTCACAGTATGTAATTACTCTCTCCATGGACATTAGAAGCAATATGAATCATTGCCAATAGAATGTCCAGAAATAATTTCTGATCATTATTTTCATTATAACTCAATTTTACTGTTTCCTGTAATTCTATCCTGTGGTTGTTACATGATTTTCATAGCTCCATTATTGCTAGTCTTATTTTTTTATTTATTTCTTTCACTCATACAATGTTGATAAGTAACCCATTCCCCTCCCTCCCTCCAGCCTTCCCTGGATTCCCTCTGCACCCTCCCCCCTTTTCCCCTTCCTTTCCCCCCTTCCCTCCCTTTCTCCCTGTGTTCCCTCCCTCCCCTATTCCTGGAGCATCCTTTAGCATGCATGACAAACTTCCCTCTGGGTCCTCCTCTCTGATGATGTGTAAGGAGGAAGTAGCATTGCCTAGAACTCTTTTTTTGTTCCCCTTTAGTATAGGAACATTCTTGTGGCTATTAATCTGTTGCCTCTAAGGATCATAGTGCCTGTGATCCATGCTAGACTTCGGAGGTTCAATGATATGTTGGTCATTGCGCAGTACATGCAAAGTCCTATTACGATTACTTCGGCCCTAACTTGTATGGAGTATCTTGTATATCGTTGCTCCTCCCCATCTTTAGGCTCTTACAATCTTTTTTTTTTAAATTTTATTATTATTATTTATTCAACTGTGCGCATGTGCATGTGTATGTGGGCTCTCGTGTGTGCGTGTGTCTGTGTGTGTGTGTCTGTGTATGTGTAGAACCACGGACGAATTCGGGAACCACCATGGACGCCTCCATCTCCTTCTGCCTTGGGATTCACAGGCTCCGCCCTACCAGGACCAGAAGCGCAGTCCGCCCCTGCTTCCGCCTGGCGTCTATACGTGGGATCTGGGATCCGAACTCAGGACCTTCCGCCTACAAGGCGGAGGCTTAACCCCTGAGCCACCTCTCCAGCCCAGGCTCTTACAATCTTAACACCCCAACTTCTGCAAATTTCCCTGAGCTTTAGGATGGGGAGAGATTAGGCTGTTCTGTTTCCAGGTGGTTGATGTAGAGTCCCCGATTTTCTGAATTATGGTTTGTTGATTTTTTTTTCAGTTTGCTACTACTGCACTGCCTTGGCTGCATCCTGATGGGTATTGGATGTCACCCCCTGGCCAGAGATAAAAGGTTGTTAAAATAGAGACTTATTATAAGAGTAGATTCAAAGGTAGATGGAATAAGAGACCTCTATGGGGGGGGTCAGTCTCCCATTTGAAGGATGATTAGCTTCTATCTGCCAGACTCTATGCCTCCCTTTCTGGGAGTGACCAGGAAGGAAAGTCTGTGAGCTTAATCGGATGTCTCATTACTTACTTCAGTACTTGATGGTGGACTATTTCCTCTGCTGTAGTATGATCCCCTCTCTCATTGTTTCTGGAGGGGCCCTCCTTCCCCTTTCTTCTCTGCTTATAATCTTTGCAATTACTGTAGGTATGACAGAGATTTATCTTTGAGTGTGTCACTAAGTGGGTTTGGAACTAGGATCCACCTATTAGGGAATACATACCATACGACTCTTAATTTTCTGTGTCCGGGATACTTCACTCAATATAATTGTTTCTAATTCTATCCATTTCCTGGCAAATTTCATTAATTCATCATTTTTGATGTCTGAGTAGTATTCCACTGTATAAATGTACCACATTTTCCTTATCCACTCGTCAACTGTTGGGCATTTGGGTTGATTCCATGTCTTTTATATTGTAAACAGTGCTGCTGTGAATATGGTCATGCTTGTGCTCTTAAGGTGAATTTTCGCTGTATGGGGGGATTATTACCAAAAGTGGAATAGCAGGGTCATATGGCATTTCAATCGTTAACTTTTTTAAGAATCACCAGAGGGCTCGCCAGAGTGGTTGTATAAGCCTGCATTCCCACCAGCAATGTTGGAGAGTTCCCTTTTCGCCACATCCTCTCCAGCATTTGGTATTATTTGTATTGTAGATTATTGCCATCTTGACCAGGGTGAGATGATATCTCAGGGAAGTTTTGATTTTCATTTCCCTGATGGCTAACGATGAAGAGCATTTTTTAGAGATATTCCTTAGACATTTCAATTTCTTCCCTGGTAAAGTTTCTTTTGACTTGGAAGACCCATTTTTTAATTGGGCCATTTGTTTCCTTGGTGTTTAGTTTTCTAAGTTCTTTGTGCACCCTGGATAATAGACTCCTATCAGATTTGTGGTTAGTGAAGATTTTCTCCCATTCTGTGGGTTGCCTTTGTGCTTCAGTTACAATCTCTTTATCTGAACAGAAGCTCTTTAATTTCATAAGATCCCATCTGTTGAGTGTTGCTTGTATTGACTCTGTTATTGGATCTCCGATTAGGAATTGTTGGCCTAGTCCAATTAGCTCAAGGGAGTTGCGCACCCTTTCAACTAGTCTCTGGCCTTATATTGAGGTCCCTGATCCATCTGGAATGAAGGCTTGTACATGGCAACAAGTATGGGTCTAGTTTTCATCTTCTGCATGTGGAGATCCAGTTTTGCCAGCACCATTTCTTGAAGATGCTGTTCTTTTTCCATTGGATTCTTTGGGCCCCTTTGTCAAAAACCAAATGGCTGTAATTGCGTGGGCTTATATCTGGGTCTTCAGCCCTTATCCATTGATCTGTATGTCTATTTTGCAGCCAGTACCAGGCTGTTTTTATAACTATTGATTTGTAGTATAGACTAAGGATTGGTATGGTGATACCTCCAGCAGTGTTTTTGTTACTCAGGATTGTCTTTGCTATCCTGGGTCTTTTGTGCCTCCATATGAACTTTGAGATTGTTTGGTCAACTTCTTTGAAGAATTGCTTTGGGATTTTAATTGGTATGGCATTGAATATGTATATTGCTTTGGTAGGATGGTCATTTTTAGGATGCTGATTCTGCCAATCCAGGAACATGGAAAGTTTTCTGCCTTCTAGTGTCTTCTGTAATTTCTTCCTTTAGGGGTTTAAAGTTTTCCTTGTAAAAGTCTCTTACTTCCTTGGTTAGGTTTATACCTAGGTATTTCATTTTTTTAGGGGCTATAGTAAATAGGATTGTTTGTCTCAGGGCTTTCTCCCTTCTTTCATTCTGGGCATATAGGAAGGCCATTGATTTTTGTACATTTATTTTGTATCCTGCCACCCTGCTGAGCTTCTGTGTAAGTTCCAGGAGTTTCCTGGTGGAGTTTTTGGGATCACTCAGGTATATGTCATCTGGATCGTGTCATCTGCAAATAGAGATAACTTGACTTCTTCCCTGCCTATTTGTATAATCCTTGCTGTTGGCTTGTTGTATACTGCTTTTATTGTATTGATAAAGGTTCCTTCCATTCCACCTGTCCCTAGGGTTTTTATCATAAAGAGATGTTGGATCTTGTCAAAAGCTTTTTCTGTATCTATCGAGAGTATCATGTGGTCTTGGATTTTGGACTGGTTTATGTGGAGAATTACATTTATTGATTTGTGTATATTGAACCAACCTGTATGCCTGGGATAAAGCCTACTTGATCCCCGTGAATGATCTTTTTGATGTGTTTTTGAATGATTTGCTAAGACTTTGTTGAAAATTTTTGCATCTGTGTTCATCAAAGAGATTGTCCTGTAGTTTTCTTTTTTAAGTGTATCTTTATTAGGTTTTGGGATTAAGACGATATTAGCTTCATAGAAAGTATTTGGTGGTGTTCCTTCTTTTGCTATTTAATGGAATAGTTTAAGGAGTATCGGTGTTATTAGATCCTTGAATATCTGGTAGAATTCTGTGCTGAATCCATCTGGACCAGGATATTTTTTGATGGGAAAATTCGAGATTACTTCATCGATTTCCTCATATATTATAGGACTGTTTAAATAATTCAGAATTTCCTGATTCAATTTTCGTAAGTTGTGTTGACTTAGGAATTCATCTTTTTCTTTTGTGTTGTCATGTTTCACAGAGTATAAGTTTTTGAAATACAATGATATAATTCTCTGAATTCCTTGGGTATCAGTAGTGATAACTCCATTTTCATTTCTAATTTTATTTGTTTGTTTTTTCTCTCTCTTGCTTTTGGTTACTTTAGCTAGGGGTGTATCAATCTTATTGATTTTTTCAAAGAAACAGTTTTTTTAAAGGTTGATTCTCTATATCATTTTCCTTATCTTAATTTCAGAAATTTCTTCCCTAATTTTACTAATTTCCTTTCTTCTATTGCTTTTGGGATTGGATTACTCTAGTGTCTCTAAAGCTTTAAGCTGCATTCTTAAGATATTTACTTGTGATATTTGATTTTTTTGATGTAGGCATTAAGAGCTACAAACTTACCTCTTAGGACAGCTTTCATTGTGTCCCAAAGATGTTAAGTTGTATTTTCATTATCATTCGCTTTCAGCAAATCTTGAATTTCCTTTGTAATTTCTTCCTGAATCCAATTCTCAGTCAGCATCATAGTGTTTAGTTTCCAGGAATTAGTGAATTTTCTGTTGTTTGTTGTGTTGTGGATGTCAAGCTTCAGACCATGGTGATCTGACAGGGTACAGGCTAGAATTAAACTTTCCTGTATATGTGGAGATTCGATTTGTGGCCCAGTGTGTGGTCTGTTTTAGAGAATGCTCCACGTGCTCCTGAGAAAAATGTATATTCTTTGGTGCATGGATGAAAAGTTCGATAGAGATCAGTAAGGTCCATTTCAATAAGGGTTTGATCAAGTTCCAAAGTGTCCTTGTTAAGTTTTTGACCTGTTGATCTATCCCATGTTGAGAGGGCATGTTGAAATCTCCAAGTGTTATCGTTTGGAGGCTGATTTCTCGCTTTAGACGCTGTAGGGTTTGCTTAATGAATGTGGAGGGGCCCATATTAGGTACATATATGTTCATTATTGTGAAGTCTTCCTGGTGAATTGTTCCAGTGACTAAAATGTAGTAACAATGATTTTTTTTGGTTTGAAGTACACTTTGTCTGATAGCATAATGGCTACCCCTGTCTGTTTCCTGGTTCCATTACTTTGCAGAATTTTGGATCAGCCTTTTATATTTAGGACATGTCTATCTTTTGTGGAGAGATGTGTTTCCTGAAGGCAGCAGATTGATGGGTTGTGATTTTTAATTCAGGTTTGTAATCTGTGTCTCTTGATTGGTGAGTTAATTCCTTTGACATTTAATGTTATGATGTTGAAATTATTTTCAATTCTGGACATTTTTTTTTGTTTAGTGGCTTTTGTAAGTGTGTTGTTTGACATTTAGGTTTTGGTGGTATAATACTTCCCTTATGTCCTCCTGGATACGCTTGTTTTTTTCTTCAGACTTGAGTATCATTTCTAGCATTTTTTGAAAGCCTGCTTTGGTAGACATGTAAGCCTTCAAGTTGTCTTTGTGCTGGAAAACTTTTCTTTCTCCCTTGATGATGAGGGATAGTTTTGTCAGGTATATCAGCTTGGGTTGACATTTTTGCTCATTCAATACTTGAAGTACATCTGCCCAAGCTCTTCTTGCTTTTACTGTTTCTGTTGTGAAGTCATTCGTTATTTTATTAGGTTTACCTTAAAAGTGACTTGTTATTCCCTTGAAGCTCACAGCACCATTTCTTTGTCTTAAATGTGGAGTGTTTTGACTATTATTTGCCTTGGCGAGTTTCTATTTTGGTCATATCTGTTTGGGGTGCAGAATGCCTCTTGTATTTGGATGAGCCTCTCTTTCTTTAGATGAGGGAAGTTTTCATTTATGATAGTTTGAAAAATTTCTTTAGGTGTGGTATTTTGGAATTCTTGATCTAGTATTCCATGAATGCGCATATTAGGCTTCTTCAGGGTGTCCCATAACTCTTGAATATTTCTCTCGAGTATCTTTTTGGCTTTAACAACCTCTTCCATTGAGCTGTTTAATTCTGCCACTTTTTCTTCAAGATCTGAAATTCTATTGGTAAGACTCTCTGTTGAGTTCTGGATTAAGGATAACTTGTCTTTTAGTCCGATTTTCAACTCTGCCTGAGGTTGTTTTAACTGCTCTATTTTTGTTTCTTGAACTGTTTTTCTCAACTCCTCCAGATGTTTGTTGTGTTCCTATTCAAACTGGGTGATGCAGATATTTAACTCCTCCAGGATTTCTTCTCTCATAGTATTGATCATGGTAATTATCATGCTTTGAAAGTCTTTATCTTGGGCCTGGCTTTCTTGGCTATTTTCTGTGAATTTGTTCTGGTTGGAATCTGTCACTATGAGGATAATTCTCTCAGTGGGAGATTTGTTTTTTGAGTTTTTTTTCTCATGGATCTATCCTTTGATTTGGGCATTGTTGTTTTGTCACTTAAGTCTTTACAGTTTCTATGTATTTTTGACTGAACTGATTTAGTTGGTATAACTGCTCTTTGGAAGTTATTACTAGTGGTTGCCTTGGAGTTGGATGCATTTATCTGTTGTTATTGTTATTTCCAAGATCAAGCTATTAGACTATTAGTACATCAATTAAATCAGTTTTAGTAAACAGGGGTTTTCTTACCTGGTCTGCAAGCAAGCAAGCGTGCGTTCACAACAGGTGGAAGAGGAGGAGGGGCTAATGATGATAGGCGGGCTTCACCTGGGACCTGGGGCGTGGCCAGTAGTCAACCCAAGCCCTGACCAGCTTTGGCGCTGTTCAGGCTGGATGGTGAGAAGTGCTGGGAGGAGCGGGTGACCTGGGTTCTGGTGGGGAATACCTGGGAATCAGGGTTCCTTACCTGGACCGTTGAGGGAGTGTATGTTCACAGCAGGTGAAAGGGGAGGGGGACTAAGGATGATAGGTGGGCTTCACCTGGGACCTGGGGCGTGGCCAGTAGTCCACCTAAGTCCTGGCCAGCTTTGGTGCTGTTCAGGCTGGATGGTGAGAGGTGCTGGGAGGAGCGGATGACCTGGGTTCTGGTGGGGAGAACCTGGGAAGCAGGGTGGCTTACCAGGACCGCGTGAACCAGCGTGAGTTCAGGGCCAGTGTAAGGGGAGGAGGATTGCTAGTCTTATAATATTCCTTATTTTCATCAATATGAAGATGATATCATGGTTTAGGCCTTGTACACTCTTAAATGAAACAGTTTTCATCAAAATTGAAGTGATTCATTGTGTCGGCAAGCTTCATGCATTTATTTAAACCCATCAACTCTTTTGGGAGATTTCAAATATTTTGTCATTATATCCTGGAGAGGGCCATAGAGAAAGTGGGGAAGGGGGGGAGGAAAGATATGAGCAGGATGGAAGAGGGCAAGGACAGAGGGTAGAGGGAAAGGCAAGGAGAATGAGGAGTGTGGAGAGAGAGGAGAGAGGGAGAGAGAGAAGGAGAATGAAGAGAGGTAGTGGAAGGAAGGGAGAGGAAAAGGAGAGGAAGTGGAAGGGAAGGAAAGGAGGAAGATGATCAGGAGAAAGGTAGAAGAGAAGAGGGAAGGAGGAAGAAGAAAGGTAATGGAAGGATAGAAAGCAGGAAGAGGGGAGAGAAAGAAGGAAGGAAAAGGAAGAGAGAGAGGAGAAGGAGAGGAGGAGGGGAAAAGGAGTGGTAAGCAAGACAAGTTATTATTCTCCCTTTTTATGACTTACTATCCTTTTGGCTTCCCTTCCAAAACTAAAGATCAGAATTGTGAATTAAAGGAAGGAAATCTCATGATTTGTGCTTATAATAAAATTATTATCAACTTTCTTCACTATATATTAAAGAAAAACTTTAAATGAGGCATGGTTAGTAAAAATCTCTAAGTGGAATCTTAGAATAAAACCAAGTAGCAGTAAGGAGACACTGAACTCTATTAAGGTCTTAGACTGAAGCCACTGCTACAGTTAGAAGATTGAAGAGTGATCACATTTAACTCAATTGTTTCACACAAATACAACCTGATGTACCATGAGTAGGAGGTACTGACATTACTTACTTAGAATTACATGAGGTATGTATTCAGCATGGTTAAATAGTTTTATATACAATCATGTTCATAAAGCACATGCTCAAAGGTCTCTGAGAAAGTTGTAATACAAATATGGTATCCTAGAAATCATATTTTGGCAACTGTTTGGATACATAGTTTTCAAAACTTCACATACTTTAGTGGCAAAATCCAATGAATGCTAATAAATATGTGAAGATCAGCACCACCTTAATTGTGCTTTAGACATTTATAATACTCCCAAAATTCTACTGTGACAGATTATACTATTGCCTACCCCCAGACTAGGCAATCAAATATATTTTCTGTACATATGGCTATACCCATCTATTTAATATAAATAGGACCATAAAAATATGTGGTAGCTGACTTCCATCACTTCTGATCACATTTTTCTCAAAGTATATAGTAACATGTGTCTCATTTCATTCGTCTAATGTTTGAAAAATATTCTAACTAATACAACACATTACATTTGTCTATCTATCTGGCATTTGAAGTACATTGAGAATGACATTGTTTTGTTGCAGGATAAAAAGGCAAGGAAAATTAAGGTGTCATGGAAAGGGAAAGGAGTCCCTTACTTCAAGGTCTGGTTTAATCTTCTCACTTGCTATGAACCATAAATTTTGAAACAACTAACAAAAGTTCACAATTAAGGTTATCTGCATGGAAATATTCTTTCTATACAGATATTTCAAACAATGTTAGCATAGTGCTGTATCATGCTTACTGCAAAAGAATAAGTGAGCTTTGAGTGTAACATTTCTCTTTCCTCATCTGCAAGCCTGTAATTTTCTGAGAACTTCCCAGGCAGTATTTCCACACATAATTGTGGAGTTTCTTGAATTTTTTCAACTTCTCTGTAGTAAGGACTACTTTGGCCTACATTTTTCTTCTGATCAACCTGCGGACCTGCACAATGACCCTCAGGCAACACCTCACCTCATCTACTAAAGAAAAGTTCCTTAGATACGCATAAATACACCAAACTGGTTTTCCTTCATCTTCAAAATATTTGAACAATATATGTCAAAAATAACCCAAATCACAATGACTCCAGAATCCTTTTCCCACGCATGAATCTGTATGTCTCTTTCTACATGCCTCTTTAATGTCTGTGTATAAATCAATATTAAAAACATTTGCTTATCAAATACCAGCTCTGGTCCTGAATTTTTGATGACTGTTTTATACAAAAATATTGACTTTGCCCATTTAAATAGAGATTTTTGAAAAGAGCCCTTCTAGTTTCTAGTAGAAGTAGTATGGAACTGATATTTTAAATACCGATCATTTATTTTATATATAAAACTTGATTTAGCCGTATGCTTTCTTTTTCTTGTATAGGTGCATCTGGGTGAGATTAACTTTTCTTTAATCATTGAGGAAGGACCAGATTATTTTCATGACCCTGACAGTAAAAAACACAGGCTCAGTCTGCTGCTTTTTTGGTGATTATGCTGCAGCTCTTTATTTTAGGAGAACAGAATGCATTCTTAAGAGATAGTGTGTTGCAGTTCGCTTGCATAGTTGCTGAAAAATGAACATCAAACTGCTTAAAGGAACAAGGGTTTATCTCCTAATGATTCCTGGTTACAGTTCTTAGTCTAGCTGAACGGGAGAGCACATACTCTCCCCAGGGCCCAGGGAACTAGCCATACCATCACTACATAACAGGTGAGAGATGGACAATCCTTACTTGCCAAACCAGCATATCTGGCCAAGTGAAGAGAGGGATGCCAACTTCCTCAACTGACTCTCAGTGTTGTATTCATCTGTTCAAGGCCTAGTCCCACCCACCATAGGCTGGGTCTTCCCCATCAGCTAGACAATCTCCTGCAGATTTGCTCTGGGCTTAACTCAACCTTTAATTCTCTACAAATGCCCAGAGCTCCAACCTTCAACAGTCAAGTTGACAACTGTGCCTAACTTTAACATAGTCTTATAAGAAAAAAAAAGAGTTTGGCTTTCAACTGAGGCCAAGGGGATCTAGAATTGAGTTGTGAGTCATTTTTGTTTCAGAGGACAAGCTTGTGCAGTTACTATGGTAACCTCACGTTATCAATGGAGTTTCCATGGTGATCCTGACTTAAGAAGACCATTGTGATGTAGTGAGAAATGTAGAATCTGCATCCAGGTGCCTGAGCTCAGCTGAGGGTAGTTCCTCACGATGGGGCTGAACCTCCTTGGAGGGTGACTAAACAAATACAGGAACCCCAGACCCAAGGAAAGTGGTTCCCACCTTGGGACTTGGTGCCAGAATGACATCTGTGGGATACAGAAGATATTGTTGTCCCAGAAAGTGTGCTACCCTGCTCAAGGACACCTGGACCCACTTTAGATGTAAGTTCAGGGCATTGGTGAGAGGATAAGATTGAATGATTCTCTCAGAACTCAGTTCTCCCTTCTGAAATTGGTGTGAGAATGCAACGTGCAGGATTGCTGGCAATGTCTGTCACAAACATCCCTTAAATAGCACTACTTGAACTGAGTCCAGGATGCTGAGGTCAGACTGGACAATAGAGTGAAACCCTGTCTCAGAAACAAGCTAGAGTCTCAGAGAAAGCAATCATATGCTTTCTCCCAGCAGTGGAAAACAGGGGGGAAAGGGTCACAAATGGAAAGAGGAAAATATTAGGGCAATGGAAAAAGAAAAGAAAAAGAGGTAGAGGGCAAGCATATGAGGGTTAAGAAAGGGCAATAGAGGAGGAAATATGATTGAGATATATACATGTATGAAAATTCAATAATGAAACATTATATTTTCTGTGTGTGCAAGTGCCAGTGTGTGTGTGTGTGTGTGTGTGTATGTGTGTGTGTGTTTGTGTGTGTGTGTATGTGTGTATGTTTGTGTGTGTGTGTGTGTGTGTGTGTGTGTGTGTTGCAGTTAGCCTGCATGGTTGCTGATAAAATCACCAATCAGCTTAAGGGTACAAGGTGTTCATTCTCTTACACTTCCTGGTTACAGTTCCTTATCGAGCATGGCAGCAGAACCTCACACCAATATCAGGGCTGGAGGAACTGGTCATTCCATGTCCACATACCATCTCAGAGAGGGACAATCCTTATTTGCCAGAACAGCATGTCTGGCCAAGTATAAAGAAGTATTCCAACTTTCTCAACCAGCTCTCTGTATTTAATTTACCTGTCCAGGGTCTAGTCCCATTCATCATGGGCTGGGTGTGACACATCAATTAGATGATCTCCTGAAGTTTTGCTCTGGGCTTAACTATCAATTATCTACAAATGTGCCCAGAGATACCTGTACCTAACTATGACAACCTGTGTGTGTGTGTGTGTGTGTGTGTGTGTGTGTAGTGCACTGTGTGCCTGCAGTGGTCTAATGGTGACTTCCATAATCACCCTGGATTGTTCTACCTCCTTTTTGCTTCTTTATGGGATTTCGCAGGTTCTTCCCTCCAGTGTTGGAAGAACAAGCTGTCACCAGCCATTTTTCTGTGGGATCTGGGATCATAACACAGGTCCATTTGCTTGTGAGGCAAAATTTTAACCCTTGAATCATCTCTGAGTCTCTCCAGCCTGAAACCCATTATTCTGTGCAATAAAATGAACAAAAATCAAAGCATAGAAGTAAATTGATTCCTAGCCCTGTTTCTTCTTTATAGTTAATTCTAATTATAAGAAGACAAGAAAGGAAATATTATTACAATGTTTAACCTAATTGTTGAAAATATACATTTTTGTACCTATGTAATATTAATGGTCAGTAGCAAACACTTTGTAGTACCAGGAAATAAATTTTTATTTTATTTTTTTTATTTTTTTTAACATTTATTGTTTTCCACTCATGCAAGCTTGATAGGTACCCCATTCCCCTCCTTCCTTCCACCCCTTCTTGGATCCCCTTGTCCCCTCCCCCCCTTTTCCCTTCCTTTCCTCCCCTCCCTTACTCCCATTGTCCCCCCCATCCCTAGAGCATCTTTTATTGTGCATGTAATAGCCAAAAGATGGGGAGGAGTTACAACATGCAAGATACTCCACACAAGTTAGGGCCCAAGTTATCTTAATAAGACTTTGCATGACCTGCACATTGACCAACATATCATTGACCCCCCCAAAGTCTAGCATGGATCACAGGCACTAGGATCCTTAAAGGCAAGGGATTAACAGCCACAAAGTGTTCCCATACTAAAGGGGAAAACAAAAAAGTACTCTAAGCAATGCTACTGAAACCTTATACATCATCAGAGAGTAGGATCCAGAGGGAAGGTGACATGAAATAAATTTTTAAAAATTCATTGCTTTATAAGTATAGGAATTTTAATAACTAGCAGTATTATATTATGTCATACTACTACCAGTGTATATTCCATTCATCTCACCTTAAATTTGTAGTCTGGTTCTGTTAAAAAGAAAATGATCAGATGAATTGATTTTACAAGAGAGATTGTCTAATTGATGGAAAAGAGTCAGCCTGTGGTGGGTGGGACTTTTCCCTGGCTATCTAGATAAAGTGGGGGAAGCTGGTTCAGTAAATTGGCACTTTTCAGCATATGTGAACTAGCTTACAGTGTCATAAGTAAAATTTGACCATCTGCAGGCACTGGATCTGGTATAGTCAGCTTCCTGGGCTCCTGGTGTTGGTATGAGCTCTCCAGCCATGCTGGACTAAGAACTACAGTCAGACAATTGTAAATCAGGATTAAATCCCTTGTTCCCATTAGCCATTTTGTTGTGAATTTATCAGCATCATTTAGGAAAAATGAAGCAACAATAAAGGCAAGATTATCTTTCTCAGATATGACATGATTTTCCGTCTTTTAGGGATCTGGAGAAACTAACATGAAACCCAAAGAAAAGAGCCACTGGGCCACAGTATATTACAAGTTAAAAGCTGTTACATTATATTTAAATTCCACAGAGCATCTGTTTACTAATTGTGTAAAATGAGTATGATAGTTAATCCTAGGTGTCAACTTGACACATCTGGCATTAACTAAGATCAATTGAGACCAGCTGAAGATATTATTTAGATCAACACATTTACAACACAAAGACCAACTCTAGCTGAACCTCCCCAGATCTCATTGCACCGTTCCAATAGTGGACTAGAAAAAAAGAACCACAGAACAGAAGACTGGGAAGAAGACTCTCCAGGAATTCTCCAGCCTTCAGTAGCCACCCGCTAGACTACTGGATGTCTGCCATGACTTAGCCTGCCAGCTTCAGTCACCAGCCATGTCACCTGTGCCTTGAAAGTCTGTATCTCATCCCTGCAATCCTTGAAAGTCTGTATCTCATCCCTGCAATCCTAAGGTGAAGAAATTTCCTTTTCCCCCTTAACTTGTTTGACTTGAATGCTCTCTCACAGCAACAGTTAAGAGTAACTTTTACAATGAGTGTCTGCCCAGAAACACAAGTCATATTTCTCTCTGGCATTTTTACTTGGGATGGGGGATCAAAATTCAGGTTTTTCTCCCTGAGAGCCACAATCTCTCCATCCTCCTAATTTTTCAATGTAGGCAGTTATAGCTATGAGCTTCCTTGATTGAACTATCATCCTTTTATACCACAGATTCTGGTATGGAGTACTTTCATTTCATTCAGTTTTTGGCAATTTTTAATTTCCCTCGTGATTTCTTCAATGATCCATCCCATTGTTCAATAGTATACTTAAATTTTTAATTTCATTTCTGTTGATTTGTTGTAGTTTTATTACATTGTGATCAGATAAAATACAAGGAATTATTTCAATTTTCTAATATTTGTTAAGTCTTCCTTTGCATCTGAAAATAAACTCTATTTTAGAGACTATCCCATAAGTTGCAGAGAAGAATGTGTTGTCTGCCAACTTTGGGTGAACTATTATATAGATGCCTGTTAAGACGATTTGATGTATAATGTCATTTAACTCTGCTGTTTCTTTGCTAATTTTTGGAGGGGTCTAGATATGTTGTCTGTTGATGAGACTGTGGTATTGAAGTTATTCACTAATTTTTTATTATTATTATATTTATTTATTTTTTCCCAATCATACAAGCCTATTAGGTAGCCTGGTACCCTCCATCTCTCCACCCCTCCCCAGTCCCCCTTGCACCCTTCCCGCCTTTCCCCTTCCTTTCATCCCCTCACTCACTTTCTCCCAGTACTACCCCTCCCCCTCCCATTCCCTGGAGCATCCTTTAGTGTAAATGTCAAACTTACCTCTGAGTCCTCCACTCTAGTGAGGTGTAAGGACTCAATGGCATTACCCAGAACCCTTTCTTGGGCTCCCATTTAGTATGGGAACACTATTGTGACTGTTAATCCCTTGCCTCTAAGGAGTCTAGTACCTATGATCTATGCTAGACTTCAGGGTGTCATTGACATGTCAGTCATTGTGCAGGTCATGCAAAGTCCAATTATGGCTACCATGGCCCTAACTTGTGTGGAGTAGCTTGCGTATCCTTGCTTCTCCCCATCTTTAGTCTTTTACAATCTTACTGCCCCTCTACTGAAAGTTTCGCTGAGCTTTAGGATGGGGAGAGATTTGGCTGGTCTGGTTCCAGGAGATTAATGTAGGGTCTCTGATGTTCTGAATTATGGTTTGTTGTTGTTTTGAGTTTTGTTGTTCCTGCACCACCCTTGGCTCTATCGTGATTGGTATTGGAGGTCACAGAGTTAAAAGGCTGTTTAAATGGAATCTTCCTATAAGAGTAGATTTAAAGGTAAATGGAATAGGAGTAGGAGACCACAGTGAGGGGAGAGGGGGTCAGTCTCCCATTTGCAGGATGGTTACTATCTATCTGCAAGATTCTATACCCTCCCTGATTGGTGATATCAAACCCACTCAGTTGCAAGTGACCAGGAAGGAAAGTGAGTGAGCTCAACGAGCTATCTTGCTACTTACTTACAATATTTAATGGTGACCTATTTTCTCTACTGGGGCATGATCCCCTATCTCCTTATTTCTGAGGTGCCCTCCTTCCCCTTCCATCCTGTTTTTAATCTTTGCAATTACTGTAGGTATTACAGAGATTTATATTTGATAATGTCACTAAGTGGGGTTGATACTAGAATTCACCTGTTAGAGAGTACATATGGTGCTTAATTTTCTGTGTCTGGGAAACTTCATTCAATATATTTTTTTCTAATTCCATCCATTTCCCAGAAAATTTCATTAATTCATCTTTTTGGATGGCTGAGTAGTAATCCATTGTATAAATGTACCACATTTTCCTTATCCACTCATCAACTGTATGACTTGGTATTGTAAATAATGTTGCTATGAACATGGTTGTGGTTGTGCCATTGGGGTGAATTTTTGCTTTACGGGGGATTATTCCCAGAAGTGGAATAGCAGGGTCATATGGGATTTCAATCTTTAACTTTTTGAAAACTCCAGACTGATCGCCAGAGTGGTTGTGTAAGCCTGTATTCCCACCAGCAATTTAGGAGAGTTCCCTTCTCTCCACATCCTCTCCAGCATTTGGAGTTGTTTGCATTGTGGATTTTTGCCATTCTGACCTGGATGAAACAATATCTCAGGGAAGTTTTGGTTTGTGTTTCGCTGATGGCTTAGGATGTGGAACATTTTTTAAGAAATTTGTTAGACATTTCAATTTTGTCCCTGGTAAAGTTTCTTTTGAGTTCCCAGGCCCATTTTTTCATTGGGCCAATTATCGCCTTGGTGTTTAGTTTTCTAAGTTCTTTGTGCACACTGGATAATAGAGCTCTATCAGATATGTGGTTAGTGAAAATTTTCTCCCACTCTGTGGGTTGCTTTTTGCTCAGTTTATAATCTGTTCATCTGAACAGAAACTCTTTAATTTCATAAGATCCCATTTGTCGAGTGTTGGTTCTAGTGACTGTGCTATTGGATTTCCGTTTAGTAACTGTTGGCCTAACCAAATCAGCTCAAGTGAGTTCCCTACCCTTTCACTTAGGGTTTTTACACTTTCTGGCCTAATATTGAGGTGTTTGATCCATCTGGAATTAATTTTTGTACATGGTGATAAGTACGGGTCCAGTTTTTATCTTCTGCCTGTGAACATCCAGTTTAGCCAACACCATTTATTGAAGATGCTGTTCTTTTTCCATTGTACTTCTTGGACCCCTTTGCCAAAGATCAAATGGCTGTAATTGCATGGGCTTATATCTGGGTCCTCAATCCTTTTCCATTGATCTGCATGTCTATTTTGGAGACAGTACCAGGTTGTTTTTTATTACTATGGATTTGTAGTAAAGATTAAGATTTAGTATGGTGATACCTCCAGCAGTGTTTTTGTTAATCAGGATTTTTTTTTTTTGCTATACTGAGTCTTTTGTGCTTCCATATGAATTTTGAGATTGTTTGACCAATTTCTTTAAAGAATTACTTTGGCATATTGATTGGTCTTTTTCACTTTTTTCATTCTGGGCTTATAGGAAGGCCACTGATTTTTGCACTTTTATTTTGTAACCTGCTACCCTGCTGTACTTCTGTATTAGTTCCAGAAGTTTCCTGGTGGAGTTTTAGGATCACTCAGGTATAAGATTATGTCATCCACAAATAGAGATAGCGTGACTTCTTCCATGCCGATTTTAATCTCCTTTATCTCCCTCTCTTGTCTTATGACTCCAGCTAAGACTTCAAGTACAATATTGAACAGAAGTGGTGAGAGTGGATAGCCAAGTTCCTGATTGATGCAGGAATGCTTCAAGTTTTTCCTCAATGAGTATAATCCTTGCTGTTTGCTTGTTTTGTACACCTTTTATTATGTTGATAAAGGTTCCTTCCATTCCAACTATCTCTAGGGTTTTAATCATAAAAGGCTTTTAGATCTTGTCAAAAGCTTTTTCTGCATCTATCGAGAGTATCATGTTGTCTTGGACTCTGGATTAGTTTATATGGTGAATTACATTTATTGATTGGCATATATTGAACCAACCTTGTGTGCCTAAGGATAAAGCTTACTTGATCATGGTGAATGATCTTTTCGATATGTTTTTGAATTCAATTTGCTAAGATTTTGTTGGGAATTTTGCATCTGTGTTCATCAAAGAGATTGGCCTATAGTTTTCTTTTTTAAGTGTATCTTTATTAGGTTTTTTGATTAGTATGATATTAGCTTCATAGCAAGAATTTGGCAGTGTTTCTTTCTTTGCAATTTTATGGAACATTTTAAGGAGTATTGGTGTTATTTGTTCCTTAAATATCTGGTAGAATTCTGTGCTGAATCCATCTGGTCCAGGACATTTTTTGGTGGGAAGATTCAAGATTACTTCATTGATTTCCTCATATATTATATTTAAATAACTATTTAAATAACTATTTTAAATAACTCAAAATTTCCTGGTTAAATTTAGGTAAGTTGTGCTTACTTAGAAATTCATCCATTTCTTTTGTGTTATCAAATTTCATAGAGTAAGCGTTTTTGAAATGTGACCTTATAATTCTCTGAATTTCTTTTTTTTGTTTAATTTTTTATTAATATTTTATATTTCCATCAATACAGTAAAGGTTAGATAACTTTGATACATGCATCCTTAAAATAAAATAAAAAATAAAAATGAAGTAAAGCATCATTGGAGTGATATACAGTACTTATGGCCAAATTTTAGAAAGTTTCAAAGAACTATATATATCATATATATGCACATGCAATGAGTATATACATATGTTTTCTTTAAAAGATACTTCAGAGAGTTAGGTTTCTCAGGTAGAGGTCAAAAAGGTGCTTAAAAGCCTGGGAAGTTTTCCTTCACTACTTCAAGTGGATTATTATTTGTGTCTTCATTTTAAAAAAAATTCTCTAATCCTTGAGAGGAGAGGGTTGGACGTCCCACCTGGAGCTGAGTGATCCAGTTGCCAACCACCAACTATTGCTGGGCGAAGCTTCTGGGCTGGCGCTTGCTCACTGCACAGATCTGCAGGTTTAATGTATCCGCATATGAGAGAGAACATGTGGTACTGGTTTTTCTGGGACTAAGTTACTTCACTCATTATAATTTTCTCCAGGTCCATCCATTCATTTGTGAGTTTCATGATTTCATCTGTCTCAACAGCTGAATAATATTCCACCATGTATGTGTATCACTATTTCCATCAGCTTATGACTTCAATAGAAAATCTTATTTGGCTTAAATTATTTCTGTTTATGCATACTTTTCTTGTGTGGTTTAGCAAGCCACACAAGCCTGGCAAACTGAGCTCAAGCCCTGGAATCACAAAAAGCCAGTGTGGCAGCATGTACCTGTAACCCCAGCATTCCTGTGATGAGATAGGAGGTGCACTCCACGGACCAGCCTGGAGTGCACAGAGCAGCACAAAAAAACGAGGTCCTGGTTTGCAAGGCTAAGAGAGGACCGACTCCTGGAAAGCCTCCTCTGATCTCCACACGCCTGCATTCTCATGCTCACTCTCCCTAATTTTAGTTCTTCGTTATCTTTTTTTATTTTTAATACATTTTTAATTATTATTTCAGCTCATACAAACTTAATAGGTACACCAGTTCCCTCCCTCCCTCCTCCTCCCCCCGAACCCCCTGCTCCGCCTCCCCTAACCCCTCCCTCCCAATCCCCCCATGCCTCCCGCCCCAATTCCCAGAGTCCTTTCTTGTGCATGCCTGACTCTTCTCTGGGCCCTCTTCTCATATGACGTACAAGGACCCAGTGGCATTTCCCTGAACCCTTTCCCGTGTTCCCCTTAAGCATAGGAACACTACTGTGGCTGTCAATCCCTTGCCTCCAAGGATCTTGGTGCCTTTGGCAATGCTAGACTTTGTGAGATCAATAGTGTGTTGGACATTGCGCAAGGCATGCAATGTCCAATTATGATTGCTTCGGCCCTAACTTGTGTGGAGTATCTTGCAAATCATTGCTCCTCCCATCCTTTTGCTCTTACACTCTTACAGCCCCCTTTTCCGCAAATTTCCCTGAGCTTCAGGATGGGGAGAGATTAGTCTGGCCTAGTTCTAGGTGGTTGATATAGAGTCTCTGAAGTTCTGGATAGTGGTTCGTTGATTTTCTTTTGCAGTTTTGTTGCTCCTGTGATGCCCTTCACTCCATCGTGATGGGCACTGTATGTCACCCCCCTGGCCAGAAACAGAAAGCTGTTAAACTGGAGTCTTATTATAAGAGCACATTCAAGGGTAGATGTAATACTTATACCCAAAAGTGGGATCGCAGGGTCATATGGCATTTGGCAATGGGAGGGGTTAATCACCCATTTGCAAAATGGTTACTTTTTAATCTGCCGGACTATATGCCCTCCCCTTCTGGTGAGTTCATACCCCCTTAGTTGTAAATGATCAGGAACGAATGTCTGTGAACTTAACTAGGTGTCACATTACTTTCTTGCAGTCCTTGATGGAGGCCTATTTTCTCTACTGTAACATGGTCACTTCTCTCCTTGTTTCTGGTGTGGGCCTCCAATCCCATCCCTCCTGTTCATAATCCTTGCAACTACTGTAGGTAATACATAGATTTACCTATGAGTGTCCCAAGATGGGCAGGGTGGGTTTGGTATTAGGAGACATCTATTAGGGAGTACATATGGCACTTAATTATCTGGGTCTGGGATACTTCACTTAATATAATTGTTTCTAATGACATCCATTTCCCGGCAAATTTCAGTAATTCATCATTTTTGATGGCTGAGTAGTACTCCATTGTATAGATGTACCACAGTTTCCTTATCCACTCGTCAACTGTTAGATATCTGGGTTGATTCCATGTCTTTGCTATTATAAACAGTGCTGCTATGAACATGGTCGTGCTTGTGCTATCGAGGTGAACCTCTGCTGCATGGGGAGTTATTCCCAAAAGTGGAATAGCAGGGTCATATGGCATTTCAATCTTTAATTTTTTAAAGAATCTCCAGATGGCTCGCCAGAATGGCTGTATGAGCCTGCATTCCCACCAGCAATGTAGGAGAGTTCCCCTCTCCACATCCTCTCCAGCACTTGGTGTTGTTTGTATTGTGGATTTTTGCCATCCTGACCGGGGTGAGATGATATCTCAGGGAAGTTTTGATTTGCATTTCCCTGATGGCTAAGGAAGTGGAGCATTTTTTAAGATATTTATTATACATTTTAATTTCATCCCTGGTAAAATTTCTTTTAAGTTCTAGGGCCCATTTTTTAATTGGGCCATTGGTTTCCTTAATGTTTAGTTTTCTAAGTTCTTTGTGCACTCTGGACAGTAGAGCTCTATCAGATATGTGGTTAGTGAAGATTTTCTCCCATTCTGTGGGTTGCCTTTGAGCTCGTGTTACAATCTCTTTATCTGAACAGAAGCTCTTTAATTTCACAAGATCACAACTATTGAGAGTTGGTAGTAGTGACTGTGCCATTGGATGTCTGTTTAGGAAATGTTGGCCTAGCCCAATCAGTTCGAGGGAGTTCCCTATCCTTTCAACTATGGTTTTTATAGTCTCTGGCCTGATATCAAGGTCCTTGATCCATTTGGAATTAAGTCTTGTACATGGTGACAACTATGGGTCCAGCTTTAATCTTCTGCATGTGGAGATCCAGTTTTGCCAACACCATTTGTTGAAGATGCTGTTCTTTTTCCATTGGATTCTTTGGGCCCCTTTGTCAAAGATCAAATGGCTGTAATTTTGTGGGCTTATATATGGGTGTTCAATCCTTATCCATTGATCTGTGTGTCTATTTTGGAGCCAGTTCCAGGCTGTCTTTATAACTATGGATTTGTAGTATAGACTAAAGTTTGGTATGGTGAGGCCTCCAGGAGTGTTTTTGTTACTCAGGATTGTCTGTGGTATCCTGGGTCTTTTGTGCCTCCATATGAACTTTGAGATTGTTTGGTCAACTTCTTTGAAGAATTGCTTTGGGATTTTAATTGGTGTAGCATTGAATTTGTATATTGTCTTTGGTAGGATGCTCATTTTTGTAATGTTGACTCTGCCAATCCAGGAACATGGGTGGTCTTTCCACCTTCTGATGTCTTCTGCAATTTCTTTCTTTAGGGTTTTAAAGTTTTCATTGTAAAGGTCTTTTACCTCCTTCGTTAGGTTTATACCAAGGTATTTCATTTTTTTAGGGGCTGTAGTAAATGAGATTGTTTTTCTCAAGGCTTTTTTACTTCTTTCATTCTGGGCATATAGGAAGGCCTCTGATTTTTGCACATTTATTCTGTATCCTGCCACCCTGCTGAACTTCTGAATTAGTTCCAGGAGCTTCCTGGTGGAATTTTTGGGATCACTTAGGTATAATATCATGTCATCTGCAAATAGGGATAGCTTGACTTCTTCCTTGCCAATTTGAATCCCTCTTATGTCCCTTTCTTGTCTCATGGCTTCAGCTAAGACTTCAAGTACAACATTGAATAGAAGTGGTGAGAGTGGACAGCCTTGTCCAGTTCCTGATCCAAGTGGAAATGTTTCCAGTTTTTCCCCATTGAGCATAATCCTTGCTGTGGGCTTGTTGTATACAGCTTCTATTATATTGATAAAGTTTCCTTCCATTCCTACTGTCTCTAGCGTTTTGATCATAAAAGGCTGTTGGATCTTGTCAAAAGCTTTTTCTGCGTCTATCGAGAGTATCATGTGGTCTTGGTCTTTGGACTGGTTTACATGATGAATTACATTTATTGATTTGCGTATGTTGAACCAACCTTGTGTGCCGGGGATGAAGCCTACTTGGTCCCCATGATTAATCTTTTTGATATGTTTTTGAATCCGATTTGCTAAGACTTTGTTGAGAATCTTTGTGTCTGTGTTCATCAGAGAGATTGGCCTATAGTTTTCTTTTTTAAGTGAATCTTTATTAGGTTTTGGGATTAAAACGATATTAGCTTCATAGAAGGAATTTGGTAGTGTTCCTTCCTTTGCTATTTGATGGAACAGTTTAAGGAGTATTGGTGTTATTAACTTCTTAAATGTCTGGTAGAACTCTGTGCTGAATCCATCTGGTTCAGGACTTTTTTTGTTGGGAAAATTCAAGATTACTTCCTCAATTTCCTTATATGTTATAGGACTATTTAAATAATTCATAACTTCTTGATTCAATTTAGGTAGGTTGTTTACTTAGAAATTCATCCATCTCTTTTGTGTTTCAAACTTCACAGAGTATAAGTTTTTGAAATATGATGTTATGATTCTCTGGATTTCTTGGGTATCAGTAGTGATAACTCCATGTTCATTTCTGATTTTGTTAATTTGGGTTTTCTCTCTCCTGCTTTTGGTTAATTTAGCTAGGGTTGTATCAATCTTATTGGTTTTTTCAAAGAACCAGCTTTTTGACTGGTTGATTTTTTCTATCGTTTTCTTAATCTCGATTTCAGATATTTTTCCCCTTATTTTGCTAATCTCCTCTCTTCTACTACTTTTGGGATCAGATTGCTCTAGTTTCTCTAAAGCTTTAAGCTGCATTGTTAAGTTGTTTATTTCTGATGTTTCCATTTTTTTGATGTAGGCATTAAGAGCTATGAACTTACCTCTTAGGACAGCTTGCATTGTGTCCCAGAGATTTTGGTAAGTTGTATTTTCATTATCATCCACTTTTAGGAAATCTTGAATTTCCTTTTAATTTCTTCCTGAATCCAGTTCTCATTCAGCATCATATTGTTTAGTTTCCAGGAGTTAGTGTATTTTCACTTGTTTGTTCTGTTGTGGATGTCCAGCTTTAGGCCATGGTGATCTGATAGGGCACAGGTTAGAATATCAACTTTTTTGTATATGTGTAGATTCATTTTGTGGCCCAGTATGTGATCTATTTTGGAGAAAGTTCCGTGTGCTGCTGAGAAAAATGTGTATTCTTTGGTGCGTGGGTGAAAAGTTCAGTAGAGATCTGTAAGGTCCATTTCTTGAAGGGTTTGATTAAGTTCCAAAATGTCTCTGTTAAGCTTTTGACCTGTTGATCTATCCCATGTTGAGAGGGCGGTGTTGAAGTCCCCAAGAATTATTGTTTGGGGGTTGATTTCTTGCTTTAGATGCTGTAGGGTTTTCTTAATGAATGTGGAGGGGCCCGTATTCGGTGCATATATGTTCAGTATTGTGAAGTCTTCCTGGTGAATTGTACCTGTGACTAAAATGTAGTATCCACCCGTGTCTCTTAAAATTTTCTTTGGTTTGAAGTCCACTTTGTCTGATAGCATAATGGCTACCCCTGCCTGTTTTCTGCTTCCATTTGCTTGTAGAATTTTTGACCAGCCTTTTATTTTTAGAGCATGCTTATCTTTTGTGGTGAGATGGGTTTCCTGCAGGCAGCAGATTGATGCATTTTGATTTTTAATCCAAGTTTGTAATCTGTGTTATACTTGCCTTCTGTTCTCCTGGATATGCCTGTTTTTTTCTTCACGCTTGAGTATCATTACTAGCATTTTTTGAAGGCCTGGTTTGGTGGACATGTATCCCTTAAAGTTGTCTTTGTGCTGGAAGATTTTTCTTTCTCCCTCGATCATGACTGATAGTTTTGCAGGGTAATTCAGCCTGGGTTGAGAATTTTGCTCATTCAATACTTGAAGTATGTCTCTCCAAGCTCTTCTTGCTTTTACTGTTTTGACTGAGAAGTCATTTGTTATTTTAATAGGTTTACCTTTAAAAGTGACTTGTTTTTTCTCCCTTGAAGCTCTCAGCACCAGTTCTTTATCTTGAATGTGGAGTGTTTTAACTATTATTTGCCGTGGCGTGCTTCTGTTTTGGTCGTATCTGTTTGGGGTGCGGAATGCCTCTTGTATATGGATGGGCCTCTCTTTTTTTTAGATGAGGAAAGTTTTCCTTGATGATCGTTTGAAAAATTTCCTCAGTGGTGGGATTTTGAGATTCTTGCTCTGGTATTCCATGAATACGCATGTTGGGCTTCTTCAGGGTGTCCCATATCTCCTGGATATTTCTCTCAAGCATCTTTTTGGCTTTAACAATCTCTTCCATTGAACTGGTTAATACTCCCACTTTATCTTCAAGATCTGAAATTCTATTTTCTGCTTCGTTAGGTCTGCTGATAAGACTCTCTGTGGAGTTCTGGGTTGAAGATAACTTGTCTTTTAGCTCAGTTTGAAATTCTGCTTGAGTCTGCTTTAACTGCTCTATGCCAGTTTTTGATTCTTGCACTGTTTTTCTCAACTCCTCCATGTGTCTGTTGTGTTCCTGTTCAAAGTGATTGATGTGGTTATTTAATTCCTCCCTGATTTCCTCTTTCATAGTATTGAACATGGTAATGATCATATTTTAAAGGTCGTTATCCTGGGTCAGGCTTTCTTGGCCATTTTCCCTGGGTTTGTTCTGGTTGGAGTCTAACATTATGGGATTAATTTCTTCAGTGGGAAATTTGTTTACTTGAGTGTTGCTTCTCATGGATTTGCACTTTGACTTTGGCATTGTCGTTGTATCTCTTAAGATCTTTCAATTTCACTAAACTGAATTATTTGGCCTGGGGGTGGGCAGGGAGGGAGCTTACCTAGGTCGCGGATGAGGCCTGGCTGGACCGCGCACGTCCCGGCCGGCGGAGCGGAGTGGGGAACGGAGGATGGGGGCGTCCGCGTGGAGCTATTTAACCCGAGGGTAGCTGGGGCGGGGCCGGGTGCAGGGGGAGGTCCTCCTCGTCCCTCGGCCCTGTGCGCGGCTCCGGCTGGATGGTGGGGTAGGAGCTAATTCTCTGAATTTCTTGAGTATCGGTAGTGATAACACCATTTTCATTTCTACTTTTGCTAATTTGTGTTTTTGCTCTCTAGTTTTTGGTTAATTTTGCTAGAGTGCATCATTCTTACTGATTTTTTCAAAGATCCAGCTTTTTGACTGGTTGATTCTCTGTATTTCCTTATTTAAATTTCAGATATTTCTCCCCTGATTGTGCTAATCTCATTTCTACTGCTTTTGGGATTGGATTGTTCATGTGTTTCTAGAGCTTTAAGCTGCATTGTTAAGTTATTTATTTGTGATGTTTCTATTTTTCTCATTGTCATGGTTTGATATGTGTCCCCCACAGTCTCATGTGTTTGGCAAGGTTATGGCACCTTGAGAGGTGGAGCCTTGCTGGAGGAAGGCAGTCACAAGGGGTAGGCCTTGAGGTGGATTAGTCCCACCCTACCTCCAAGCGAAGTCTGCCTTTGCAACAAGCAGTCTACAGCTCTCAGCTTCCAAGATGTCTGCAGCGACTTAGCCTCCTCCTGCTTTGGCCAGCCAGCCATTCCACCTCTGCTTTGAGAGATTGTATCTTCCCCTTGGAATCATAAGCTGAATAAATCTCCTTTGCTCCCTTAAGTTGCTTGACTTTGGGTGCTCTCTCACAGCAATAGTAAAGAGTAACTGTTACACTGATGTAGGCATTAAGGGCTATAAACTTACCTCTTAGGATGGCTTTCGTTGTGTCCCAGAGATTTTAATATGTTCTGTATTCATTATCGTTCTCTTCTAGGAAATCTTGAATTTCCTTTATTATTTCTTCCTGAACCCAATTCTCATTCAGCATCATAGTGTTTAGTTTCCAGGAGTTAGCATATTTTCTGTTTGTTGTGTTGCATATGTCAACCTTTAGACCATGGTGGTCTGATAGGGTACAGGCTAGAATTTCAACTTTCCTGTATATTTGGAGATTCATTTTGTGGCCCAATATGCAGTCTATTTTGGAGAAAGTTCCATGTACTGCTAAGAAAAATGTGTTTTCTTTGGTGCATGAATGGAAACTTCGATAGAGATCTGTAAGGTCCATTTCAGTAAGAGTTTGATTAAGTTCCAATGTGTCTCTGTTAAATTTTTGGCCTGTTGATTTATCCCACATTGAGAGGGCAGTATTGAAATCCCCAAGAATTATCATTTTAATGTTGATTTCTTGCTTTAGACTACGTAGCATTTACTTAATGAATGAGGAGGAGCCCATATAAGATGTTTATATGTTCAGTACTGTGAAGTCTTCTGGTGAATTGTACCTGTGACTAAAATGTAGTATTCTTCTGTGTCTCTTATGATTTTTTTTGGCTTGCAGTCTACTTTGTCCAATAGCATAATAGCTACCCTTGCCTGTTTCCTGGTTCTATTATGTTACAGAATTTTTCTTAATAATCTTTATACAAATTTGATAGGTACCCTATTCCCATCCCTCCCTTCACCCTTCCCTGTATCCCCTTGCTCCCTCCGTCCTACTTCCCTTTCTTTCCCCCTCTCCCTCCCTTTCTCCCAGTGCCCCCTCCCCCCATTCCTGGAGCATACTTTAATGTGCATGTCAAACTTCCCTCTGGGTCCTCCTCTCTGATGGAGTGTAGGGACTCAGTAGCATTGTCTAGAGCTCTTTTTACTTTTAGAGTCTGCCTATCTTTTGTAGTGAGATGTACTTCCTGATGGCAGCAAATGGATGGGTTGTGATTTGTAATCCAAGGTTGTAATCTGTGACTTGATTGGTGAATTAAATTCAATGACATTTAGTGTTATCATGGAGAAATTACTTTTAATTCTTGACACTTTTTGTAGTTAGTGACTTTCATAAGTGTATTACTTGGCTTTTAAGTTTTGATGGTATTATACTTCCCCTCTGTCCTCCTGGATATGCTTGTACTTTTTGTCAAGCTTGAGTATCTTTTCTAGCATTTTTTGAAGACCTGGATTAGTGGACACGTAAGCCTTCAAGTTTTCTTTGTGCTAGAAAATTTTTTGTTCACCCCTGATCATGACTGATAGTTTTGATAGGTGTATTAGACTGCGTTGACATTTTTGCTCATTCAATACTTGATGTACGTCTCTCCAAGCTCTTCTTGCTTTTACTGTTTCCATTTTAAAATCATTTGTTATTTTAATAGATCTAACTTTAAAAGTGACTTGGTTTTTTTCCCATGAAGTTCTCAGCACCTTTTCTTTGTCTTGAATATTGAGTGTTTTGGCTATTATTTGCCATAGTGAGTTTCTATTTTGGTCATATCTCTTTGGGGTGGAATGCCTCTTTTATTTGGATGGGCCTCTATTTCTTTAGATGAGTAAAGTTTTCCTTTATGATGATTTGAAAAATTTCCTCACATGTTGTATTTTGGTATTCTTGTTCTGGTGTTCCATGAATGTGCATGTTAGGCTTTTTCAGGGTGTCTTGTAACTCTCACATATTATTCTCAAGTATCTTTTTGACTTCAACAACCTCTTCCATTGAGCTGGTTAATACTTCCACTTTGTCTTCAAGATCTGATACTCTATTTTCTGCCTCATTACTTCTGCTGACAAGAGTTCTGGGTTGAAGATAACTTGTTTTTAAGTTCAATTTTAAAGTCAGCCTGGGATGCTGACTACTACTCTATGGCTGTTTTTGTTTCTGCAACTGATTTTCTCATCTCCTTCAACTGCTTGTTTTCTTGTTCAAAGTTTTTGATGTTAAACTCCTCCCAGATTTCCTTTTTCATAATATTAATCATGGTAAAGATCAGGCTTTGAAAATCATCTTGGGTATGGCTTTCTTGGCTATTTCCTGTATGTTTGTTCTGGTTAGAATCTATCATTATGGGGTTAATTATTTTGGTAGATTTGTTGTCTTGGTTTTTGTTTTTCATGGATTTGTGCTATGACCTGAGCATTGTTGTTTTACCTCTTATGACCTTCTTTTATTTTCTCTATGTTATTGACTGAACTGAACTAGAAGGTATTACTACTCTTGAGCAATTATTACTAGTGTTTGACTTGGAGTGGGTACGCTTGTCTGGTATTGGTGTTATTTCCTAGATGAGGTTATTAGACTGTTAGTTCATCATTTAAGTCAGGTTTAGTAGACAGGGAGTGATAATTAGTATGGTAGTGCACTTTTTTGATTTACAACCTGGGTGATATGTGAAGGTGAATGGTATAGTCCCTAAAGTTATATGTGTTTTGGGGAGGCTATATGGAAAAGTTAAACTACAGTGTCTAATAATTGAAAGGAACAAGATGGTAAAAAGGGTTTATATATCTTTGAGCTGGATGTGAAGAATCTCTCCCATGGGATAAGATAATTTTAGAGGACTTCAGATTTATGTCATTTATCCCCTAGAGCTTTGCGTGGGTTTTCTTTGGACTCTGTTGAATTCTGAGGAGCAGGGTGTCCACCCTTATCTGGATCCAGAGCAAAAAGGGACATTCCTCTAGTTGTCATCTCAGATCACCTGGGATGTGGAGTGTGGCATAGGGGCCTTCCCCAGTGGGAGAGCAGACTGGCTGCCTCTCCAGCTGGATGGTGGGATAGGCAGGTGACATGGGGCATGGGGCATATTCTGGGAACCTTACCTGAGGAGCAGAGGGTCTGCCCTGGTCTGGATCTGGGGCAAAGTGTCATTCACTAATTTTGTATTGACTTTAATCTGTGTCTTTATATTCAGTAATGTTTGCCCTATGAAAATTGAAATTTGGTGCCCAGATTTTTTCCTGTGTACATATTTATAATTGTTATATCCTCTTGAAGAGCTGTATTCTTAGTCAATATGAAATATTCCTCAAATCTGTAAACTAATTGTGTTTTGAAGTCTAATTTGTGAGACATTAGTATGGCTATAACCCTTTACTCTAGTGCAATTTGCTTAGAATGTCTTTTCTCATCCTTTCACCTGAAGACTGAATTTCTTTCACAGTAAGTAATGCTGCATTGAAGGAATAAATAGATTGGGACCATTTTTGGTGTTCAGAACTTCATTTAAAAGAACAGTTAAGGGACTGTAAAAAAAAGCTCAGTCAGTAAATTGTGTCTTAAAATATAATCTCATCTGTGTATTCATTGGAGATTGAAAACATTAACATTCAGAGATAGTTTCAAGAAGTGTGTATTAATCCCTGTAGTTGTATTTTTGTAATGTTTGGTACTTTCTAACCCTCCTGTGCTCCTCTTAGTGAAGCTGATTCTTTCCTCTGACTACAAGTGTACTTTTATAGGTATAGGATCCCTTCCAGTATCTGCAAATATCAGTGAACATGAAATTTGTGTTTATAATGGAACTCTTTCTCATTCATCCAATTATGGATGATATCTTTGCTAGATATAGTCATTGTGGCTCTTGTTTATTCTATTTGAGAACTTGAAATACAATATTATATGTCTCCAGGCTTGTGAAATTTCTTCTGAGTATTCTATTATTATTCTGATTGGTTTGTTTTTATGTTTATCTTAGTTCTCATGGCACTGAATCATCTTTCTTTGCCTAAAAACTCAGACACAGATATTTTCAGCCACAAGTGAATGGATAATAATAATATGGGACCTATATGCAAGGGGATATTATTCCTCTAAAAAGAAATATGAAAATATCAAATTTTCAGAACAATTAATTGGTTTGGAAATTATTATATTAAGTGAGGTATGTCCCATTAAAACAGACAAATACTATGTTTTTTCCAATAACTCTTCTTCTAATTTCATGACTGTGTGTGACCAACACTACTGGCATCAGAGTACATGTACTTCTCTCTCTAAACAATAGAATGACTCTATTCTTTCCTTAGCAACCATCAAATCATAGATTTTATTTAGTTGTTCTTTCCTTATATCCAGGTACAAGATACAAAAAGCTGAACTGCTTTAAATTGGTTTGGGGTACATGCACAATAAGGAAAACTGTGGCCCCCAAAGTGAACTTTTAGGTAAAATCAACTATTTACCATCTCGTCTCTGTATATATGAACATGCACATGATTAAAATCAGATGCATTGTGAGAAGGTACTTGTGCAGTAGGAAAAATAATTAAATTACCTAATCTGTGGATAAAAATACAGAACAACCCACACTTAGTAATCAGCTTCTTCTTCATTTAGATCTAACAAAAGATGTCCAAGTCTCAAATCTAAGGCCATTAACTATCTCTACTCATGTGCCTGCTGTTTTCTTCAGTGAGTCCAGATTTGTCTGTCACTTTGTTTTTATAAAAGTTTCCTTCTTAGCATGTAAACCTTTAGGTGCCTTTATACCCTATTCTTTGAATAAAAGGCCAAGAACATAGAAACATAAATCCAAAGTCCCTACTAGTGGTAACATATCCACAGATGCTGAGTTTCTGAGTACAATGGTTATGTCCCATTCAGAAGACAGTGTTACACTGCACTTATCACTATCCTCCAGTAACAATATTCTTTCTGAACTGACATCTTCCATGTTTCCTGAACCTTGGTGTGGTGATATAAATATCTCATTTAGGACTGAGCACTCAGCAGTCACCAGTTCTCTTCACTTTACCCATTATGTGTCTTTGCATTCACCACCTTCCACTGCGGGGAGAAAACTTTTCTGACCAAGATTGAGGACCGCACTAGTCCATGCATATAAACTTAAATATTTAGAAGATAATTAGGCAAAATGTCTCTTTCACTTGTATTGAATAGTTGGAGAAGCAATGGTATTCTTCTTCAAAATCTTTGTAAAATGTCATAGTGAAGTCACCCAGTACTGAGCTTTTCTCTAGTTTATTTATCTGTGATTAATGTTTGGGTAGAGTGTATACCATGTTAGAATTAGAGTCCTTCTGTCTTTCTGGGGTGCACAAAAACCAAAACACTCTAGTAATTCAAGCGGATGTGGTGTAGATCACAGAATGTGTGGAATGAACTCTGTACAGTAATCCCTACAAGGCAAATGGTGAAATAATTGGGTTTCCTCAAGCCCTATTGATATTAATTGATACTAGAGAGGGTTTCTGATACTGGCTTCCCTAGTAGAAGTGGAGTTTATTAAATACTTGTGCTTTGTTTTTTTTTTTTTTTTTGCCTATTTTTATTTATTTTATTTATTTATTTATTTATTTATTTATTTATTTATTTATTTATTGCACTTATACAAAGTTGATAAGTACCCCATTTCACTCCCTCCCTCCACCCTTCCCTGGATTGCCTCATTCCCTCTCTGTTTTTCTCTTTCTTTTTCCCCCTCCCTCCCTTTCTCCCAGTGCCCCCCCCCCGCCATTCCTGGAGCATCCTTAAATGTCAAACTTCTCTCTGGGTCCTCCTCTCTCATGAGGTGTAAGGACTCAGTGGCATTGCCTAGAGCTCTTTTTTGTGTTCCCCTTTAGTATAGGAACACTATTGTGGCTGTTAATCCCTTGCCTCTAAGGATCTTAGTGCCTGTGATCCATGATAGACTTTGGAGGTTCAATGATATGTTAGTAATTGGGCAAGCCATCCAAAGTCCTACTATGATTACTTTGGCCCTAAGTTGTATTAAGTATCTTGTATATTGTTGCTTTTCCCCATCTTTAGGCTTTCACAATCTTACCGCCCCCTCTTCCGTAAATTTCCCTGAACTTTAGGATGGGGAGAGATTAGGCTGGCCTGGTTCCAGGTAGTTGATGTACAGTCTCTGATTTTCTGAATTAGGGTTTGTTGATTTTTTTTTTCAGTTTTGCTGCACCGGAACCACCCTTGGTTCCATCCTGATGAGTATTTTGTATAAACCCCTGGCCATAGATAAAATGCTGTTAAAATATACTCTTATTATAAGAATAGATTAAAAGGTACATGGAATAAGAGTAGGAGACAACTGTGAGGGGAGTGGTCAGTCTCCAATTTGCAGGATGGTTACCTTCTATTTGCCAGACACTATGCCCTCCCTTTCTGATGAGATCATACCCCATCAGACACAAGTGACCAGTAAGGAGAGTCTGCAAGTCCAACAAGATGTCTCACTACTTTCTTCAGTCCTTGATGATGGCCTATTTTCTCTGCTGTAGCAAGATCCCTCTCTCCTTGCTTCTGGTGGGGCCATTTCTCCCATTCCCTCCCTGCTTATAATCTTTGCAATTACTGTCAGTATTACAGAGATTTCTCTTTGAGTGTGTCACTAAGTGGGTTTGGTACCAGGATCCACCTATTAGGGAGTACATACAGCGCTTAACTTGCTGTATCTTGGATACATCACTCAATATAATTTTTTTCTAATTCCATCCATTCCCCGGCAAATTTCATTAATTCATCATTTTTGATGGCTGAGTAGTATTCCATTGTATAAATGTACAATATTTTCTTTATCCACTTGTTAACAGTTGGACATTTGGGTTGATTCCATGACCTGGCTAATATAAACAGTGCTGTTATGAACATGGTGGAGCTTGTGCTATGGAGGTGAATTTTTGATGTATGGGGGATTATTCCCATTGGCATTTCAATCTAATTTTTTTTGAATCACCAGATGGCTCAACAGAGTGGTTGTATGTGCCTGCATTCCCACCAGCAATAGAAGAGTTCTCTTGACACCACATCCTCTCCAGCATTTGGTGTTGTTTGTCTTGTGAATTTTTGCCATCCTGACCTGGGTGAGATATCTCAGGGAGGTTTTGATTTGGATTTCCCTGATGGCTAAGGATGTGGAGCATTTTTTAAATATTTGTTAGACATTTCAATTTATTCCCTGGTAAAGTTACTTTTAAGTTCTGAGGTACTTTTTTTAACTGGACCATTTGTTTCTTTGGTGTTTAGTTTTCTGAGTTCTTTGTGCATTCTGGATAATAGACCTCTATCAGATATGTGGTTAGTGAAGATTTTCTCCCATTCTGTAGTTTGCCTTTGTGCTCCAGTTACAATCTCTTTATCTGAACAGAAGCTCTTTGATTTCATAAGATCCCATCTGTTGAGTGTTGGTTGTAGTGACTCTGCTATTGGATTTCCCATTAGGAAATGTTGGCTTAGTCCAATTAGCTCAAAGGAATTCCTTACCCTTTCAACTAAGGTTTTTATAGTCTCTGGACTGATATTGAGGTCCTTGATCCATTTGGAATTAAGTCTTGTACATGGTGACAAATACAGGTCAAATTTAAATCTTCTGCATGTGGACAACCAGTTTTGGCCAGCACCATTTCTTGAAGATGCTGTTTTTTTTTTTCATAGGATTTTTTGTTACCCTTTGTCAAAGATTAAATGGCTGTAATTATGTGGGCGTATATCTGGGTCTTCAACCCTTATCCATTGATCTGTGTGTCTATTTTGAAGCCAGTACCAGGCTTTTTTTAAAACTATGGATTTGTAGCATAGACTAAGGTTTGGTATGGTAATATCTCTAGCAGTGTTTTTGTTACTCAGAATTGCTTTTGCTATCCTGGGTCTTTTGTGACTCCATATGAATTTTGAGATCATTTGATCAAACTCTTCAAAGAATTGGCTTGAGATTTTGACTGGTATGACACTGAATCTGTATATTGCCTTTGGTAGGATGGTCATTTTTATGATATTGATTCTGCCAATTCAGGAACATGGGAGGTCTTTCCACCTTCTGGTGTCTTCTGCAATTTATTTCTTTAGGGTTTTAAAGATTTCATTGTAAAGGACTCTTACTTCCTTGGTTAGGTTTATACCAAGGTATTTCATTTTTTTAGGGGCTATAGTAAATGGGATTGTTTTTCTCAGGGATTTTTCAGTTCTTTCATTCTGGACATGTAGGAAAGCCACTTATTTTTATATGTTCATTTTGTATCCTGCCACCCTGCTGAATTCCTGTATTAGTTTCAGGAGCTTCCTGGTGGAGTTTTTGGGATCCCTCAGGTATATGATCATGTCATCTGCAAACAGAGATAACTTGACTTCTTCCTTCCCAATTTGAGTCCCTTTTATTTCCTTTTCTTGTCTTGTGGCTTTAGCTAAGGCTTCAAGTACAATATTGAATAGAAGTGGTGAGATTGGACAGCCTTGTATTGTTCATGATTGTAGCAGGAATGCTTCAAATGTTTAAGGAGTATTGGCGTTATTAGCTCCTTAAATTTCTGGTAAAACTCTGTGCTGAATCCATCTGGCCCAGGACATTTTTTGGTGGGAAGATTCGAGATTACTTCATCGATTTCCTCATATGTTTTAGGACTATTTAAATAATCCACAACTTCCTGATTCAATTTAGGTAAGTTGTGTTTACTTAGGAATTCATCCATTTCTTTATGTTGTCAAATTTCACAGAGTATAAGTTTTTGAAATAAGATGTTATAATTCTCTGAATTTCTTGGGTATCCGTAGTGATAACTCCATTTTATTTCTAATTTGCTTAATTTGGGTTTTCTGTCTCTTGCTTCTGGTTAATTTAGCTAGGGGTGTATTAATCTTGTTAATTTTTTCGAAGAACCAGGTTTTGACTGGTTAATTCTCTGTGTCATTTTCCTAATCTCAATTTCAGATATTTCTCTCATTATTTTTCTAATCTCCTCTCTTCTACTGCTTTTAGGATCAGATTGTTCTAGTGTCTCTAAAGCTTTAAGCTGCATTGTTAAACTATTTAATTGTGATGTTTCCATTTTTTTATGTAGGCATTGAGAGCTATGCACTTACCTTTTAGGACAGCTTTCATTGTCTCCCAAAGATTTTGATAAGTTGTATTTTCATTATCATTCACTGCCAGGAAATCTTGAATTTCCTTTGTAATTTCTTCCTGAATCCAATTCTAATTCAGCATCATAGTGTTAATTTTCCTGGAGTCAGTGTATTTTCTGTTGTTCGTTGTGTTGCGGATTTCAAGCTTTAGATGATGGTGGTCAGATAGGGTGCAGGCTAGAATTTCAACTTTCCTTTATATGTGGAGATTTGTATTGTGGCCAAATATGCAGTCTATTTTGGAGAAAGTTCCATGTGTTGCTGAGAAAAATGTATATTCTTTGGTGCGTGGTTGAAAAGTTTGATAGAGATCTGTAAGTGCATTTCAGCAAGAGTTTGATTAAGTTCCAAAGTGTCTCTGTTAAGCTTTTGACCTGTTGATCTATCCCATGTTGAGAGGGCAATGTTGAAATCCCCAAGAATTATCATTTTGGGGTTGATTTCTCGCTTTGGACACTGCAGGGTTTTCTTAATGAATGTGGAGGGGCCCGTATTAGGTGCATATATGTTCAGTATTGTGAAGTCTTCCTGGTGAATTGTATCTGTGACTAAAATGTAGTATTCATCTGTGTCTCTTATGATTTTTTTTGGTTTGAAGTCCACTTTGTCCGAAAGCATAATAGCTACTCCTGCCTGTTTCCTGATTCCATTAGCTTGCAGAACTTTGGATCAGCCTTTTATTTTTCAGATGTGCCTATCCTTTTTGGTGAGATGAGTTTCCTGAAGGGAGAAAATTGATGGGTTGCGGTTTTTAATCCAAGTTTGTAATCTGTCTCTTGATTGATGAATTAATTCCATTGACATTTAATGTTAAAATGGAGAAATTATTTTCACTTTTGGACTTTTTATGTTTTGTGGCTTTTGTTAGTGTATTGTTTGGCTTTTAGGTTTTGGTGGTATTGTACTTCCCTTCTGTCCTCCTGGATATGCTTATTTTTTCCTTCAAGCTTGAGTATCATTTCTAGCATTTTTTGAAGGCCTGGTTTGGTAGACATGTAAGTATTCAAGTTGTCTTTGTGCTGCAAAGCTATTCTTTCTCCGGTGATCATGATGGATAGTTTTGCTGGATATATCACCCTGCGTTGACATATTTGCTCATTTAATACTTGAGGTATGTCTCTGCAAGCTCTTCTTTCTTTTACTGTTTCCATTGAGAAGTCATTTGTTATTTTAATAGGTTTACCTTTAAATTTTTTTATTATTATTATTTATTCAACTGTGCGCATGTTCGTGTGTATGTGAGCGCATGTGTGTGTGTGCCTGTGTATGTGTAGAACCATGGACGAACTCACGAACCACCATGGACGCCTCCACCTCCTTCTGTCCCGGGATTCACAGGCTCCGCCCTACCAGGACCAGAAGCGCAGGCCGCCCCCGCTTCCGCCTGGCGTCTATACGCGGGATCTGGGATCCAAACTCAGGACCTTCCGCCTGCAAGGCGGAAGCTCAATCCCTGAGCCACCTCTCCAGCCCTAGGTTTACCTTTAAAAGTGACTTGTTTTCTTTTTTTTCTCTTGAAGCTCTCAGCACCATTTCTTTGTCTTGAATGTGGAGCGTGTTGACTATTATTTGCCATGGTGAGTTTCTATTTTGGTCATGTCTGTTTGGGGTGCAGAATGCCTCTTGTATATTGATGGGCCTCTCATTCTTTAGATGAGGGAAGTTTTCATTTATGATAATTTGAAAAATTTCCTCAGGTGTGGTATTTTGGGATTCTTGCTCTGGTATTCCATGAATGCACATGTTAGGCTTCTTCAGGGTATCCCATAACTCTTGAATATTTCTTTCAAGTATATTTTTGGCTTTAACAACCTCTTCCATTGAGCTGGTTAATACTCCCACTTTGTCTTCAAGATCTGAAATTCTATTTCCTGCTTCATTTGTTCTGCTGATAAGACTCTGTTGAGTTCTGGGTTGAGGATAACTTGTCTTTTAATTCAGTTTTAAACTCTGCTTGAGTCTGTTTTAACTGCTCTATGCCTATTTTTGTTTCTTGAATTGTTTTTCTCAACTCCTCCAAGTGTCTATTTTGTTCCTCTCAAAGTGGATGATGCAGTTAATTTAACTTCTCCTACATTTCCTCCTTCATAGTATTGGTCATGGTAATGATCATGCTTTGAAAGTCATTATCTTGGTTTTGGCTTTCTTGGCTATTTTCTGTGGATTTGTTCTGGTTGAAGTCTATGATTATGGGGTTAATTCTTTCAGTGGGAGATTTGTTTTCTTGGCTTTTGTTTCTCATGGATTAACACTTTGACTTGGGCATTGTCGTTTTATCTCTTAAGACTTTCTTTCAATTTCTGTGTGTTTTTGACTGAACTGAATTAGTTAATATTACTACTCTTGGGCAATTATTACTAGTGTTTGCCTTACAGTTGGTTATGCTTGTTTTTATTGTTATTTCCTACATGGTGCTATTAGTTAGTACAGGGGGTGGACAGGGGGTGAATATTAGTATGGTAGTGCACTTTTACGATTTAGTGCTTTGGTGATGTGTGAGGGTGAGTGGTATAGTGTCTGAAGTTGTATATGTTTTGGAGGTGGTTATATGGAAATTTTACTCTACAGTAACATAATTGAAAAGAACAGGATGGTAAAAAGGAGGTTTACTTATCTTTGGGCTGGTTGTGGAGAATCTCTCCCATGTGATAGAATGAATTTAGAGGACTTCAGATGTGTGGCCTTTGTCCCCTAGAGCTTTGCTTGGGTCTTCTTTGGAGTCTGTTGAGTTCTGATGAGCAGTGTGTTCTCCTTGGACTGGAGCACAGTGTGTCCTCACTGGACTGCGCCAGCATCCTGGGAGGGGAAAGGGCAGAAGTACTGGATGCCAGCACAATTAAACTAGGGACTTGGGGTGTGGTCCAAGTGTCTTCACCGCCTGGATCAGGACCTGCTCTGACTGGCTGGTGGGAGGAGTTGGGACAAGTGGGTTACCTGGGGGTTGGGGGTGAGCAGGGCGTGTTTACCTGGGGGGCAGTGTGTCCTCCCTAGACTGCAGGAGTGTTCCAGGTGGGCAGGGAAAGGGCACAGATGCTGGCAGAGGGCACAAATAACCTGGGGACCTGGGGTGTGGCTCAGGGGTCCTCCCTGCCCTGGAGCAGCGCCTTCTCAGGCTGGCTGGTGGGAAGAGCTGGGACTTAGTGATGATCTGGGTGCTGGTGGAACTTACCTGGAATGGAGGACCCCGAGCGAGTCCTGTCCCGGGCAGGCAGGTGGGACAGAGGTTCTGGGACCTGGGGCTGGGACCTGGGGCGTGTCTGAGGCAAACCCAAGGCATCCTAGATGTTGTTCAGGCTGGCTGATGGGAGGAGCTTGGATGAGTGGCGACCTGGGTGCTGGTGGAACTTACCTGGGATGGATGACCCGGAGCGAGTCCTGTTCCAGGTGGGTGGGTGGGCAGGCAGGCCGGGACAGAGGGCCTGGGACCTGGGTTGTGCTCTGTTTAGATAGTGGTTCATATTGCAGAGCTTTACCGGAGAGGTGGCAGCAGGATTTACATGCACCTCCTCTGTAGCACTTGCACCCAGCCTACTCAGCAGTGATGACCAGCAAAGATTGCAAGAGTGATGTATGGGGGACACCCTTGGAAGTGTGGGTATGCATATAAAATATGATTTTGTTATTTGTTGCTACTGTAACCATGCTTGATCAGGATCAAGGCCTTAGACCCCCTCCCTCTAAGTATGCATGTATAGACAGAATGATGGCAAGGGTGGCCTTCTCTTTTAGTTGTAGTGCCAAACAGGATCTCATCAAGTAGCAGTGGGTTGCAGCTGAATCAGAACAGCAACAACAAAAAAGCACAACTAAGCTAGAAGCAGGAAAAAATTTCTATAGGCTTGTTTATACTGTGTGCCTTATGAGTGAAGTGATATCCAGAGGCCAAGAAGAATTGGTGGAGACTTCAATGTCTTATTGGGTGGGGTTGCAGTGAAACCATGTCTATCATTTGCTGCCTTGATATTAACAGATGCCCAAGCACAGTCCTTGAAGAGTACACATGGGCAATAGCTGTCTGTCTTGATGCAACTGAAACTATACATAACTGACCATTATTTCCAATGACAGGGTCCTTATGTCTCCCGTGTTTGGGGCTTCTGTATAAGCACAAGATGTACAGCGTTCAGTGGATTGGGTCTCAGTGCACTCACACTATGAACTTAGTATGCATTTAATCATGGAAAAGTTGGAGACATTACTTTAAACTATTAAATTGTACAATTAATAATATATTAAGAAAGCAAAACATAAACTATGTATCATGAGGTAGACATAAAATTGTTAGTGTGAAATAAATCTATTCATAATATTCTTTCCATTTATGGTCAAGGAAAATCTCCACTTCACTTGAAAATTCATTGTCTGTAACTCAACTTTCCAGATAGCTGGGTATCATTGTGTATAAATTTGTTTTACAATATTAGGTATTACCGAACCAAGAGCACTGCTGTATAACACTTGTCTACACAGAATTAAATCAATTCTGTCTTGGGGAGGGACTTTTTTTCAATTGAAATGCTCATTTCAGCACTCATAATCTGTAAAGTGATGAAAAGCTTTGCCGATCCTGATTATATTCATTTTAGTAGAGAGATAGAGAATGAAGTTCCACGACATGAAAAATGAAGACAAGGGAGCAGGACTGTACAGGAGATTGGAGGTGATTGTTAATAAACTTCTATATGAATATGTTGCAAAGGGGTGTGTGTGTGTGTGTGTGTGTGTGTGTGTGTGTGTGTGTGTGTCTGTCTGTCTTTATTACAATATCTACAGAGTCATTTTATTTTTGTGAAGAGACGCAGTTGGGCAGTTGTGTGTCACTGGCCTCCTTGTAGCCTTCTGTCTCTGTGGGTTCCACAAAAGCCAAAACACTCTAGTAATTCAGGCGGATGTGGTATAGATCACAGAATATGTGGAATGAACCCAGAAGCAGCAAGCAGGAGACTCAGAATCAAGCTTCTGGTTCTCTTTCTTCACCCCCCCGTGAGATTTTTTTTGAACTTCAGCTACATTTCTCAGCGTTGTGAAGAACCTTATCATCAAAGGAAATGGCTCGCAATGTTACAAACAAGACAGATCCTCACTCCATGAACTCCCCTGTATTCATCGGGAATCTGAATACCCTTGTGGTCAAGAAGTCTGATGTAGAGGCAATTTTCTCAAAGTATGGCAAAACTGTGTGCTGTTCTGTCCATAAAGGCTTTGCCTTTGTCCAGTATTGTAATGAGAAAAATGCTCAGGCTGCGGTAGCAGGAGAGGATGGCAGAATGATTGCTGGCCAGGTTTTAGATATTAACAGGGATGCAGAGCCAAAAGTGAACCGAGGCAAAGCAGGTGTGAAATGATCTGCAGCAGAGATGTACTGGTCAGTACCAGAACACCCTTCTCCGTCCCCTCTACTCAGCTCTTCGTTTGACTTGGACTGTGACTTTCAACATGACTATCATGACAGAATGTACAGTTACCCAGCATGTGTTCCTCCTCCTCTTGCTCATGCTGTTGTTCCTTCTAAACACCAGGGTGTGTCAGGAAAACTTCACGAAGGTGCAAAAGTGGCTTCAACTCTAAGAGTGGACAATGTGGATCTTCTTCCAAGTCTGGGAAGTTGAAAGGTGATGACCTTCAGGCCATTAAGAAGGAGCTGACCCAGATAAAACAAAAAGTGGATTCCCTACTAGAGAGTCTGAAAAAAATTGAAAAGGAGTAGAGCAAACAAGCAGACTTGTCCTTCTCATCTCCAGTAGAGGTAAAGAATGAAAAATCAGAAGAGGAGCAGAGCAGTAGCTCTGTGGAAAAGGATGAGACCAATGTGAAGATGGAATCTGTGGCAAGTGCAGATGATTCTGCTAAAGAGGGGGACCTACTGGATGATGATAAGAATGAAGATCGGAAGAATGACCAGCTGGAGTTGATCAAGGATTATGAGAAAGAGGCTGAAGAAGGAGAGGATGACAGAGACAGCTCCAATGGCGAGGATGATTCTTAAGCACATAGTGGGGTTTAGAAATATTATCCCATTCTTTCTTTACCTAGGCACTTGTCTAAGATCAGAGTTGCAGCAGGTCTTCTTCCCTAGTATCTTCCAGCACATTCTCACTGTTCTCTTTTCCTTGTCCTTCCCATGTCCATTAATTCATAATTGTCCTGTGCCTAGTTTTCACTTCTTTTAATGCTCCTCAGTAGTTTTGTTAAGTCTCTCCTTGTAAATTTTGCTTTTAATTTTGATACCTCTTTATGACTTAACAATAAAAAATTATGGTTTTTATCAACTGTCTCCAAAATAATCTCTTGCTATGCAGGGAGTACAATTTTTTTCCATTCATAAATGATTTCAGTAGTTGCTTCCTTATTAACTACAAAGAATCTCAGTTGTAACATCTGAGAACAGTTTTGAGTTAAAGGCCTATGTTTTCCCTCACATGAGTACTCTGTGAGGCAGTTCAATACAAATGTTGTAAACCATGTATTTGTGAACAAGAGTTGGTATGTCAAACGCATCCTTTAGGAAAATAGTGTAATAATCTTAATATTTGTTTTCTAAAGTTGAAACTGTGGGTTATTTTTGTGAACAGCCTAATGTTTAGGACCTTTTTTCTGAAAATAAACAAATCCTTATTAAATCAGGAAAAAGAAACATGATTTTTTATTTTTGTATTTTATAATTATTTATTCCAAATTTTTTGTTTTACAGCACCCTCCACAGAATTTTTTAGGTTGTATTAAATGTTTTTCTTGGACTTGTGATCATTACTGCTTACCATTACATGCTAATTATCCTATTTTGATGTGAATCATTGACATGGGATTCAGATGCTATGTAGAAATACAGTTACCTGTTAGTGAATTCCGAATATGTGCCTCAGACTTAGTAAAAGTGCTTACTCTTTTTTGTATTTTCTGTTGTGTGTTCCTTTCATGTAACTGAGAATATGAGGAGTATACATTTATGTTTCTTTAACCGTTTTTGCATGTGTTGTAGTGCTAGCTCTTAACCCCTGGCTTGATTAAGTTAATCACTGAATTGTGTTATTGCATCAAATTATACTCACTTCTCAGGCTTGATATATTTAACAACTGTTAGCCTTGTAATACTTGCCTAGTCCTTAAAGTCCTATTTATGATTTACCCTAATAAGTGATGAACCTGAATAGAAATTAACTGAGCTGTGGGTAATTGCCCTTAGATTAGAGTTCAATATGCATAATACAAATTGTTATTCAAAATAACAATAAACAGAAAACATATATTCTTGAGGCATTATTTTTACATGAAAGGAATTTACTGGATTGGCCTAAGTCTAAGTAGTTCAGCAATTGCTGTTCATTTCAGATGTTGAATATCTCATCATTTTCCCCCTCCAGTCTATGGTTAAGACCAGAGAATTCCTGGTTAGAAAGTTAAAAATGCTGGGTTTTATTGTCAGTGAAGAATGGAGACAGAAGGAAAGATCAACTTATCAGCATAGTGCCAACCACAGATTGACGTGATATAACTTGTAAAACATAACCTTCAGTTGAATAATTAGAATATATTACCAAAGGCCCAAGATGCCAATACAATGTTTTTAACATTAAAAAAATCTACAGAGCCAGAGAATAACTCGGTGCATTAAAATATTGTAAACTGTGCTGTAAAATAATGTATCAGCAATAAGATTTCCTCAACTTGAAATATTCATGAGAAGGAAAAATCATGTTTTAGACTGGCCATCTAAATTTCCATTTCCATGCTTTCTGTCCTTTTTCCCCATTCTCATCCTGGAGAAAAATGGAGTTTAGCCAAGAGAATGCTGTGAAGTTTAGCTTTGATTGGTAAAACAAAAGAACAAGTTACTAGATGCACAATGATCAAATATATGCTGGCAATACTTTGAATTTTTTCATGTAGTGCAGAAGTCTTTCCAGAGAGCACTGAATCCATGGAATCAGGAAGCAGAGAAAAAGCAGTTTTTCAGATTACAGTTCAAAAGACTTAGACTCAGTGTTCAGAAGCAAATTTCTTAAGACCCTAAAAACTTACATTGATTCTAGAAAGATCCAACCTGACCTATGCAGGTGAGTTTACAGACAGGTTTGCTTTCCATGAAGTGCACAAGATTGTGTGGTCTTCTCATACAGGTTTTGGTCTGGCTCTTGTTCTATTCAGAAAGACTCCAGAAAGAACCCAGCCAAGTTTCTTAATCTCATCATTATCATTATCATCATCACCACCACCACCAACATCATAACTCGGGGTTATTCATGAGTATATGTGGAGACAGTATAAAATTACCTGTTCCCAAAACCTGATAGGGCATTTACAGAAGAGGTTACTGACTATATGCAATATTTTTAAATATTTTCATTCCCTTCCCTTCTGTGGAGGTCTCTCAGCAATTTTTTTCTCCCCAACTATTATACGCAAAACTTGTAAATTTGATACCATAGATGAGGAGTCAATAGTAGATATACTACGAATGTTGTAGTTCCACATCCACTTTAATATCTATAAAGTATCCCTTTCAAAGCTAATTTCCTGGAGCTAGAGAGATATTTCAGAGGATAAGCTTCTTCCTTGCAAGTAGAAGGACCTGAGTTCAGATCCCAGATCCCACATAAAAACGCCAGAAGGAAATGGTGGTTGACTGCATTTCCAGCCCTAGAAGGGGGACCCTAGGAAACTCCAAAGCAAAACAAAGAGGAGATAGAATAAACCAGGATGATTTTTGATATCTCCCTTGAGTCTAACATGTCATCATACTTATGTCATGAATGAAACTTTGAGGTCTTTTCTGTTGGGTAGAATGCCTTTGGTAAGGAAATGTAGAAGGAAAAAAACAGCTATCAAACAATTTTCTTCAATTTATTATCATTTTATGTTCTCTTAGTTGGAGTCTTCTATTCATATGGCAAAAAAATTTCACATTGACCTTCAAATGAAGAAAGAGTATGGATAAAAAGGTTGAAATCACAAGTTCTTGACCCTTATTCCATATTCATGACTAAAGACACTCACCAGAAACTATACTGAGATTTCTTCAACTTTCTCAAAGAGAGATGGGCTGTTAAGCACATACTCAGAAAGACCACAATCCCAGAACCTAGAAAGTTGTTATTAAGAGAGGAGTCTATTAATACTTACAGGAGGGTAAAAGTTAGAATACTCTTGCTTTTCCTTAAGGGATAAACACAAAAATGATTTTAAAACAATGATACTTTTATCATCTGTTAAATGGATGATAAAATATTCCTTATATAGCCCCTGTGAGAAAATTAGAGAAATAAAATTTATTTTTCAAATACTGGAAAGATATCATGAAATTATTGTGATTTTCTGTAATCCATATTGAAGTTGGCAGAAGGTAGAAGATAGCTTACCTGTTTCTCTCATAAGAATTACCATATATTTCTATTCTAACATGGTATTATGTGTTTGTTCTTCTGTCCTCGTTGAAGAGAATGGAGCACAAACACAAACTCTTGTGGAATTTTCTCTTTGAATTCTAGAATTATTCTAGGAGATATAATTTATAAAGTAAAGCCATTATTGAATTCAGTTAGAACAATATGTACTGTTCATGATCTTTGCAAAAAAAGACCACACAGAGGATTTGTTATCATCTGGATTTAACCACTACCGTCGTCATTCAATCCATTTTTATTACCTAGAATAGCCTGATAATTTGCCTAGCTGTCTTGATATATTTAGACCCCATGATCTTTCTCCATCCATCCATTCAAACAGGACATTCTACTTCACTGCATAGTTCTCAACCTGGATAGCCCATCCACATACCTACTCCAAGTTTGATATGGATTTGTTCTCATTTTCCTACTACTAGAGAATCTTATGAACTTTAAAGGAAGATATAACTCAAGGAGGTTTCCAGATGAATAGTCAATTGAATTAAACATTTTAAATTCACACTGAGAAGTATTTTCCAATAAAAGATTTTTGAAGCATTGTTGCCTGATATGGGGTATCCTTGCAAGGAAGCTGCTTTCCTTTGGTGCAGAGACAGGACACTTTGACACAGGAGATTGGATGCACACTGGATTGATTCACTTCTCTGATTGTCCCAAGGTTTTCTCTCTCTGTCTCTGTCTCTGCCTCTGCCTCTGCCTCTGCCTCTGCCTCTGTCTCTGTCTCTCTCTCTCTCCATTTATACCTTTATAAAGAACAGAGTAGAGCTATTGTTTTCCATAGATTTTTTGTTATATTTTTTAGTTGGGTTAGAGCTCAGATGAAAAGGTATACTTGTACACTGTGGGTCTGTAATGGTCCATAAGAAACAGAGCAAGAGTACAGAAAGAAAACATTAACCAGCCATGTTCCTTTGTATGTATGTATATCTTTGAAGCCATGGGGAAGCTGAGAAGGAAAGGAAAAATAAAGTTGGAGGCCTTCTGTAATTCCGACCCCTGAAATTCCGACACAGCTTATATTTGCTCAGTACATACTTGTGAGAGTTTTAAAGAAAGAGAACTGGAGCTGACATAATTCCAGTTATCATTCCAATTACAGAAAATCAGGTAGATTATCCCCATGATAGAGAAGTGTAAATAGAGAGAGGAGAGAGAATTGTTGATTGATTGAAGCCTCTCTGAAGGAAGGAAAACAACACGAATGAAGATTGAGGCTGTGGCCTGCAGCTTCATAGTCAGAACCACTGCTCTGGGTCGTGCAAAAAGTTTGGACCATGGTGTCTCAAGCTGTTACAGCTGGCCACTGCTCTGCTCTGCGCCCTCTCCCAATGGTGAGCCCCAGAGTGCCTGCCATGGACTTCAAAGATGATTATGTTTACTCTGCTCATAGGAATACTTAACAGGGCTTTAATGCAATGAATCGTGATAATGGCCCTAGATCTTATGGAGGTCTGACATTCAAGGATATTTATCTAAAAGTTTTTGTTGTGAGTGCCAGTAAAGCATATAGGTGATTTGGGAAGCATTCAGAGACGGGAAACTGGTGTAGACTATCAAAACAAACACATCGATGTGGCAGCTGCTACGGCAAGAGGATTGATTAAAGAGAAAAATGATGCAAATATTTCATAAGCTTAGGGGAGCCTTTATCAAGAAATTTCAGCTAGCAAAACCGCAGGGAGACAAATGTCAGCAAAGCACCTACCAAAATAAACCCTAAAATTGCGGAAGAAAAAAAGTGACAAATTGAGTCTCTGTGAGAGAAAAAAGGCATAGAAAAGAGAAAAACAGTGAGAAGTGTGGGGATGAATACAGAATTGTATTAACATGTTCATTGTGTAAATTTCACACATTTGAAGAAAAAGATATTGAAATAAATCTGGAAACTTCTTCACACCAGGAAACATTAGATTGTATTCAGAAACAACCAAATTTGACAAAGTAGTTACTGAGTTTTTATATGAATGTATGATAAATGAATAAAAAAAGCATCTATTGAGAAGCAACGATTAGACAATCACCCAGAGGCTTCCAAAATAATTGAAAAAGATATTATGGAAGATGTCATTACAGATGACCATAAGGTGAAAGTAGATACTGTTCACTGCCGCACCTGCAGTGTGTAGATCCCTGCTTTATATAGCTAAGCTCAGCTGTACCTAAAGACTTCTCACTGTGTCAAAGGGGAAACAGATTTATAAAGAACAAGTAAAAGGAGAAAGTGTATTTACTGCTACAAGCAATTTAAATAATCCAGTAGTGAAGGCAAAATATGAGCGTTTTGTTAAGGGAGAGAATCATTTAGAAATTCAAGATCATTCTCAGGATCAGCCAATAGGAGATGAAGATGAAGAAAAATTTGATGAAACCATTGAAGAAGAGGAGAAAGAAGAGGATGAAGGAGAAGCAGAGAAAGGGAGAGACAGAAGAATTGGGAGAATTGGGAGAAGTTGAAGGAGTAGAGGGAGAAGTGGAGGCAGAAAGAGGGAAGGAGACGATGGCAGTAGGGGAAGTTGAGGCCATGGGAGAAGTAGGGGGAGAAGGAATGGAGGAGGAAGATGGAAGTCTGTCCATGCTCCTGCAGCACTTTTTTTCCTTTTTTTATTTGTTTTTCCATTCATACAAACTTGATAGGGATCCCATTCCCCTCCCTCCATCCACTCCTCCCTGGATCCTCTTGCTCCCACCCCCCTTTTAATCTTTCTTTGAGATTGTCCAACAGTTGTCTCTCTTTTTTTTTTTAACCTGTTGTATGTATGTATTTATTTATTTATTTTATTTTTTAACATTTTTATTATTATTTCCGCTCATACAAACTTAATAGGTAGACCAGTTCCCTCTTCCCCTCCTCCTCCCCCTGAACCCCCTGCTCCCCTTCCCTCCCTCCCCGTCTCCCAGTGCCTCCCCCCCAATTCCCAGAGAGTCCTTTATTGTGTATGCCTAACTCTCCTCTTGGTCCTCCTTTCTGATGACATACAAGGACCCAGTGGCATTTCCCTGAACCCTTTCTCGTGTTCCCCTTAAGCATAGGAACACTACTGTGGCTGTCAATCCCTTGCCTCCAAGGATCTTGGTGCCTTTAGCTGATGCTAGACTTTGTGAGGTCAATAGTGTGTTGGACATTGCGCAGGGTATGCAAAGTCCTATTATGATTGCTTCAGCCCTAACTAGTGTAGAGAATCTTCAGATCATTGCTCCTCCCACCCTTTTGATCTTAAAATCTTACCGCCCCCTCTTCCGCAAATGTCCCTGAGCTTCACGATGGGAGAAGATTACGCTGGCTTAGTTCTATGTGGTTGATATAGAGTCTCTGAAGTTCTGGATTGTGGTTTGTTGATTTTCTTTTGCAGTTTTGCTGCTCCTGCAATGCCCTTCACTCCATCCTGATGGGCACTGTATGTCACCCCCTGGTCAGAGGCAAAAAGCTGTTAAACTGGAGTCTTGTTATAACAGCACATTCAAGAGTAGGTGGAATAAAAGCAGGAAACCTTGGTGAGGGAGGGGTCAGTCACCCATTTGCAAAATGATCACCTTTCATCTGCCAGACTATGTGCCCTCCCCTTCTGGTGAGATCATATCCCCTCATTTGTACATGATCAGGAATGAACGTCTGTGAACTTAACCAGGTGTCACATTACATACTTGCATTCCTTGGAGGCCGATTTTCTCTGCTGTAACATGGTCCCCTCTCTCCTTGTGTCTGGTGCGGCCCTCCAACCCTATCCCTCCTGTTCACAATCCTTGCAATTACTGTATTACATAGGTTTACCTTTGAGTGTCTCAATGTGGGCTGGATGAGTTTGGGACTAGGAGCCATCTATTAGGGAGTACATACGGCGCTTAACTTTCTGGGTTTGGGATACTTCACTTAATATAATTCTTTCTAATGACATCCATTTCCCATCAAATTCCAGTAATTCATCATTTTTGATGGCTAAGTAGTACTCCATTGTATAGATGTACCACAGTTTCCTTATCCACTCGTCAACTGTTGGACATTTAGGTTGATTCCATGACTTTGCTATTGTAAACAGTGCTGCTATGAACATGGTCTAGCTTGTGCTATCGAGGCGAACCTCTGCTGCATGGGGGGTTATTCCCAAAAGTGGGATAGCAGGGTCATATGGCATTTCAATCTTTAATTTCTTGAAGAATCTCCAGACGGCTTGCCAGAGTGGCTGTATGAGCCTGCATTCCCACCAGCAATGTAGGAGAGTTCCCCTCTCTCCACATCCTCTCCAGCATTTGTTGTTGTTTGTATTGTGGATTTTTGCCATCCTGACCAGGGTGAGATGATATCTCAGGGAAGTTTTGATTTGCTTTTCCCTGATGGCTAAGGAAGTGGAGCATTTTTTAAGATATTTGTTAGACATTTTAATTTCATCTCTGGTAAAATTTCTTTTAAGTTCCAGGGCCCATTTTTTAATTGGGCTATTGGTTTCCTTGGTGTTTAATTTTCTAAGTTCTTTGTGCACTCTGGACAGCAGAGCTCTATCAGATATGTGATTAGTGAAGATTTTCTCCCATTCTGTGGGTTGCCTTTGAGCTCGTGTTACAATCTCTTTATCTGAACAGAAGCTCTTTAATTTCACAAGATCCCAACTGTTGAGAGTTGGTAGCAGTGACTGTGCCATTGGATGTCTGTTTAGGAAATGTTGGCCTAGCCCAATCAACTCGACGGAGTTCCCTATCCTTTCAACTATGATTTTTATAGTCTCTGGCCTGATATCAAGGTCCTTGATCCATTTGGAATTAAGTCTTGTACATGGTGACAAGTATGGGTCCAGCTTTAATCTTCTGCATGTGGAGATCCAGTTTTGCCAGCACCATTTCTTGAAGATGCTGTTCTTTTTCCATTGGATTCTTTGGGCCCCTTTATCAAAGACCAAATGGCTGTATTTTTGTGGGCTTATATCTGGGTCTTCAACCCTTATCCATTGATCTGTGTGTCTATTTTGGAGCCAGTTCCAGGCTGTCTTTATAACTATGGATTTGTAGTATAGACTAAGGCTCGGTATGGTAATACCTCCAGCAGTGTTTTTGTTACTCAGGATTGTCTTTGCTCTCCTGGGTCTTTTGTGCCTCCATATGAATTTTGAGATTGTTTGGTCAACTTCTTTGAAGAATTGCTTTGGGATTTTAATTGGTATAGCATTGAATGTGTATATTGCCTTTGGTAGGATGGTCATTTTTACAATATTGATTTTGCCAATCCAGGAACATAGGAGGTCTTTCCACCTTCTGATGTCTTCTGCAATTTCTTTCTTTAGGGTTTTAAAGTTTTCACTGTAAAGGTCTTTTATCTCCTTGGTTAGTTTATACCAAGGTATTTCATTTTGTTAGGGGCTATAGTAAATGGGATTGTTTCTCTCAAGGCTTTTTCACTTCTTTCATTCTGGGCATAGAGGAAGGCCTATGATTTTTGCATATTTATTTAGTATCCTGCCACCCTGCTCAACTTCTCAATTAGTTCCAGGAGCTTCCTGGTGGAGTTTTTGGGATCCCTCAGGTATAAGATCATGTCATCTGCAAATAGGGATAGCTTGACTTCTTCCTTGCCGATTTGAATCCCTCTTATGTCCCTTTCTTGTCTTATGGCTTCAGCTAAGACTTCAAGTACAATATTGAATAGAAGTGCTGAGAGTGGACAGCCTTGTCTAGTTCCTGATAGAAGTGGAAATGCTTCCAATTGTTCTCCATTGAGCATAATCCTTGTTGTGGGCTTGTTGTATACAGCTTCTATTATATTGATAAAGGTTCCTTCCATTCCTACTGTCTCTAGCGTTTTGATCATAAAAGGCTGGTGGATCTTGTCAAAGGCTTTTTCTGCATCTATCGAGAGTATCATGTGGTCTTGGACTTTGGACTGGTTTACATGATGAATTACATTAATTGATTTGCGTATGTTGAATCAACCTTGTGTGCCAGGGATGAAGCCTACTTGGTCTCTGTGAATGATCTTTTTGATATGTTTTTGACTCCGATTTGCTAAGACGTTGTTGAGAATCTTTGCGTCTGTGTTCTTCAGAGAGATCGGCCTATAGTTTTCTTTTTTAAGTGAATCTTTATTAGGTTTTGGGATTAAGACGATATTAGCTTCATAGAAGGAATTTGATAGTGTTCCTTCCTTTGCAATTTGATGGAACAGTTTAAGGAGTATTGGTGTTATTAACTCCTTAAATGTCTGGTAGAATTCTGTGCTGAATCCCTCTGGTCCAGGACATTTTTTGGTGGGAAGATTTGAGATTACTTCTTCAATTTCCTTATATGTTATAGGGCTATTTAAGTAATTCACAACTTCCTGATTCAATTTAGGTAGGTTGTGTTTACTTAGAAATTCATCCATCTCTTTTTTGTTGTCAAACTTAACTGAGTATAAGTTTTTGAAATATGATGTTATAATTCTCTGGATTTCTTGGGTATCAGTAGTGATAACTCCATGTTCATTTCTAATTTTGTTAACTTGGGTTTTCTCTCTCTTGCTTTTGGTTAGTTTAGCTAGGGGTGTATCAATCTTGTTGATTTTTTCAAGGAACCAGCTTTTTGACTGGTTGATTTTTTCTATCGTTTTCTTAGTCTTGATTTCAGATGTTTCTCCCATTATTTTGTTAATCTCCTCTCTTCTACTACTTTTGGGATCAGATTGCTCAAGTTTCTCTAAAGCCTTAAGCTACATCGTTAAGTTATTTATTTCTGATGTTTCCATTTTTTTGATGTAGGCATTAAGAGCTATGAACTTACCTCTTAAGACAGCTTGCATTGTGTCCCAGAGATTTTGGTAAGTTGTATTTTCATTTTCGTTCACTTTCAGGAAATCTTGAACTTCCTTTTTAATTTCTTCCTGAATCCAGTTCTCATTCAGCATCATATTGTTAAGTTTCCAGGAGTTAGTGTATTTTCTCTTGTTTGTTGTGTTGTGGATGTCCAGCTTTAGGCCATGTTGGTCTCATAGGGCACAGGTTAGAATTTCAACTTTTTTGTATATGTGTAGATTCATTTTGTGGCCCAGTATGTGATCTATTTTGGAGAAAGTTCCGTGTGCTGCTGAGAAAAATGTGTATTCTTTGGTGCGTGGGTGAAAAGTTCGATAGAGATCTGTAAGGTCCATTTCTTTAAGGGTTTGATTAAGTTCCAAAGTGTCTCTGTTAAGCTTTTGACCTGTTGATCTATCCCATGTTGAGAGGGCGGTATTGAAGTCCCCAAGAATTATCATTTGGGGGTTGATTTCTTGCTTTAGACGCTGTAGGGTTTTCTTAATGAATGTGGAGGGGCCCATATTGGGTGCATATATGTTCAGTATTGTGAAGTCTTCCTGGTGAATTGTACCTGTGACTAAAATGTAGTATCCATCTGTGTCTCTTATGATTTTCTTTGGTTTGAAGTCCACTTTGTCTGAAAGCATAATTGGTACCCCTGCCTGTTTCCTGGATCCATTAGCTTGCAAGATTTTGGACCAGCCTTTCCTTCTTAGGATGTGCCTATCTTTTGTTTTGAGATGAGTTTTCTGAAGGTAACGGATTGTTGGATTGTGGTTTTTAATCCAAGTTTGTAATCTGTGTATCTTAATCGGCGAGTTAATACCATTGACATTTAATGTTATAATGGAGAATTTTTTTTTAATTCTGGACATTTTTTATGTTTAGTAGACTTTGTAAGCATGTTGTTTAATATTTATGTTTTGGTCGTATTATACTTCCCTTCTGTCCTCCTGGATATGCTTGTTCTTTTCTTCAAGCTTGAGTATCATTTCTAGCATTTTTTGAAGGCCTGGTTTGATGGACATGTATCCCTTCAAGTTGTCTTTGTGCTGGAAAACTTTTCTTTCTCCCTCAATCATGACAGATAGTTTTGCCGGGTATATCAGTCTGGGTTGGCATTTTTGCTCATTTAATACTTGAAGTATGTCTCTCCAAGCTCTTCTTGCTTTTACTGTTTCCATTGAGTAGTCATTTGTTATTCTAATAGGTTTACCTTTAAAAGTGACTTGCTTTTTTTCTCTTGAAGCTCTCAGCACCTTTTCTTTGTCTTTAATGTGGAGTCTTTTGACTATTATTTGCCGTAGCAATTTTCTATTTTGGTCATATCTGTTTGGAGTGCAAAATGCCTCTTGTATTTGGATAGGCCTCTCATTCTTTAGTTGTGGGAAGCTTTCATTTATGATGAATTGAAATATTTCCTCTGGTGTGGTATTTTGGGATTCTTGTTCTGGTATTCCATGAATGCACATGTTAGGCTTCTTCAGGGTGTCCCATATCTCTTGAATGTTCCTCTCCAGTATCTTTTTGGCTTTAACAATCTCTCCCATTGAGCTGGTTAATTCCCCCACTTTGTCTTCAAGATCTGAAATTCTATTTTCTGCCTCATTTGTTCTGCTGATAAGACTCTCTGTTGAATTTTGGGTTGAAGATAATTTGTCTTTTAGTTCAATTTTAAACTCTGCCTGAGACTGTTTTACCTGCTCTATACCTATTTTTGTTTCTTGAACTGTTTTTCTCAACTTCTCCAAGTGCCTGTTGTGTTCCTGGTTCGAAGTGGTTGATACGGTTGTTTAACTCTTCTCGGATTTCCTCTTTCATAGTATTAATCATGGTAATGATCATACTCTGAAAGTCGTTAGGTTGGGTCTGGCTTCATGGTTATTTTCTGTGGATTTGTTCTGGTCAGAATCCCCCATTATGGGATTTCTTTCAGCCGGAGATTGGTCTTCTTGGGTTTTGTTTCTCGTAGATCTGCACTTTGATTTGTACATTGTTGTTTTTATTTTTTAGGACCTTTCAGTTTCTGTGTGTTTTTCACTGAATCCACCTAGTTGGTATTGTTACACTTGCCAGTTATTACTAGTGCTTGCCTTGGATTGGGTACTGTTTGTATACTGTTATCATTATATCCTAGATGGGGCTACTAGGCTGTTAGTACGTCAGTTAAGTCAGGTTATGTTACCAAGGGGTGAATATTAGTTTGGTAGTGCACTTTTACGATTTAGTATCTTGGTGTAATGTGGGGGTGAGTGGTGTACTCCCTAGAGTTGTATGTTGTAGGATGGCTGTATGATAAAGTTGATCTACAGCATTGATACTTTAAAGGATCAGTAAGGTGAAAAGAAAAAGTTTACTTATCTTTCGGCTGGATGAGAAGAATCTCACCCACGTGATATACTGATTGTAGTGGAGTCCAGATGTATGGCCTGTGTTCCCTTTTTTCCTTAGAATTTTGCTTGAGTTTCCTTTGGGCTCTCTTGAATTCTGAGTAGCAGTGTGTCTTCCGTGGACAACGTGCATAGGTCCCCGATGGGCCAGAGAGGCAGAGGGTCTGATGTTGATGGCAGAATTCTTCACCTGCAACCTGGGAAGGTCGGCGCGCGGGGGGGGGGGGGGGGGGGGGGGGGGGTGGGGGGTGGGGGGCAAAGCCAGGGGCCACGGAGCGAGGTGCTGCTGGCCAGGCTGCTCCTGGGTGGGGGACGGGGCTGGGCTGGGCTCTCTCTCTCTCACTCACCTTGGGCAGCTGACGGGGGCGGGGCGGGGCAGCACAGCGCGGAGGGGGCTGGGGTCGTCCAGGCCACGCGGCGCAGGCCAAGCTGGAGTCGGCCTGGGTGCTCGCCGCTGGGACGCATGGGGTAGAGTTTTCCTTTTTTAACTATATCTTTATTAGGTTTTGGAATTAAAAAGATGTTAGCTTCATAGAAAGAATTTGGTAGTGTTCCTTCCTTTGCTATTTGATGGAAGAGTTTAAGGAGTACTGGTGTTATTTGTTCCATAAATGTCTGTTAGAAATCTGTGCTGAGTCCATTTGGTCCAGGAAATTTTTTGGTGGGAGGATTCAAGATTAATTCTTCTATTTCCTCGTATGTAATAGGACTAATTAAATAATTCAAAACATCCTGATTCAATTTAGGTAAGTTGTGCTTACTTAGGAATTCATCCATTTCTCTTGTATTACCAAGTTTCATAGAGTATAAGTTTTTGAAATATGATGTTATAATTCTCTGAATTTCTTGGTTATCAGTAGTGATAAGTCCATTTTCATTTCTAATTTTGTTAATTTGGGTTTTCTCTCTCTCTTGTTTTTGGTTAATTTAGCTAGAGGTGTATCAATCTTAATGATTATTTCGAAGAACCAGCTTTTTGACTGATTGATTCTCTGTATCATTTTCCTTATCTCAATTTTGATATTCTCCCCTGATTTTGCTAGTCTCCTGTTTTCTATTGCTTTCATGATCGGATTGCTCTTGTGTCTCTAAAGCTTTAAGCTGCATTGTTAAGTTATTTATTTGCCATATTTCTATTTTTTGTTGTAGGCATTGAGAGCTATGAACTTACCTCTTAGGACAGCTTATATTACTTTCCAAAGATTTTGATAAGTTGTATTTTCATTATCATTTGCTTCCAGGAAATCTTGAATTTCCTTTATAATTTCTTCCGGAATTCAATTCTCATTCAGCATCATAGGGTTTAGTTTCCACGAGTTAGTGTATCTTCTGTTGTTTGTTGTGTTGTGGATGTCAAGCTTTAGACAATGGTGGTCTGATAGGGTACAGGCTAGAATTTCAACTTTCCTGTATATGTGGAGATTTGTTTTGTAGCTCCATATGTAGTCTATTTTGGAGAAGGTTCCGTGTGCTGCTAAAAAAAATGTGTATTCTTAAGCATATGGATGAATGGTTTGATAGAGATCAGTAAGGTCCATTTCAGTAAGGGATGGATTAAGTTCCAATGTGTCTCTGTTATGTTTTTGACCTGTTGATCTGTACCATGTTGAGAGATTGGTATTGAAATCCCCCAAAATTATCGTTTGGGGTTGATTTCTTGCTTTAGACACTGCAGCATTTACTTAATGAATGTGGAGGAGCCAATATTAGGTGCATATATGTTGAGTATTGTGAAGTCTTCCTGGGGAATTGTACCTGTGACTAAAATATAGTATTCATGTGTCTCTCCTATGATTTTTTTTGCTTTGAAGTCCACATAGTCAGATAACATAATAGCTACCCCTGCCTGTCCATTTACAATTCTCAGTCCAGCTTTGCAGTAGAGCTCACACTGATATCAGGACCAAGGGAATGGCATACTGTCTCTACATGACATCTGAGAAAAGGACAATCCTTACTTGACAAACAAGCATGAATGTCCAAGTATACACAAAGATGCTGCCTTTCTCAAACAGCTCCTTCCTCCTGTACTTAACTATAACACCCCTCCCCTTGTCAACTTGACACAAGAACATATCACTTTTCAACTGTAACCTCCACCTTGTTCCTACAGGTGTTAAATTTACCTTAAATATAAATATATTTAAACGTTTGAAATCTCATAACTGTAAGATCCTGTCGAATCAAGTTAAATACTTCCCACATCCTATAGTTCAATGTACACCTTCTGTTGCTTGTCACGTAGTCATAGTGGCTCAAAGATGCTTGGAAATTCCAATCTCTTTTCACAGCTCAAAGTGGCGCAAACAGCATTTCTCTGGATCAAGTTGAATCGCCAATTGCAGCCATCTTCAGAACACATTCATGTATGTAGCTCTTCTTGGCAGATGTCCCACATTGACTCCAGCATTTCCACCATCTTCATGTCTCAATGGCAAACCATGCTTCATATCCTCAACACAAAATGCCTAACTTGAGCCTCTCTGCAGGTTTCCTGCCACACATTGTCTAGGTTCTTGCCATTCTCTGAAACCTTGGAAGAGGAATCCACGATCCTCTTGCGTCTTTGATACCTCCAAAACCAATAACATGTGGGCGATGTTGCCAAGTTCTGCCATAACCTCCAGGTGGACATTGGCTCCCTGGAATCACAGCCGATTTGGTTTCTCTGTGCTGACTCTCAGAAGAATCTCTATGCTGGGTAGAAACTCAAATCGGTGGTATTCATTTCTTCCAAAATCTCAGTGTAAAGCAATAAGATTTTCTTCAATGATGATAATATCTCCAATAGTAACAGCTGCTCTGTTTTCTGCCCTTTCCTCATCCAAAATTTCAAGACTGCCAACATAGCCTCTATCAAGCAAACCAGTCAATCATCTTTAAATTCAACTTCACCAAAGTTCCCTTCATCACAAATGGCCCACACAATCCACAACTCTCAGCATTTCCATTATCCAAGTGACAAAGCAAGCTCTACAGAATAGCATTTGTAATCCACAGACTCAAGAGCTTCAAACATTTCAGTTTCTCCAACAAAACCGTTCAGAATTCACAAAATCCACATAGCCAGCTATGTTAGCAACACCCCTACTTCTCTGGTACCAAATTCTGTTGCAGTTAGTCTGCAAGGTTGCTGATAAAATCACCATCAAACTGCTTAGGGGAACAAGGGGTTTATTTTCTCTTACAATTCTTAGTTAGTCATTTGTCCATCTTGGCAGGAGAGCATGCACAATCATCAAAGGGCTGAGAGCATGCCACATCATCTCCACATAATACCTGAGAGAGGAACAATTCTTACTTGCCAGACCAGGATGTCTGTCCAAGTACACAGAAGAATGCCCCCTTTCTCTAACAGCTTCCTCCATGTTATTCACCTGTTCTGAGACTAGTCCCACCCACCATGGACTGGGCCTTCCCCATCCAGTGGACCATCTCCTGCAAGTTTGTTCTGGGCTTAACACAGCTATTAATTCTCTACAAATGTGTCCAGAGTTCAAATCCTCAACTGTCAGGTTGACACCTTTACCTAACTGAGATGCCATCTACAAAAAAAAATATTTTGTTAAGAAAACCTAACTTAGTAGGTTTCATCTGTGTATGCATAGTTAGAAAAGAAACTGGAAGGTGTGGTTTTGCTTAGCTACCTTTCATTAAATCCTCTTTATTGCATTCCTTGGATCATGAGTTAGTAAAGAAAGGAGACTTGTATGCTTGTTGATATGAATGATTTCATGAATGTATGTATCATTGGAACTGCTGGGAATGTTTATTATGAGGAAATGTTGAAGTTAATTAAAGTGAGCATGGCATTCTTTCTCAGATCCTATCATAAAGAAGAAATAAGATTCCCGTCATGCTTGTTTTTCCTAGATTCCCTTGGCTGGGAAAAGCTCCAGAGATGTGCATGCATGATGTATGGCACAGGCCAAAGGAACACGACAGAGGGGAGCCACAGAGGCAACAGCCCAGGCCTGCCAAGTGCGTATGGACCCTGGGTAGACCTCGCATGGAACCAGCTGCTCAACATGAACACCTTGCTGTTTGGGGCGAACTCGCTGTTCACCTTCTCACTGAGCATGATGTCGGTGCTCACCTTGAGCTGCATCCTCACCACCTCCTTCAAAGACATGAGCGCGCCCATGTGCCTGGAAGTCTCCAGGATCCTGCTGAGGAATGTGGAGGACTTCACCGGACCCCACAATAGGAGCGACCTGGCATTTATTACCTTCCACATCTCTGTCGACCTGGAGAAGATTTTTGATTGGACAGTCAAGCAGCTTTTTCTTTATCTGTCAGCAGAGTACACCACCAAAGCCAACGCTGTGAACCAAGTGATCCTGTGGGACAAGATAGTTCTGAGAGGTGACAACCCCAAGCTGCAGCTGAAAGATTTGAAAGCCAAGTACTTTTTCTTTGATGATGGAAATGGCCTTAGGGGAAATAGGAATGTCACTTTAATCCTCTCTTGGCATATCATTCCTCTTGCTGGAATTATGCCTCTTGTGACTGGATCTGGACATGTGTCTGTCACTTTTCCAGATGCATATGAAATAGTCAAGAATTATTAGATGACTCTGCATTTGAAACAGGAAATTTTTGTTCTTGATTAATAACATCTCATTTACCTTTTAAAAAATTTTTTATTATTTATTATTTATTCAATTGTTCATGTATGTGTGTGTGCACATGTGTATGTATGTATCTAACTTAGGCCTTCCTGGTTTTACTTGATTGTTTATTTCCACACGTTTTCTTACTTTGTATCTAGTTTGGTACAGTTCATCATCCTCTTCCATCTGCTTATTACTGAACTTACATTCATGTTTCACCACCACTGAATGTGCTTTTGATAGTTGTTTCCTTTTTTTCTGTGAGAAGTATATGATATCCAGCCCATGCTTCTAGCCCCTTTCAAAAAATGAGGCTTCCATATAGAAGAGGGGGTAATAAGACTGTAAGAGCATAAAGGTGGGGAGGTATACTGCTGACCAAAATACTGCAGAGATTCAGCATCCAGATCTCATTACAATGATATCCACTACCTTCAAATCTACACAATGTTCAGTTTATCAACACCCACAACGTCTACAGAGAATCTCAGTAGAAACTTCACCCATTAAGAATTTCTACCACCGGTGCTAGACAGAGAAGGGGACTCCTCCCACTTATGATTTTAATTTTGTCCACTAAAAGACCATATACACTCCCACAGAAACCTGGTTCCTTAGGAGCACAGAGACCCCCAAAGGAGTACTGTATCCCACATATCCACAGGGATAGGAAGGCAGGAGTGACAGGGCTGGAGTGGGGAAGGAAAAAAACAGTGGGAGACAAGGAGACAAAGGGCAAAGGCATAAACTAATTTTGTTTGCATATGAAAAAGGTCTCAATTAAATAAGAGGCTCCATTGAAATCACTGCAATTAAACTAAACATCTGAGAAGCTGTTAATTCAAATTGATGCCTGAGCTGTATGGAAAGTTTAATCACCCACAATTTGTTTGGCTAATATGCAGCCAGAGGATGGATCTTTAACATTTTGGGAAGTATTGCTCAAAGAAGATGCTCTGAAGCACTTTCTCCTGGCATAAGGATACTTCGTGGTTGAAGTGCCTTCCTTTAACAGGCATAGATGTGCATCACAATCCTATACTGTTATGATTGCCCCAACAAAAATGTTTTGGGTGGATCAGCCTGTCGAATTTGGGGCTTCATTAATAACGGAACATTTGACTGCAAATATGGCACATTCATTACAATTACCTCTATTAGGAATTATACAACACATCCTTCAATTTTAATTAAAGTTCAAACTCAGAGTACTAGGGTATTGTGGAGTCCAACTAAGGTACAAGATTTGGTATAGAAGACAGTAGGAATGCCTCTGGAGCCAGTATGGCACAGAAAAAGCCAAAGTATTTGAATACCTTTCACTGCAAGAATTTTTCCTGAAGAGCAGCTTAATAACAAGAAAATTGAAGCATGTACATCTAAGCTGTGCAACCCTGGTTTCTCAGTTCAAATGCACCAATCAAGTGTAGGACCGTGTAGAAATAGCTCAGGTCTGGGAAACATCCCTGCTTGACCGTCCAGTCGAAAATCTTCTCCAGGTAATAAATCTGGAAGGTAATAAATGCCAGGTCGCTCCCTTTGTGGGGCTGGTGAAGTCCTCCACATTCTTCAGCAGGATCCTGGAATTGCGTGATAAGAGCAGATGGGGTCACTTCTCCAAGTGTGTGCTCTCATCTTGAGTGTATGGGTACTTCTTGGAGGGGTAGAAATTTCTTGTGGTGTGAGGAGACAAATTCCAGGATCTCAGACTCAGGTCTGTTCCTTTCATCTGAGATCTTGATGCTTGGTGCTAGAACATTCTGGGACCTGGCTTGCCTCAGGCATTCTGGTGTTCTGTTTCAGGGTGTCCTTTACGAACTTTACATGTAGAGACAGGGCATTGCCAGAACACATGACAGGGACAGTTATCTCAGCTCAGGCTTTCCCTCTATGAACACACAAATTTTCAATGTTAATCAATTATTCCCATGTAAAACTATAATAATTAGTAATTAGATATTTGAATATGGATCCTTCTATGGTGCAATATTTTTACTCATATTGTAATGGCTTTCAAAAAGACATAAATTTAGAAAATGTTAGCTAAGTTGTCCCAACGTCAGATACAGAGTCCAGAGATCTCAAAAACAATAATGTATACTTTCTATAATTATAATGACTTTTGTCACTTAAAAAAAACAGATAAGGTCCTAGTAGTCTCATCTAGGATATAACAATACCAATACACAAACATACCCAAACCAAAGCAAGCACTAGTAACAACTAGCAGGTGTAACAATACCAACTACATTGGTTCAGTGAAAAACACACAGAAACTGAAAGGTCCTAAAAAACAAAACAACAATGTACAAGTCAAAGTGCAGATCCACGAGAAACAAAACCCAAGAAGAACAATCTCCCACCAAAAGAATCAATCCCATAACGGTGGATTGCGACCAGAACAAATCCATAGAAAATAGCCATGAAAGCCAGACCCAACATAACGACTTTCAAAGTATGATCATTACCATGATTAATACTATGAAAGAGGAAATCCGAGAAGAGTTAAACAACCGTAGCAACCACTTCGAACAGGAACATAACAGGAACCTGGAGGAGTTGAGAAAAACAGTTCAAGAAACAAAAATAGGTATAGAGCAGGTAAAACAGTCTCAGGCAGAGTTTAAAATTGAACAAAGAGATAAGTTATCTTCAACCCAAAACTCGACAGAGAGTCTTATCAGCAGAACAAATGAGGCAGAAAATAGAATTTCAGATCTTGAAGACAAAGTAGGAGAATTAACCAGCTCAATGGAAGAGATTGTTAAAGCCAAAAAGATACTGGAGAGGAACATTCAAGAGATATGGGACACCCTGAAGAAGCCTAACATGTGCATTCATGGAATACCAGAACAAGAATCCCAAAATACCACACCAGAGGATATATTTCAATTCATCATAAATGAAAGCTTCCCACAACTAAAGAATGAGAGGCCTATCCAAATACAAGAGGCATTTCGCACTCCAAACAGATATGACCAAAATAGAAAATAACCACGGCAAATAATAGTCAAAAGACTCCACATTCAAGACAAAGAAAGGGTGCTGAGAGGTACAAGAGAAAAAAAGCAAGTCACTTTTAAAGGTAAACCTATTAGAATAACAAATGACTACTCAATGGAAAGAGTAAAAGCAAGAAGAGCTTGGAGAGACATAATTCAAGTATTAAATGAGCAAAAATGCCAACCCAGACTGATATACCCGGCAAAACTATCTGTCGTGATTGAGGGAGAAAGAAAAGTTTTCCAGCACAAAGACAACTTGAAGGGATACATGTCCACCAAACCAGGCCTTCAAAATTGCTAGAAATGATACTCAAGCTTGAAGAAAAGAACAAGCGTATCCAGGAGGACAAAAGGGAAGTATAATTCCACCAAAATATAAATATCAAACAACATGCTTACAAAATCTACTAAACATGAAAAATGTCCAGAATTAAAAATAATTCTCCATTATAACATTAAATGTCAATGGCATTAACTCTCCGATTAAGAGACATAGATTACAAACTTGGATTAAAAACCACAATCCAACAATCCGCTACCTTCAGGAAACTCATCTCACCACAAAAGATAGGCACGTCCTAAGAATGAAAGGCTGGTCCAAAATCTTGCAAGCTAATGGAACCAGGAAACAGGCAGGGGTAGCAATTATGCTTTCAGACAAAGTGGACTTCAAACCAAAGAAAATCATAAGAGACACAGATGGATACTACATTTTAGTCACAGGTACAATTCACCAGGAAGACTTCACAATACTGAACATATATGCACCCAATATGGGCCCCTCCACATTCATTAAGAAAACCCTACAGCGTCTAAAGGAAGAAATAAACCCCCAAACGATAATTCTTGGGGACTTCAACACCACCCTCTCAACATGGGATAGATCAACAGGTCAAAAGCTTAACAGAGACACATTGGAGTTTAACCAAACCCTTACTGAAATGGACCTTACAGATCTCTATCGAACTTTTCACCCACGCACGAAAAAATACACATTTTTCTCAGCAGCACACGGAACTTTCTCCAAAATAGTTCACATATTGGGCCACAAAATGAATCTGCACAAATACAAGAAAGTTGAAATTCTAGCCTGTGCCCTATCAGACCACCACGGCCTAAAGCTGGACATCCACAACAACACAACAAACAAGAGAAAATACACTAACTCCTGGAAACTTAACAATATGATGCTGAATGAGAACTGGATTCAGAAAGAAATTAAACAGGAAATTCAAGATTTCCTGAAAGTGAATGAAAATGAAAATACAACTCACCAAAATCTCTGGGAAACAATGAAAACTGTTCTAAGAGGTAATTTCATAGCTCTTAATGCCTACATCAGAAAAATGGAAACATTAGAAATAAATAATTTAACGGTGCAGCTTAAGGCTTTGGAGAAACTTGAGCAATCTGATCCCAAAAGTAGTAGAAGAGAGGAGATTAGCAAAATAAGGGGAGAAATATCTGAAATCGAGACTAAGAAAACAATAGAAAAAATCAATCAGTCAAAAAGCTGGTTCTTTGAAAAAATCAATAAGATTGATACACCCCTAGCTAAATTAAACAAAAGCAAGAGAGAGAAAACCCAAATTAACAAAATTAGAAATGAACATGGAGTTATCACTAGTGATACCCAAGAAATCCAGAGAATCATATCATCACATTTCAAAAACTTGTACTCTGTGAAGTTTGACAACACAAAAGAAATGGATGAATTTCTAAGTAAACACAACCTACCTAAATTGAATCAGGAAGTTGTGAATTATTTAAATAGTCCTATAACATACAAGGAAATTGAAGAAGTAATCTCAAATCTTCCCACCAAAAAATGTCCTGGACCAGAGGGATTCAGCACATAATTCTACCAGACATTTAAGGAGTTAATAACACCAATACTCCTTAAACTGTTCCATCAAATAGCAAAGGAAGGAACACTACCAAATTCCTTCTATGAAGCTAATATCGTTTTAATCCCAAAACCTAATAAAGATTCAATTATAAAAGAAAACTATAGGCTGATCTCTCTGATGAACACAGATGCAAAGATTCTCAACAAAGTCTTAGCAAATTGGAGTCAAAAACATATCAAAAAGATCATTCACAGGGACCAAGTTGGCTTCATCCCTGGCACACAAGGTTGGTTCAACATATGCAAATCAATAAATGTAATTCATCATGTAAACCAGTCCAAAGTCCAAGACCACATGATACTCTCGATAGATGCAGAAAAAGCCTTTGACAAATTCCAACAGCCTTTTATGATCAAAACGCTAGAGACTGTAGGAATGAAAGGAACCTTTATCAATATAATAAAAGCTATATACAACAAGCCCACAGCAAGGATTATGCTCAATGGGGAACAATTGTAAGCATTCCCACTTCGTTCAGGAACTAGACAAGACTGTCCACTCTCACCACTTCTATACAATATTGTACTTGAAGTCTTAGCTGAAGCCATAAGACAAGAAAGGGACATAAGAGGGATTCAAATCGGCAAGGAAGAAGTCAAGCTATCCCTATTTGCAGATGACATGATCTTATACCTGAGGGATTCCAAAAACTCCACCAGGAAGCTCCTGGAACTAATTGAGAAGTTCAGCAGGGTGGCAGGATACAAAATAAATGTGCAAAAATCATAGGCCTTCCTATATGCCCAGAATGAAAGAAGTGAAAAAGCCTTGAGAGAAACAATCCCATTTACTATAGCCCCTAAAAAAATGAAATACCTTGGTATAAACCTAATCAAGGAGGTAAAAGACCTTTACAATGAACACTTTAAAGCCCTAAAGAAAGAAATTGCAGAAGACACCAGAAGGTGGAAAGACCTCCCATGTTCCTGGATTGGTAGAATCAACATTGTAAAAATGACCATCCCATCAAAGGCAATATACACATTCAATGCTATACCAATTAAAATCCCAAAGCAGTTCATTAAAGAAGTTGACCAAATAATCTCAAAATTCATATGGAGGCACAAAAGACCCAGGAGAGCAAAGACAATCCTGAGTAACAAAAACACTGCTGGAGGTATTACCATACCAAACCTAAGTCTATACTACAAATCCATAGTTATAAAAACAGCCTGGTACTGGCTCCAAAATAGACACACAGATCAATGGATAAGGGTTGAAGTCCCAGATATAAGCCCACAAAAATACAGCCATTTGGTCTTTGACAAAGGGGCCCAAAGAATCCAATGGAAAAAGAACAGCATCTTCAACAAATGGTGCTGGCAAAACTGGATCTCCACATGCAGAAGATTAAAGCTGGACCCGTACTTGTCACCATGTACAAGACTTAATTCCAAGTGGATCAAGGACCTTGATTTAAGGCCAGAGAATTTAAAAACCATAGTTGAAACGATAGGGAAGTCCCTCGAGCTGATTGGGCTAGGCCAACAGTTCCTAAACAGACATCCAATGGCACAGTCACTGCTACAAACTCTCAACAGTTGGGATCTTGTGAAATTAAAGAGCTTCTGTTCAGATAAAGAGATTTTAACACGAGCTCAAAGGCAACCCACAGAATGGGAGAAAATCTTCACTAACCACATATCTGACAGAGCTCTACTGTCCAGCTTGTACAAAGAACTTAGAAAACTAAACTCCAAAGAAAACAATGGCCCAATTAAAAAATGGGCCCTGGAACTTAAAAGAAACTTTACCAGGGATGAAATTAAAATGTCTAACAAATATCTTAAAAAATGCTCCACTTCCTTAGCCATCAGGGAAATGCAAATCAAAACTTCCCTGAGATATCATCTCACCCCAGTCAGGATGGCAAAAATCCACAATACAAACAACACCAAATGCTGGAGAGGATGTGGAGAGAGGAGAACTCTCCTACATTGCTGGTGGGAATGCAGGCTCATACAGCCACTCTGGTGAGCCGTCTGCAGATTCTTAAAGAAATTAAAGATTGAAATGCCATATGACCCTGCTATTCCACTTTTGGGAATAACCCCCCATGCAGCAGAGGTTCGCCTTGATAGCAAAAGCACGACCATGTTCATAGCAGCACTGTTTACAATAGCAAAGTCATGGAATCAACCTAAATGTCCAACAGTTGACGAGTGGATAAGGAAACTGTGGTTCATCTCTACAATGGAGTGCTACTCAGCCATCAAAAATGATGATTTACTGGAATTTGATGGGAAATGGATGTCATTAGAAACAATTATATTAAGTGAAGTATCACAAACCCAGAAAATTAAGCACCATATATACTCCCTAATAGGTGGCTCCTAGTACCAAACTCACCCAGCCCACATTGAGACACTGAAAAGTAAACCTATGTAACACAGTAATTGCAAGGATTATGAACAAGAGAGATGGGGTAGGAGGGCCACACCAGAAACAAGGAGAGAGGGGACCATGTTACAGCAGAGAAAATAGGCCTCCATAAAGGTCTGCAAGTAAGTAATGAGAAACCTGGTTAAGTTCACAGACGTTCTTTCCTGATCTCACCAGAAGGCGAGGGCATATAGTCTAGCAGATAAAAATAATCATTTTGCAAATGGGTGATGGACCACTCCCTCACTGAGGTTTCCTACTCTTATTACATCTACCCTTGAATGTGCTATTATAACAAGACTCCAGTTTAACAGCTTCTGTCTCTGGCCAGGGGGTGACATACAGTGCCCAGCAGGATGGAGTGAAGGGCATTGCAGGAGCAGCAAAACTGCAAAAGAAAATCAACAAACCACAATCCAGAACTTCAGAGACTCTATATCAATCACATAGAACTAGGCCAGCCTAAGCTCTCCCCATCCTGGAGCTCAGGGACATTTGCAGAAGAGGGGGCGGTAAGATTGTAAGAGCAAAAGGATGGGAGGAGCAACGATTTGCAAGATTCTCAACAATAGTTGGGGCCAAAGCAATCATAATGGGACTTTGCATGCCCTGCGCAATGTCCAGCGCACTGTTGCCCTCATAAAGTCTAGCATCTGTTAAGGGCACCGAGATCCCTGGAGGCAAGGGATTGACAGTCATAGTAGTGCTCCTATGCTTAAGAGGAACAAGAGAAAGGGCTTATGGAAATGCCACTGGGTCCTTATATGTCATCGGAGAGGAGGACCCAGTGGAGAGTCAGGCGTACACAATAAAGGACTCTCTGGGAATTGGGGGGGAGGCACTGGGGGATGCGGAGGGAGAGGAAGGGGAGGAGGGGGTTCGGGGGGAGGAGGGGATGGGAGGGAACTGGAAAACAAATTTTAAAATGTTAATTAAATTTTTAATAAAAAAAGGTATTTTATTTAAAGAAAAAACAAGCAGATAAGGGGCTGGAGAGTTGGCTCAGGGGTTAAGCCTCTGCCTTGCAGGCGGAAGGTGCTTAGTTCGGATCCTAGACCCCACGTATAGACGCTGGGCGGAAGAGGGGGTGGCCTGCGTTTCTGGTCCTGGTAGGGCGGAGGCTGTGAATCCCGGGGCAGAGTAAACAAGGAGGAGGTGGAGACGTCCATGGTGGTTCCCAAATTCATCCGTGGTTCTACACACACATACATACACCTGCACACACCATACATGCACAATTGAATAAATAATAAAAAAAAACAAGCAGATAAGTGTAAGTACATTACTATTTCCCAGAACTTACTGAGTTCAGTTCTGTAGTGTCAGATTTCCTATCCCTCCCAGGTATGCACAGGTCTTCTGCCACTTTAGAGTTGGTTTCATTCCACTGTAGCTTTTTGGAAAATTGGAGTCACATGTGACTTTTTTCCTTTTTGGTCTTGTGGATGGAAGACAGGGCCTTCTTTATGCTAAGTAAGCACTTTGCCACTAAGCTACAGCCTGAATATCAGAACTGCCTTTGAAATTCATCCTTTGCATTTTTTCATTTTTTAACATATGGATTTTACATGTATCAACTGTAACTTCTTTTCAGAATATTCGTGGATACATTTAGTATCTATTAAATTGGCGATAGTTCGTTTTTTTATCAGGAGGTCTTAAATATAAAGCAGTTATAAAGAATATATACAATTTTATCTTTTCTGAAAATATCCTTTATCAGAGGTAAAGTATCAGGAGTTCAATGGCTGAATCATATCCTAGATGCATGAAAAAATTGTAAGAAGCTGTCAAATATTCCAAGCAGTGATTTTTTTCAATTTCACCCAGATTGAATGAGAATTTCATTTTCCTCTATGTTACATATCAATTCTTGATATAATTTATCACTTTCAAAAAACTTTTCTCACTGTCCTGGAATCTAATATTGCCCCAACTGTAACTTCTTTAAGTGTTTGTGTGTGTGTGTGTGTGTGTGTCACAGGGCATTGTGTGTTCTTGTGGCGGACTAAGGGAATCATCCTGGATTGCTTCTACCTCCTTTTGCTTTGCACTGGGATTTCCCAGGCTCCACCCACCAGGGCCAGAAGTGTAGGCCCCCACCCTTTCAGCCTGGTGTTTTTACTTGGGACATTGAATGGGAACTCCGGACCTTCTGCTTGTGAGAGAGTCTTAACTCCTTAGCTATCTCTCAAGCCCCACAATTGTGAACTTTATAATTAGCCTTTCTCTGATAGTAATGTTAAGAAACTTTTATGTGTTTACTTTATGTATATATTTTCTGTAATGCAGTATCAAAATGTTTTACCCATTTCTTTTTCTTTGAGGAGAGGCATTTCATTACTGGATTGTCATTTTCCTCTTCAATTATATATCCTTCTCTTTATGCTGGATATATATCTTGAAAAGATACATATTTCATAATGATTCCTTCTACCTATGTACTTGTCTGCATTTTCTCAGTTGTGTGTTTGGAGGAATCAAAGTTTCAGCTTTATGTAAGTCTTATATGCTTTCTGTTTTGTTTGCTTTCTGCATCTGTTTTGTTTCTTACAGAGCCTTGGTCAGGCTGGTCTTAAACTTCTCTTCCTGCCACAGTCATCCACGTTCTGGGATTACAGCCAGAAAATATCATGCCTGAATATGCACACTTCTTCACATTAGAACCTCATCTATGATATCTTCTCCTAGTGCATGTGCCTGAATGCTTTCTTCTATATGTTTTTTTTAATTTAGTTGTTTTTGCTAGAGGTCTTGTAGCTTTATATTGTGATTAAATCCATGGTCAAGATAAGTATGGTGGCACACACTTATAATCTTTACAAATTGAAGGCTGAGGCAGGAGAATAGTGAATTTCAAGTACATTCTAATTTTCATAGTACAATACTTTATCATGAAACATAGGTTGATAAATGTAGAACACTGCAATCGATTTTCAGCTGATTTTTGTGTATGTTACATTATTTGAATCATAGTTTATATTTATGAATGTGCACATTCACAATTTTAATACAATTGGTGGGAGTGTTCTTTTACATTAAGTTACATTGAATATTTATAAAAGATCTCATATGTGTGTGTACACACGCATGCACATGAGTGCACATAAGTTGACTTACATATATGTATGTGTATAATATTTAGTTATATGTAAGTATGTACATATATGTGGACTGCTTATGAATTTGTTTTCTTTTCTTTTGATCTACTTTTCTGCCTTGATGCGAGTATACAACTTGGCATGTTTATTAAAAGTGGTTCTCAGGAGTGCTGAAGATGGCTCAGTGGTTAGGTATGGATCCCAGATCCCACGTGAAAACGCCAGGTGGGAACAGCAATAGCCTATTCTTCTGTGCCTGGTGAGCAAGGGCTGGGAAATCCCAGAGCAAATCAAAAAGAAGGGTGAAGTAGTCCAGGATGATTCCCAAAATCACGCTTGGTCTTGCACACACAATTCCCTCTGATATGCACATGCACAAGCACACATAAAATAAATAAATAAATAAAGTTACAATAAAGAAAAACATTTATAAATAAAAAATGTTTCTCCAACTTTGGTGAATTTCAAAATCTATTTAATAGTCTGTATTCTATGTATTTTCACATGATTTCTAAATCAGCCTGCCTATTTCTCCTTAAAATGTGTTAAGCCTGCCATGCTCCTGTGGGGGTTGTCTGGCCTAAAACCTGCTCTCTGGAGAATGACACATTAGCCTCTAAAATGGGCAGTTGTTAGGGACTTCTCCCATTGGAAGTTTAGTTTTGCCTCTTGTCTGCATAGACAATGGCAGGATAATTCCTTCCTCTGGGAGCTGTGTTTACCCCCTGTCTGTTCTTGAATCGCTTTTGTTCTTTTCAGGATTTGCTGGGTTATAACCTTCCATACAGTTCTTTCCCTATGCATTTGAGATATGACAATGGATGGACCAGGTAACTCTGCTTTCAGGCATTCATTGTCCATTCCCTTTTAGCAACTAAGTGTCATGTCTGCTTTTAACTCTCCCTGGAGACATCATGCCTGGTCCCACACAGCAAGTAGATGACACTCCTACATTTTCTTTGTTAACTGCAATGCATATGTTTTATATAATCCTGTAAAGAATTTGGCCCTGCTCCTTTATTGTCTTCCTATAAATACTCATGCATGCTTCAATAATGTTGGCTTAGATGATGGAGGACATCCTAAGCTCCCTCTGACCCAATGCCTCATCAATTCCTACTGCTCCCATTTCTGTTTCCTGCATATAAGTCTGAGTTTATGCTGGTTTCTGGGCCAGGACAAATTGTGCCCAAAGGAGAGGCTCAGGAGTACTGAGGAGTGGGGTGGGAGGGGAACTAAATTACTTTACAAAGTAAGGAACCTTCAGTGTGGCCACGGTATATAAGGTTTTCTGTTGTTTTAAAGTATAAGAGATTGTTTGTTAGGCCAAAGTATTTAATAAGGTAAAAATCATAAATATCCAGGAATTAAACCAAATGTTTTGAGATCCATAATAACTTTTTTAAACTGCCACTTTTGCAGGCTGTGGACAGGAAGATCTCAGCTGGGGCAACAAAGACAAAAAAATATTTGGCTATGAAAGTGCAAATGACACTGGGGAATACTAACAGATTCTTAGACAAAGAAAATAGGAAAATATATTCATCCATTAAATACAAAGTTTCTTAAATAGTAATTTGGGTTTGGTACTTAATTTTAAAGTTTAATCTGCTTTTAATGTTTTTGTAATTTTTTATTTATTTTTTCCACTCATGCACACTTAATAGGTACTCCGATCCCCTCCCTCCCTCCATCCATCCCTGGATCTCCTTGTTCCCTCCCCCATTTTCCCCTTCTTTTCCCCCCTCCCTCCCTTTCTCGCAGTGCCCCCTCTCCCCCCCAACCCCCCATTCCTGGAGCATCCTTTATTTTATTTCCACTCATACAGACTTAACAGGTACATCCGTCCCCTCCCTCCCTCTGACCTCCCACCGCCCTGTGCCCCCTCCCCTCCCCCTCTCTCCCCATCCCCCAGTGCCTCCCCCTCCCATCCCCGGAGCATCCGTAAATGTGTATGTCCAACTCTCCTCTGGGTCCTACTCTCCCATGAGGTGCAAGGACCCAGTGGCATTTCCCAGAACCCTTTCCTGTGTCCCACTTAAGCATAGGAACACTACTGTGGCTGACGATCCCTTGCCTACAAGGATCCTAGTGCCTTTAGTCCATGCTAGACTTTGCGGGGTCAATAGTATATTGGACATTGCCCAAGGCATGCAAAGTCCAATTATGATTGCTTAGGCCCTAACTTGTGTGGTCCTGGAACATCCTTTAGTGTGCATGTCAAACTTCCTTCTGGGTCCTCCTATCTGATGAGGTGTAAGGACTCAATAGCATTGCCTAGAGCTCTTTCTTGTGTTCTCATTTGGTATAGGAACACTATTGTGGCTGTTAATCCCTTGCCTCTAAGGATGCTAGTGCCTATGATCCATGCTAGACTTTGAAGGGTCAATGATATGTCTGTCATTGTGCAGGTCATGCAAAGTCTTATTATGATTACTTCAACCCTAACTTGTGTGAAGCATCTTGTATATCATTGCTCCTCTCCATCTTTAGGCTCTTAAAATCTTACTGCGCCCTTTCTTGCAAATCTCCCTAAGCTTTAGGATGGGGAGAGATTAGGCTGGCATGGTTCCAGGTGATTAATGTAGGGTCTCTGATGCTCTGAATTATGGTTTGTTTGTTTGTTTTTCCAGTTTTGGTGTTCCTCCACCGCTCTTGGCTCCAACCTGATGGCTATTGGATGTCAACTACTAGACAGAGATAAAAGGCTGTTAAAATAGAGTCTTACTATAAGAAGAGATTCAAAGGTAGATGGAATAAGAGCAGGAGACTGTGGTGAGGGGGAGTCAGTCTCCCATTTGCAGGATGGTTACCATCTATCTGCCAAACTCAATGCTCTCCCTGACTGGTGAGATCAAATCCATTAGATGAAAGTGACCAGTAAGGAAAGTCTGTGAGCTTAACCAGATGTCTTACTACTTACATGCAGTACTTGATTGTGGCCTATTTTCTCTGCTGTAACATGATGCAGCTCTCTCCCCACTTCTGGAAGGGCTCTCCTTCCCCTTCCCTCTTGTTTATAATCTTTGCAATTACTGTAGGTATTGTAGAGATTTTTCTTTGAGTATTTCACTAAATGGGTTTGGTACTAGGATCTACCTATTAAGGAGTACATAGGGCGCTTAATTTTCTATGTCTGGGATACTTCACTCAATATAATTTTTTCGAATTCCATCCATTTCCTGGCAAACTTCATTAATTCATTTTTTGATGGCTGAGTAGTATTCCATTGTATAAATGTACTACATTATCCTTATCCACTCATCAACTGTTGGGCATTTGGGTTGATTCCATGACTTGGCTATTGTAAACAGTGCTGCTATGAACATGATCGTGCTTGTGCCATTGAGGTGAATTTTTGCTGTATGGGGGATTATTCCTGAAAATGAAATAGCAGGTGTTGGAACCGAAGTCCCTCCAAGTCACCCGCCCCGACCCCAAAAGGAGACACGAGGACCATATAGGCAATAGGCGAGTTTATTCTGGCATGCCAGGACCGCCTCCCTCTTGCAAGCAAGAGAAGAGCGGCCCTGACTGAGGTCGGGGTAGGGTTTTTATAGGGTAGCAAAACATATGAAAACATTTTGTATTTTTCTATAGCACTCTTTGGCACACTTTTCACAGCACACAAAGAAGTTGAGTCAGCCAAGGGTGACCATCAGATGTTTTGGTCGATAAGTCGTGGGCAGTTCTTGGTGGGCGAGGTCCCGGTCAATACGTCCGCAGCAGGGCTGACTTGTTTGTGCAAGATAGCAGTGGGCTTGGGGTGAAGCTTCGGTCATAGTTACAATAATAATACAAAGGCTTTGGTGGTATTTGGCATAGCTGCACGTATTAGACCTTGAGAGGGGGAGCATTTCCCGGAGTTCTGTGTGGGGAGGGGGCAAGCGGGCTTAGACGGCATCTGGACATACTGAAAACATTTCTCCGAGACCTTGAAGGGGGAAGATTCTCACAGGGACCTTGAGAGTGGAGATGTTTTCAATATCTAGCCACCCATATTAGACTTTTGTTTTTAGAACTCTGAAAACTGCTGACCACCAGGCTGTTAGTCATAACCTCATTATTTGTCACAACTTCTGTAAAAATTTCTTTTCTTCCACACAGGGTCATATGGCATTTCAACCTTTAACTTTTTAAAGAATTGCCAGACTGCTCGCCAGAGTGGTTATATAAGCCTGCATTCCCACCAGCAATGTAGGAAAATTCCCTTCTAACCACATCCTTTCCAGCATTTGGTGTTGTTTGTATTGTGGGTTTTTGCCACCCTGACTGGGGTAAGATTATTATCTCAGGGAAGTTTTGATTTGCATTTCCCTAATGGCTAAGGATGTGGAGCATTTTTTAAGATATTTGTCAGAAATTTCAATTTCGTCCCTGATAAAGTTTCTTTTAAGTTCCAAGGTCCTTAATTGGGCATTTTGTTTCCTTGGTGTTTAGTTTTCTAAGTTCTTTGTGCACTCTGGATAATAGAGCTCTATCAGATATGTGGACAGTAAAGATTTTCTCCCATTCTGTAGGTTTCTTTTTTGCTGGAGTTACAATCTCTATCTGAGCAGAAGCTCGTTAATTTCATAAGATCCCATCTGCTGAGTGTTGGTTGTAGTGACTGTGCTATTGGATTTCCATTTAAGAACTTTTGGCCTAGTCCAATCAGCTAGAGGGAGTTCCTCCATTTCAACTAAGGTTTCAATAGTCTCTGGCTTTATATTGAGGTCCTTGATCCATTTGGAGTTAATTCTTGTACTTGGTGATGAATATGGTTCCAGTTTTAATCTTCTGCATGTAGACATCCAGTTTTACCAGCACCATTTGTTGAAGATGTTGTTCTTTTTCTATTGGATTTTTTGGGCCCCTTTGTCAAATGGGTAAAATGGCTGTAATTGTGTGGGCTTATATCTGGGTCTTCAACCCTTATCCAGTGATTTATGTGTCTATTTTGGAACCAGTACCAGGCTGTTTTTATAAATATGGATTTGTAGTATAGATTAAGGATTTGGTATGGTGAGTACCCCATAAGCAATTTCTACTATCCCCTACATTACCTTTGGACTTCCTTGAGCAGTTAGTGTCTGGCTTATGATTGGATAGTTCTGCCTGCTCTGACCAAAATTTTTACAAACTACCATAAAAGGTTGCTTTTCCAGTTTGGGGAGAGTACTCCTGGGATGTTAAATATTTCCTAATTTGGAGCTGACTGATTATGGTTAGTTATAGCATCTGGCACATTTGGTGTCTCATAGGGGGACAAGTGAACAAGTACAAAATGGAGGCAGATAGGACCCAGAGGAGAGTTAGGCATACACAATAAAGGACTCTCTGGAAATTGGGGGGGAGGCACTGGGGGATGGGGAAGGAGGGGAGGAGGAGCAGGGGGTTCGGGGGGAGGAGGAGGGAGGGAGGGAACTGGTCTACCTATTAAGTTTGTATGAGCAGAAATAATAAAAAATGTATTGAAAAAAAAGAATAAAGGAACAACAGAGGGTGTAAAAAAAAATGGAGGCAGATATACCAAATGACATTTCTTATGTTCAGGTCCCACATTCCACCCTTTTCTTAGGATCATCTCTAGGCCCAATTGTGGGGTTAGGGGATCTTATTAGAATAGATGGTCACTATTTGAAGAAGGGAAGGAGCTCAGAGGCTGGTATTGTGCTCTTATCACCATTGTCTCCAGAATTTATAAGCATCTAATAAAAGCCATTAACCTTGGGGCCCAACTCAATTGATTTTGGGCCCAGGTGGGACTAGTGGTCAAGCTGTTTGATATGGAGAGCTCATCTCAATATCCTTCCATCTTATTTCTGGGAGGATTGGAGTCATTTCCTTAGCAGGAGTGTTCCTTCAGGGTGATCCAGCATTGGAGATGGCCTTCAGAAATTTCAAAGACATCCAAAGACCTTAGAGACTGTCCCAGCATGGGCTGTTCTAGACCTACCTACTGTACCACTTAATTTTCTGAGGACCCAGATTGCTCAGGGGATGAGGGGTGACCATCACTCTGGCTACTTCCTGCTGAGTTGGGGCAAAGGAAGTTTGAGCAGTCAATGATCCTCATCTAGAAAATGCTGGGATGCCCTTCACCTCCTCTCCGCCGCCCGGGACACGCACACGAGGTCCAGCCGGGCCTCACCGCACCGCGACCCAGGTAAGATCGGTCCCCGCCGGCCCCCAGAGCCCCAGGCCGCACGAGTGGAACCAGCTCCTCCCACCATCCAGCCGGAGCCTCGCACGCAGGGCCTGGGAGGAGGAGAGGGCACCCACTCTGCGCCCGGCCCCGCCCTCGGGTGGCCCGGGTTTAAATAGCGCCCCACCGACGCCCCATCCCCCCTTCCCCTACACTCCGCCACCCGGGACGCGCGCGCGCGGTCCAGCCCGGCCTCACCACGCTGCGACCCAGGTAAGATCCGTCCCCACCCAACCGCAGAGTCCCAGGCCAAATAATTCGGTTTAGTGAAAAACGCACAAAATTAAAAGATCTTAAGAGTTAAACCGACAATGCCAAAGTCTAAGTGCAAATCCATGAGACACAACATTCAAGTAAACAAATCTCCCACTGCAGGAATTAATCCCATAATGTTAGACTCCAACCAGAACAAACCCAGGGAAAATGGCCAAGAAAGCCTGACCCAGGATAACGACCTTTAAAATATGATCATTACCATGTTCAATACTATGAAAGAGGAAATCAGGGAGGAATTAAATAACCACATCAATCACTTTGAACAGGAACACAACAGACACATGGAGGAGTTGAGAAAAACAGTTCAAGAATCAAAACCTGGCATAGAGCAGTTAAAGCAGACTCAAGCAGAATTTCAAACTGAGCTAAAAGACAAGTTATCTTCAACCCAGAACGCCACAGAGAGTCTTATCAGCAGACCTAACGAAGCAGAAAATAGAATTTCAGATCTTGAAGATAAAGTGGGAGTATTAACCAGTTAATTGGAAGAGATTGTTAAAGCCAAAAAGATGCTTGAGAGAAATATCCAGGAGATATGGGACACCCTGAAGAAGCCCAACATGCGTATTCATGGAATACCAGAGGAAGAATCTCAAAATCCCACCACTGAGGAAATTTTTCAAACGATCATCAAGGAAAACTTTCCTCATTTAAAAAAAGAGAGGCCCATCCATATACAAGAGGCATTCCACACCCCAAACAGATATGACCAAAACAGAAGCTCGCCAGGACAAACAATAGTCAAAACACTCCAAATTCAAGATAAAGAACTGGTGCTGAGAGCTTCAAGGGAGAAAAAACAAGTCACATTTAAAGGTAAGCCTATTAAAATAACAAATGACTTCTCAATGGAAACACTACAAGCAAGAAGAGCTTGGAGAGACATACTTCAAGTATTGAATGAGCAAAAATGTCAACCCAGGCTGATTTACCCTGCAAAACATCCGTCATGATCCAGGGACAAAGAAAAATCTTCCAGCACAAAGACAACTTGAAGGGATACATGTCCACCAAACCAGGCCTTCAAAAAATGCTAGAAATGATACTCAAGCGTGAAGAAAAAAACAGGCATATCCAGGAGAATAGAAGGCAAGTATAACAATATTAAAAGCGAAGCAATATACGTATAACAACTACTAAACATAATAAATGTCTGGAATCAAAAATAATTTCACCATTATAACACTAAATGTTAATGGAATTAACTCACCAATCAAGAGACACAGATTGCAAACTTGGATTAAAAATCACAATCCATCAATCTGCTGCCTGCAGGAAACCCATCTCACCACAAAAGATAGGCACGCTCTAAAAATCAAAGGCTGGTCAAAAATTCTACAAGCTAATGGAAGCAGAAAACAGGCAGGGGTAGCCATTATGCTATCAGACAAAGTGGACTTCAAACCAAAGAAAATTATAAGAGACACGGATGGATACTACATTTTAGTCACAGGTACAATTCACCAGGAAGACTTCACAATACTGAACATATATGCACCCAATACGGGCCCCTCCACATTCATTAAGAAAACCCTACAGCGTCTAAAGCAAGAAATCAACCCCCAAACGATAATTCTTGGGGACTTCAACACCACCCTCCCAACATGGGATAGATCAACAGGTCAAAAGCTTAATAGAGACACTTTGGAACTTAATCAAACCCTGAAAGAAATGGACCTTACAGATCTCTATCGAACTTTTCACCCACATACCAAAGAATACACATTTTTCTCAGCAGCACACGGAACTTTCTCCAAAATAGATCACATACTGGGCCACAAAGCGAATCTACACATATACAAAAAAGTTGAAATTCTAACCTGTGCCCTGTCAGACCACCATGGCCTAAAGTTGGACATCCACAACACAACGAACAAGAGAAAATACACTAACTCCTGGAAACTAAACAATATGATGCTGAATGAGAACTGGATTCAGGAAGAAAATAAAAAGGAAATTCAAGATTTCCTTAAAGTGAACGATAATGAAAATACAACTTACCAAAATCTCTTGGACACAATGAAAGCTGTTCTAAGAGGTAAGTTCATAGCTCTTAATACCTACATCAAAAAAATGGAAATATCAGAAATAAACAACTTCACAATGCAGCTTAAAGCTTTAGAGAAACTAGAGCAATCTGATCCCAAAAGTAGTAGAAGAGAGGAGATTAGCAAAATAAGGGGAAAAATATCTGAAATCGAGATTAAGAAAACGATAGAAAAAATCAACCAGTCAAAAAGCTGGTTCTTTGAAAAAATCAATAAAATTGATACACCCCTATCTAAATTAACCAAAAGCAGGAGAGAGAAAACCTAAATTAACAAAATCAGAAATGAACATGGTGTTATCACTACTGATACCCAAGAAATCCAGAGAATTATAACATCATATTTCAAAAACTTATACTCTGTGAAGTTTGACAACACAAAAGAGATGGATGAATTTCTAAGTAAACACAACTTACCTAAATTGAATCAGGTAGATGTGAATTATTTAAATAGTCCTATAACATATAAGGAAATTGAAGAAGTAATCTCAAATCTTCCCACCAAAAAATGTCCTGGACCAGATGGATTCAGCACAGAGTTCTACCAGACATTTAAGGAGTTAATAACACCAATACTCCTTAAACTGTTCCATCAAATAGCAAAGGAAGGAACACTACCAAATTCCTTCTATGAAGCTAATATCATTTTAATGCCAAAACCTAATAAAGACTCACTTAAAAAAGAAAACTATAGGCTGATCTCTCTGATGAACACAGACGCACAGATTCCCAACAAAGTCTTAGCGAATCAGATTCAAAAACATATCAAAAAGATCATTCATGGGGATCAAGTAGGCTTCATCCCTGGCACACAAGGTTGGTTCAACATATGCAAATCAATAAATGTAATTCATCATGTAAACCAGTCCAAAGTCTAAGACCACATGATACTCTCGATAGATGCAGAAAAAGCTTTTGACAAGATCCAACAGCCTTTTATGATCAAAACACTGGAGACAGTAGGAATGGAAGAACCTTTATCAATATAATAAAAGCTATATACAACAAGCCCACAACAAGGATTATGCTCAATGGGGAACAATTGTAAGCATTCCCACTTCGTTCAGGAACTAGACAAGGCTGTCCACTCTCACCACGTCTATTCAATATTGTACTTGAAGTCTTAGCTGAAGCCATAAGACAAGAAAGGGACATAAGAGGGATTCAAATCGGCAAGGAAGAAGTCAAGCTATCCCTATTTGCAGATGACATGATCTTATACCTGAGTGATCCCAAAAACTCCACCAGGAAGCTCCTGGAACTAATTGAGAAGTTCAGCAGGGTGGCAGGATACAGAATAAATGTGCAAAAATCAGAGGCCTTCCTATATGCCCAGAATGAAAGAAGTGTAAAAGCCTTGAGAGAAACAATCCCATTTACTATAGCCCCTAAAAAAATGAAATACCTTGGTATAAACCTAACCAAGGAGGTAAAAGACCTTTACAACGAACACTTTAAAACCCTAAAGAAAGAAATAGCAGAAGACACCAGAAGGTGGAAAGACCTCCCTTGTTCCTGGATTGGCAGAATCAACATCGTAAAAATGACCATCCTACCAAAGGCAATATACAAATTCAATGCTATACCAATCAAAATCCCAAAGCAATTCTTCAAAGAAGTTGACCAAACAATCTCAAAATTCATATGGAGGCACAAAAGACCCAGTAGAGCAAAGACAATCCTGAGTAACAAAAACACTGCTGGAGGTATTACCATACCAAACCTAAGTCTATACTACAAATCCATAGTTATAAAGACAGCCTGGAACTGGCTCCAAAATAGACACACAGATCAATGGATAAGGATTGAACACCCATATATAAGCCCACAAATTACAGCCATTTGGTCTTTGACAAAGGGGCCCAAAGAATCCAATGGAAAAAGAACAGCATCTTCAAAAAATGGTGCTGGCAAAACTGGATCTCCACATGCAGAAGATTAAAGCTGGACCCATCCTTTTCACCATGTACAAGCCTTAATTCCAAATGGATCAAGGACCTTGATATCAGGCCAGAGACTATAAAAAACATACTTGAAAGGATAGGGAACTCCCTGGAGCTGATTGGGCTAGGCCAACATTTCCTAAACAGACATCCAATGGCACAGTCACTGCTACCCACTCTCAACAGTTGGGATCTTGTGAAATTAAAGAGCTTCTGTTCAGATAAAGAGATTGTAACATGAGCTCAAAGGCAACCCACAGAATGGGAGAAAATCTTCACTAACCACATATCTGATAGAGCTCTGCTGTCCAGAGTGCACAAAGAACTTAGAAAACTAAACACCAAGGACCCAATGCCCCAATTAAAAAATGGGCCCTGGAACTTAAAAGAAACTTTACCAGGAATGAAATTAAAATGTCTAACAACTATCTTAAAAAATGCTCCACTTCCTTAGCCATCAGGGAAATGCAAATCAAAACTTCCCTGAGATATCATCTCACCCCAGTCAGGATGGCAAAAATCTACAATACAAACAACACCAAATGCTGGAGAGGATGTGGAGAGAGGGGAACTCTCCTACATTGCTGGTGGGAATGCAGGCTCATACAGCCACTCTGGTGAGCCGTCTGGAGATTCTTAAAGAAACTAAAGATTGAAATGCCATATGACCCTGCTATTCCATTTTTGGGAATAACCCCCATACAGCAGAGGTTCACCTCGATAGCACAAGCACGACCATGTTAATAGCAGCACTGTTTACAATAGCAAAGTCATGGAATCAACCCAAATGTCCAACAGTTGATGAGTGGATAAGGAAACTGTGGTACATCTATACAATGGAGTGCTACTCAGCCATCAAAAAATGATGAATTACTGGACTTTGCCGGGAAATGGATGTCATTAGAAACAATTATATTAAGTGAAGTATCCCAGACCCAGAAAAATTAAGCACCGTATGTACTCCCTAATAGGTGGCTCCTAGTACCAAACCCACCCAGCCCACCTAGAGACAATAATTGCAAGGATTATGAACAGGAGGGATGGGGTAGGAGGGCCACACCAGAAACAAGGAGAGAAGGGACCATGTTACAGCAGAGAAAATAGGCCTCCATCAAGGACTCAAATAAGTAATGAGACATATGATTAAGTTCACAGACTTTTGTTCCTGTTCATTTACTACTGAGGGGGTATGATCTCACCAGAAGAGGAGGGCATATAGTCTGGCAGATAAAAAGTAACCATTTTGCAAATTGGTGATAGACCCCTCCCTCACTGTGGTTTCCCACTTTTATTACATCTACCTTTGAATGTGCTTTTATCACAAGACTCTAGTTTAACAGCTTTTTGTCTCTGGCCAGGGGGTAACATACAATGCCCACCAGGATGGAGTGAAGGGCATTGCAGGAGTAGCAAAACTGCAAAAGAAAACCAACAAACCACAATCCAGAACTTCAGAGACTCTATATCAACCACCTAGAACTACGCCAGCTTAATCTCTCCCCATCCTGAAGCTCAAGGAAATTTGTGGAAGAGGGGGCGGTAAGAGTGTAAGAGCAAAAGGATGGGAGGAGCAATGATATGTAAGATCCTCCATACAAATTACGGCTGAAGCAATCATAATTGGACTTTACATGCCCTGTGCATTGTCCAATACACTATTGACCCCACAAAGTCTAGCATCTGCTAAAGGCACCAAGATATTTGGAGGCAAGGGATTGGCAGCTACAGCAGTGTTCCTATACCTAAGGGGAACACAGGAAAGGGTTCAGGGAAAGGCCACTGGGTCCTTGTACGTCATCAGAGAGGAGGGCCCAGAGGAAAATCAGGCATGTACAAGAAAGGACTCTCTGGGAATTGGGACGGGAGGCACTGGGGGATGGGAAGGGAGGGGGGTGGGGAGGAAGAGCAGGGGGTATGCGGGGAGGAGGAGGGAGGGAGGGAACTGGTGTACCCCTTAAGTTTGTATGAGCTGAAATAATAATAAAAAATGTATTAATAAAAAAAAAGAAAATGCTGGGATGGTCTAGCGGTCTTTGAAAGATGGCTTTGTTTCAAGTACATCTAAAGGAGACAAAACAAATAAATTAAGCCTACAAGTACTACACAAGGATTAAACCATTAATTCAGAAGGCACAGGGGATAAATCAAACAAGTGTTAGTAAAGAAAACCTGTTACCTTGCCTGGAATAGTCACTACCTTTGTCTGGTGAAAAAGCCAAGATATAATCTACGTACTGGAGACCTTTCTTTTCTGGTAACTATAAATCTCCAAGGTTATGTTCTAAGGCCTGTCCAAAAAAAAATAAACTATCTTAATCTTTGGGCAGGACAGTCTAATTTAGTTCTCCTCTCCTTTCTGGATTCTTAAAAACAAAAGGGATATATAAAAACACATTTAGGGGACGTTGTTTTAGGACCACTCCTCTGATCTAAATGAAAATCCAGCTTCGATTTGTCAGTGGAGCTAGTCTGTTTAATAGCAGACATTTTGCTCTCTGCTTCTTCCTGGTTTAATTAGGTTTGCCATTGCATTTTCCTCTGCAAAGCAGTAAGCTTAATTTCATGCAAGCTTATAGAACAAGGGCAAAACTTTACTAAACTTTCCACCAATATATGACTCTGATTTAACTGTGTAGCACAAACTGTCTTTCTTGTTCCTGCAAGCTTTCTGCTACATGCTGCCTAATTCCAACACCCTCAGAAATCTATGATGATTTTTTTAGCATCTTTGATGCCTCTAAAACCAGAACTACATGGATGACTTCATAACAGCACTAAAATACCTTATTTCATTAAGTCTAAACCTAGGATATTTGGGCATTCAAGCATGTAAACAAAGGAATGCCTAAAACCAATATCATTAAGCATGTAAGGAATCTCAGTAGTTACTTTGTTACTCAGTAGTGACTCATTAGGATCATTCTCCTAATTCTAAACATTTTAGTAAAATCAAAGGTTGAGAAGAGACTAGGAAGGAATTTGGGCACTCGAATTGTGTCCTCCCTTGTCTATTAACAGAGACTTCCCATTTTCATGTTCTTTTTAATTATTTATTCAATCGTGCTTGTGTGCGTATGTATGTGCGCTTGCATGTGTATGTGTGTCTATGTGTGTGTAGAACCACGGGTGAATTCAGGAACCACCATGGACCACCTCCACCTCCTTCTTGTTTACTCTGCCCTACCAGGACCAGAAACTCAGGCCGCCCCCGCTTCCGCCTGGCGTCTATACATGGGATCTGGGATCTGAACTCAAGACCCTCCATCTGGAAGGCAGAGGCTTAACCCCTGAGCCACCTCTCCAGCCCCCCATTTTCATATTAAACCCAATGTTCTCATGAGATGCTAGACCTGGCATTTTGGACTTTCTTTTGATGGACATCAGCGGCAAACTTTTTCCCATTGGTGGGAAGCTAAAAGCTTCAGCAATTTCATTGGTCCCCAGTAGAGAGGTTTGACTCCTGGGCCCTGGGGTTCAGGGGCAATCCTTCCTCCAGTGGAGATTCCCACAGTTGGGACATAGGCATGTGGTAGCTTCCTGTGCTTGAAACAGTCTCAAAGTGCCCACTCTGGTCATATTCAAAGTATGTTTTCCATTTTTCCCTTGTGGGAAGGGGTCCTGGGTTGGTCTGCTTGGGCATGCCTGTTAACATTCTATCTATCCCCTTAGGCAAATGTCAAGCCTTGATTTCTTTGTTTCCTGGTTCTTTTCTTTTCCTTCCTTTCTGTTTTGAAAAATGAATTTATCTGGATCCTCAGAGAAACTCCTTAAGTAACTTAGGCCAAAATCTTGCAAGGTAAAGGAAACATGAACCTGAGTTGACCCAAATATATTAGTCTGTCTTTTCTTTTTGAGATTTTAATGCTGGTTCTGAATTACAATGACCCTGTTTACTTTCAAAGTTAGGGGGATTGCAATGAGGTGGAAGCTAGATGAAATTCCTGTTCCACCTTAGTGTTGAGGGCATTTATTCCTGTAGATGAAGCTTTTCCTGAACTACTAGCTGGTACTTTTGGCAGAGATCTCTGTAGTCTCTTAATTTTCTGTCACTTTTCTGTCATTGTTTGTCTAGTTGAACAATGGCATTATATATATATATATATATATATATATATATATATATATATTTAAAAATTCTCCTGTGGGGCCATCTCTAGCCATCACCTAAGATGTATAGTGGCCATGTGTGAGAAAATACTACACAGTGATTCTTTTACAGGCTAGTAGGACTAAACCTTCTCTAGTTAGTCCCTGAACACAAGATGGGGAAACCGCACTTTGGCTTCAGTTTAGTAGACCTGGATTTGGGGAAAGGATGCATGCCTCATCAATTCTCTGCCAAGCACTATAGTGTCCATGATCTATCCATGCCTGAAATTTTCTGAGTTCCCTATATTATTTAACAGAAGTATAGTCATTACCTCAGACATGAAACATTTTTCTTTTAGATTAAATGTTTCTAAGAATTTCCTTCCATTGACTAACAAGATCTAAAGTCACATTGATCCCCACCATATGATGCAGACAAACAAAGGTTGTGAATCCCTGGCCACACCCTTTCCAGAGTCATGGGTGATAACTTAGCCATAGTGGGTTCAGCTGTTTCATGACTTGCAGTTGGATTCTAATCCGATCCCACCCTAGACCATATGTCATCACCATGTAAACAAAGAATTGGCCCAATCAGATCTCATGGCTTTAAGAGATCTTAGGGATCTTGCCACGGGCCTACAAATTCCAGCTCAGAGGTGTAACAGGTTTCCCACCTCAGGCTGATATTTACTCACACATTCACACAGAGGTTGAAACACTCCCTCACACATTTCAAAGTTGCCCTTCTCCTTCCCCTCCCCCAAGAAGCCTGCTTAGAAAGATGAGGAGAGATTGGCTTAGCAGAGACTCTTTTACCTTGAAATCCAAGATTCAGAGAAACTTCCTAGCTGACCTTGAATCTTTTACAAGCTCCAGCAAAGGAGGCTTCTCCTGCCAGTCTGTCCCTGTGAGGAGCCCTATTCTCTGGGAATTCACCTCCTCCACAGGAGTGGGGAAGGCCCTATTAGAGCCTCTGCAGGCCCTAGTCTTAGATCTTCCTTAGGGCCAGAAGCCAATGAGCGTCCCACTGCCCTTTAGCTATTGGGATTTTACAAGTAACCAAATCTCTGTTAAATCAAGACAGACAATTGAAATATACTTGAATACATGAAGCTTAATAAATAATTTCTAATTTCTGAGGCTCAATGCCTTTTCTTCTATAACATGGAAGAAACAGAACACATAACATTCCTTTTAACCATCATCTCTAATTTTCAAACTTTTCAAAAATCTAACATCCCAAAATCCTTCACAACATACTTTAACATGTTTCTTTTAAGTAATCAACTCATAAACCTCCTGTGCATCTAAGTAACATGTATATTTTCTTCATATTTTCTGTTGTATATGATAGTTCCATTCTGTTTCCAAATTAGATATGCTTTAAGAAATGTCCTTTAAAGGAGGCATTAACAGTAGACCTCACCTTAAAAATCATTATATCTGAATTATGTTAGCAAGGTTGAAGCAGAACACAGAAGTACACGTGGGAATGTTGAATTAGAAAGCAGATTTGTTCCCAAGGAAGGTAGCTCATACGTACCAGGAGAATGAAGAAATTCCAATGAATTTCTCAAAAATTCTGGCTGCTAGATATGTTGCTTTAACACACAAGAATAAAATTTTTAATGGAATTGCAAAAGTGATGTTATCAGATCCTGGGTAATAACACAATAATACCTTTTGTGAAGCTCCATCCAAGTGAAGATTAATCAAGGTATTTTAGTCAGTATGTACTTAGGCCTTTTAGTGTTATCAAAATGGTTCATTTTTTTTAATTTTAATACATTTTTTATTATTTCAGCTCATACAAACTTAATAGGTACACCAGTTCCCTCCCTCCCTCCTCCTCTCCCCGAACCCCCTGCTCTCCCTCCCCTCACCCCTCCCACCCCATCTCCCCGTGCCTCCTGCCCCAATTCCCAGAGTCCTTTCTTGTGCATGCCTGACTCTCCTCTGGGCCTCCTCTCCGATGACATACAAGGACCCAGTGGCAGTTCCCTGAACCCTTTCCTGTGTTCCCCTTAAGCATAGGAACACTACTGTGGCTGTCAATCCCTTGCCTCCAAGGATTGGTGCCTTTAGCAGATGCTAGACTTTGTGAGGTCAATAGTGTGTTGGACATTGCGCCGGGCATGCAATGTCCAATTATGATTGCTTCGGCCCTAACTTGTGTGGAGTATCTTGCAAATCATTGCTCTTCCCTTCCCTTTGCTCTTACACTCTTACAGCCCCCTCTTCTGCAAATGTCCCTGAGCTTCAGGATGGGGACAGATTAGTCTGGCCTAGTTCTAGGTGGTTGATATAGACTCTCTGAAGTTCTGGATAGTGGTTCGTTGATTTTCTTTTGCAGTTTTGTTGCTCCTGCAATGCCCTTCACTCCATCATGATGGGCACTGTAAGTCACCCCCTGGCCATAGACAGAAAGCTGTTAAACTGGACTCTTATTATAAGAGCACATTCAAGGGTAGATGTAATACTTATACCCAAAAGTGGAATCGCAGGTTCATATGGCATTTGGCAATGGGAGGGGTCAATCACCCATTTGCAAAATGGTTACTTTTTAATCTGCCGGACTATGTGCCCTCCCCTTCTGGTGAGTTCATACCCCCTTAGTTGTAAATGATCAGGAACAAATTGTGAACTTAACTAGGTGTCACATTACTTTCTTGCAGTCCTTGATGGAGGCCTATTTTCTCTACTGTAACATGGTCACTTCTCTCCTTGTTTCTGGTGTGGCCCTCCAGTCCCATCCCTCCTGTTCATAATCTTTGCAATTACTGTAGGTAATAAATAGATTTACCTATGAGTGTCTCAAGATGGACTGGGTGGGTTGGGTACTAGGAGCCACCTATTAGGGAGTACATATGGTGCTTAATTTTCTGGGTTTGGGATACTTCACTTAATATAATTGTTTCTTATTCCATCCATTTCCCGGCAAATTCCAGTAATTCATCATTTTTGATGGCTGAGTAGTATTCCATTATATAGATATACCACAGTTTCCTTATCCACTCGTCAACTGTTGGACATTTGGGTTGATTCCATAACTTTGCTATTGTAAACAGTGCTGCTATGAACATGGTCGTGCTTGTGCTATCGAGGTGAACCTCTGCTGTATGGGGGGTTAGTCCCAAAAGTGAAATCGCAGGGTCATATGGCATTTCAATCTTCAATTTCTTTAAGAATCTCCAGACGGCTCGCCAGAGTGGCTGTATGAGTCTGCACACCCACCAGCAATGTAGGAGAGTTCCCCTCTCTCCACATCCTCTCCAGCATTTGTTGTTGTTTGTATTGTGGATTTGTTTATATGGTGAATTACATTTATTGATTTGCGAATGTTGAACCAACCTTGTGTGCCGGGGATGAAGCCAACTTGGTCCCCATGAATAATCTTTTTAATATGTTTTTGAATCCGATTTGCTAAAACTTTGTTGAGAATCTTTGCGTCTGTGTTCATCAGAGAGATCGGCCTATAGTTTTCTTTTTTAAGTGAGTCTTTATTAGGTTTTGGGATTAAAACGATAATAGCTTCATAGAAGGAATTTGGTAGTGTTCCTTCCTTTGCTATTTGATGGAACAGTTTAAGGAGTATTGGTTTTATTAACTCCTTAAATGTCTGGTAGAACTCTGTGCTGAATCCATCTGGTCCAGGACATTTTTTGGTGGGAAGATTCAAGGTTACTTCCTCAATTTCCTTGTATGTTATAGGACTATTTAAATAATTCACAACTTCCTGATTCAATTTAGGTAGGTTGTGTTTACTTAGAAATTCATCCATCTCTTTTGTGTTGTCAAACTTCACAGAGTATAAGTTTTTGAAATGTGATGTTATAATTCTCTGGATTTCTTGGGTATCAGTAGTGATAACACCATGTTCATTTCTGATTTTGTTAATTTGGGTTTTCTCTCTCCTGCTTTTGGTTAATTTAGCTAGGGGTGTATCAATCTTATTGATTTTTTCAAAGAACCAGCTTTTTGACTGGTTGATTTTTTCTATCGTTTTCTTAGTCTCCATTTCAGATATTTCTCCACTTATTTTGGTAATCTCTCTTCTACTACTTTTGGGATCAGATTGCTCTACTTTCTCTACAGCTTTAAGCTGCATTGTGAAGTTGTTTATTTCTGATGTTTCCACTTTTTTGATGTAGGCATTAAGAGCTATGAACTTATCTCTTAGAACAGCTTTCATTGTGTCCCAGAGATTTTGGGAAGTTGTAATTTCGTTATCATTCACTTTCAGGAAATCTTGAATTTTCTTTTTAATTTCCTCCTGAATCCAGTTCTCTTTCAGCATCATATTGTTAAGTTTCCAGGAGTTAGCGTATTTTCTCTTGTTTGATGTGTTGTAGATATCCAGCTTTAGGCCGTGGTGGTCTGACAGGGCACAAGTTAGAATTTCAACTTTTTTGTATATGTGTAGATTCGTTTTGTGGCCCAGTATGTGATCTATTTTGGAGAAAGTTCCGTGTGCTGCTGAGAAAAATGTGTATTCTTTGGTACGTGGGTGAAAAGTTCGATAGAGATCTGTAAGGTCCATTTCTTTCAGGGTTTGATTAAGTTCCAAAGTGTCTCTGTTAAGCTTTTGACCTGTTAATCTATCCCATGTTGAGAGGGCAGTGTTGAAGTCCCCAAGAATTATCGTTTGGGGGTTGATTTCTTGCTTTAGACGCTGTAGGGTTTTCTTAATGAATGTGGAGGGGCCCGTATTGGGCGCATATATGTTCAGTATTGTGAAGTCTTCCTGGTGAATTGTACCTGTGACTAAAATATAGTATCCATCCGTGTCTCTTATAATTGGGCGCATATATGTTCAGTATTGTGAAGTCTTCCTGGTGAATTGTACCTGTGACTAAAATATAGTATCCATCCGTGTCTCTTATAATTTTCTTTGGTTTGAAGTCCACTTTGTCTGATAGCATAATGGCTACCCCTGCCTGTTTTCTGCTTCCATTAGCTTGTAGAATTGTGACCAGCCTTTTATGTGGTGACGGCTAGCATTGACTGATCGTACTTTCCACTGAATATCATTTTGCAGCTTGTATAGCTACCAACCGCTTGAAAAAGAAATGCTTAAGGGAAAATAATGAGAGACAAAAATACTGGAAACAAACAGTAAGTCTGATGGTGTCAAAGGACAGCATTTCGTACTAAATCTTAAGAAAACAAAAGAAACGCTAGTGAGATTAGCCTGCGTCTCATGACGGCAACAACGAATACAAGTCAGTGCTGACTTTCTAACCTGATCAACAGAGAGGCACAAGCGCTGCAGCCGCAGCTGCAGAACAGAATAACTCTAAAAAAGCCACCAGTGTTGGAATTGCATTTGGGAGAGAACATTTTGCTCAGCCCTGATTGTTCCAGAAAGAGAACCAAATGAATAAGCACACTAAGCTAGGAAGAAAAAAAAAAAATCCCTTTGTGCAATTGCAACTAAACACTAAATTTTAGCCTACTTTTTAAAACATTTATTTATTCATTCATTTAGTGTGTGTGTGTGTGTGTGTGTGTGTGTGTGTGTGTGTATCAGAGGGCACTGTGTGTCCCTGTGGAGGACCGAGGGTAACTTTGGGAATCGTCCTGGATCGCTTCTACCTCCTTTTGCTTCACTCTGAGATTTCCCAGGCTCCACCTCACCAAGGGGAAATGCAGGCCTCTGCAATTTCCCTGCTGCATTTTTTTTCATGGGATTTGGGGATTCAAACTCAGGACTTTCTGCTTGTTGAGGCAGAGTCTTAACCCCTGAGCCATCTCTCCAGCCCAATTTTAGCCTACTTCTATCAGAAGAGAGAAGTCTGTTACATGGGCCATCTCCACTGTGGAGACCACATTGAGGGGGCACTCAAGTGCTGCTTCAGCATAATGGGTACCAGACCTAGAGAAATTAATGAGAAAGTCAGTCGAGGTCAAGATCTTAGGAAAGTGCTGGAATCGTGGTCAGCATACGCCAATGCCAGGCCGGAGAAAGGAAATTTGGGGGACTAAGAAATGCCACTAAGCCAAGTGACAACCCAGTGTCCTCCTGAGAAGGTATTCACAAGGGTCAAAATCAAAAACTTATCTGGGTATGAAGTTTCTTTACTTTGTACAGAAAATATAGCAAGATGAATGGATAATTGGAGAGAATCAGACATGAACGTCATAGCTACGTGTTGTCAAGAAAAGGCAAATGGGTGCAGTGATATGTGGAATGAGCTATTTACAGAGGCCTGAGGAGCTGTGAGTGATCAGGGATACTTCAATCAATGTGTTAATGGAAAATGATTATGTTAAAAATCCAAGGACTGGAGAGATAGTTCAGGGGTTAAGCCTCTGACTCTCGAATACAAGGTCCTAAGTTCAGATTCCATGCAAAAATACCAGGTGGAAATGGTGACAGTCTGTACTTCTGGCCCCAGAAGACAGAAAAATGCAAAAAAAAAAAAAAAAAAAAAAAAAAAAAAGGTAGAGCAATCCAGGATGATTCCCCAAATGACCCTTGAACCTCCACGGGCATATACAATAACCTCTGTCTACATATAGACAGACACAGAAACACACACACACACACACACACACACACACACACACACACACACACACAGATACACACACAAAACCAAAAAATTTTAAATACCAGAATGACAGTTGATATACTGCTTGCCTATTGTTGCAGTTCCCCTGCATTGTTGCTGATAAATTACCATCAAGCGGCTTAAGGGAACAAGAGGTTTATTCTCTTATGATAGTCCTGTTACAGTTCCTAGTCCAGTTGGCAGGAGAACATGCACCATCACCAAGGGGCCAAGGGAACTAGCCACGTCGACAGCTGAGAGAGGGACGATCCTTATTTGCCAGACCAGCATGTCTGGCCAAGTGAATACAAAGATGCTGCCTTTCTCAAACAGTTCCCTTCCTTTATTCACCTGCCCTGGGACTAGTCCCACCTACCATGGGTTGAGCCTTCCCCATCCATTAGACATTCTCTTACAGGTTTGTTCAGGGCTTTCAACTACTGGCTCTCTACAAATGTGTCCAGAGTTCAAACCCTCAACTGTCAAGGTATAAATTGACACCTGTATCTAACTTTATCTATTATTCATGAAGCCCTGGGTTCATTCCCTAGTAACATAAACCAGGTGTGTTGGTGCCTATAATCCTAAGAGAAGATGGGAAGATAACAAGTTCAAGGTGTAGGCTACATGGAAGAAAAAAATGATTTTTTGTTAAAAATGTTGAAAAGGCATTATCCTAATCTCAAGGTTCCCACTAAAATTCTCACCTTGGTGATTTTTGTTAAGATTAAGGAATTGACAAATAGACCAAAATAACTCTTAGAAAAGAAAAACAAGGAAGAATTAAGGCTGATAGTAGCAAAAAAAAAAAGTGGTATATATGGATTTCTAACCCTTAACCAGATCTGAGCGGCAAATCCCAGCATGTGGGGACAGTTGTTCCCATAGTTCCCATCAAAAAAGCCTGAAGATTTCATTGGGTTCAGCTTAGAGATGCCATGGGCTGATTTATTTTCTGTGAGTACCTGGCTACTCATTCCTTGCTGTTTCTCATGCCCCAATTATTGGCTTTGTCTGAACCTTGGGAATATGGAAAATGAGTTCACAGATGGTAGCTATGGCAAAGACGACCATCTAGCCGGAACTTGTAGGTGAGGACTTTGGCCCAGTGAACATATGTTTACTTATATATAGGCAGTTCAGCTGGTGGAGCTCCTTCACATTCCTCAATGTTGAAGGTTTCAAGCATGAACGATGAATAACTGAGAATCTGGTAGCAGCTCTAGAGGCCTCCATAAAGAATTGTACTCTCCCAACAGGGGATTGGTGTATAAATATAAAAGAACAGTGGCTGGCCTAAATTGATATGTTTCACTCTTTATAAAGAGCCACAGATATTTGGCTAGGGAGAATAGCAAAGAAGAAAGATGGAGAGGAGACGTGGAGATCAAGAGGAATGAAGGGAAAGGAGATGTTTATCAAGTGTCACTGTGAGTTATGAATGAGCCTCTATTTTTATGGAAGGATGCAAATAGAATTTGAGTTTCTTTTAATACTTTTTGCTCCTGGACTTTGACTTCATGTAGAGACCACGGACATCTTTGAACTACATAGTTGGTGGAAGCAGTGGGGAATAAAAGTTAGAAGCAAGGCTGGGAAAATCCTTCAGTGGGTAAAGTGTTTGCCATGCAAGCATAAAACAGAATTCAGATCCCCGGAACCCATACAAAAGCCAGATACAGATACAGTAATGCATGTCTGCAATCCCAGCATTCCTGCCATGAGATGGGAGATAAGACAAGATAATTCATGGAATCTCACAGAGCCGTTAGCCTGGCTTACCCACCAGTGAACAGGAGACCTTGTCCCCAAAAAGTAGAAGGTAAAGACCAGCCCAGGGCTGGCCTCTGACCTTCACACACATGCCATGACCTGAATGCACATCCTTTTCTTATATACACACAAGGATTAAAAAAAAAAGAGGCACTATTTCACACTTTGAAAATACCTGTTGAGTGAATAAAATCATAAATGGAATAATTATACATAGCCCAGAGAAAGATGAAAACATAAGAGTAACAGGCAGTAAGTTGCGAGGGTAATTGAGATTGTGTGATACCAGAGAACTAGGCAAGTGAGGACAATGGTCTTAGAAGGCAAGAGACTAGAAGAGGATTGAATAAAGAATAGACATTGTGTGGCCTACTAAAACAAAGTCTAGAAAGCAGACATGGCTTTATACATAGGCAAAGGAGAATGTTACTGGAATATTCTTTAAAGGCTTAACTCCACATTGGCCAAACATAACATTTATTTTAATGTATTGATTCTTCACTTGTTCATTTATTCAGCTAATATTTACATGATATCTAATTATAGGTATTATATGAGATGCCAGAGATTAATAATAAGTTATATTATCTCCTGTATGAATCATAAAGTCTAGGACAAGACACAACAAAATATGACTCTTGAGACAAATCTACCATTTTTCCGTGTTTATTTATTTTGTGTGATATGTATATGTGCACACATACGCCCACACACACCACAACACACATTTGAGTCAGAAAATTACTTTTATAATTTCCTTTTTCCATGTAAGCTCCAAGGATCAGACTCAAATGTCAGACTCCACTCACTTGCCTTGACCCACTGAACCAGCTCAAGAGATTCATTCTTTGAAGTTCACAACTCGGTTGGTTTTTTTGTTTGTTTGTTTGTTTGCTTGCTTTTGCATGTGTAGGTAGAGATGTTGGGTGTGTACAAGCGATAGAAATGCTCTCTGAAAGTATAGTCTTTGTGGGTATATGTGCACATGTGAGTGTGTGTCGGAGTGGGCAGTAGGTTGTGTGCCTGTGGAGGCCCAAAGATGTCTTCGGGAATCATCCTCAATTGTTCTGGGTTTCCCTGGCTCTGCCTTCCAGGACTGGAAGTGCAGCCGCTGCCTTTCCAACTGGCATTTGTGGGATTTGGGATCCCTGAACCATGTCTCCAGCCCCAGTTTTATACCCCCACTGCACACATACCCACCTACACACATATCCAAAGCCCCATACTCATTAGCAATCACTCTCATTTCCTTCTACCTCTTCTCTCCGTGAAAAACACGGATCTGCTTTCTCTCTTGTGGATCTGCCTGTTCTGGACATTTCATGTAAGTAAAACCGTAACGTACTCAGTTTTTGATGTCTGCCCTTTTCCACTTCCTCTATGTTTTCCAGGTTCAACCTTCATGTGCCATTGCTACTTGTGGTCATGGTTGTCTGGCTGCTTTTGCACTATCCTGACAGAATTGGATTACTGCGACAGAGACTGTATTCAAGGCAAGTCTCAAACATGTTTGTGATCCATGGTCTAAGGGAGAAATAAAAGACATCTTAAGATCTTGGAAGTGGAGAAAAGTTCATAATCTAGCAAGTATGTCGTCTTGCTTGATCCTAAAATATTTTCATTAGCATTTGCTGAAAGAAGGATATGTTATTGACCTGCCAACAGTTCATCAGAAAATGTTAAGAAATAACTCGTCCCTAATGTAGAAGAGTTGAGAAAGTGTGGGGCAAAGGTAAAATTTGAAAACTTTATTTAGTGTGTGTGTGTGTGTGTGTGTGTGTGTGTGTGTGTGTGTGTGTGTGAGAGGTCACTGTGTGTCCCTGTGGAGGACCAAGGGTGACTTCAGGAATCATCCTGGATTGCTTCTACCTCCTTTTTGCTTTGCTCTGGGATTTCCCAGGCTCCACCCACCAGGGTCCAAGTGCAGGCCACCAACATTTCCTCCTGGTGTTTTTGCATGGGACATGGGACCCAAACTCAGGATCTTCTGCTTGTGAGGCAGAGTCTTAAGCCCTGAGCCATCTCTCCAGCTCCAAACGTGAAATTTGAAGGTGTCAACCAATCCCCTAGATTATAGAAAACTAAGTATTTACAGAAACAAAAAAGAAAATTTGATACAGCCAAAAATTCAAAAAGATGAGATAAATAAATAGAAAGACATCTCTGTATTCATGAATTGTAACATTTAAAATGATTAAGATGAGGCTAGGGAAATGGCTCTGTGATTAAAGTACTTGATGTGCAAGCGAAAGGACCAGAGTTTGGATCCCACATAAAAAATGCCAGGCACTGGTCTGCCTATAATTCCAACCCAGAAGGCAGAGTCTGGGAATCCCCAGAGCAAGATTAGCCTTAATGGCATGCTCTGGGTTTAATTAGTGACCCGGACTCACAACAGTGGGGCAGAAAAGTGATCAAAAATAATTCCCAATATCATCCTGGGCTTCCACATGTACTTATGCTCATGTATATAAGCATTTGCACAAGCACGCAAACTCACATGATTGCATCCATACACATGTGCACATGAAAAGGAAAAAAAAAGTTACTAAGATGGTAATGCTATCTAAAGTGACCTACAAATTCAATCTCATTCCCGCAAAGTCTTGAAGAATTCTGAAATCCATCCTAAAATTTGCATGGAAGTTTGAAGGACTCTCCATAGGTAGAATGGTCTTAGAAAAGAAGAACAAAGCTGGTAGATTCATACTTTCTGATTTCAAAACTTAGTGCAAGGCTGTAGTAATCAAAATAGTATGGTATTGGCACAAGGACAGCTGTCTAGACCTGAAGAAAAGAACAGAGAGCCCAGAAATACACTCTCGCAAGTGTGGTCTAATGATCCAAGGGGGCCAAGACATTCAGCGGAGAAGCAACAGCTCCAAGAAATGGTGCTTAGAAGATTGAATATCTGTATACAAAAGAATAAATTTGGACCTTTATTTTATATCACATACAAAGATCAACTCAAGATAGGTCACCTTAAAGAGATTGAAAACAATATATCCAGGCTGGTCTTGAATGTGTAATCATCTGTCTTACCCTCCTGAATACTGGGATTATAGGCATGTGTCATCTTGTCTAGTTTAAATGATATTTTAAATATAGCTCTAGACCTCTAATATACAGAGAAGCACACACAAATCAGAGAGACACAAATGCAGACACACACACACACACTTATGTGTCCGTGTATTTCACACATTCAGAGCACAACCCTCTTCTAACATAACTTGCTATCATAAACTGTCAGCTAGAGCATTATGTCAAGTGACGCTTTCTAGAACACAATGGTCCTATGTAAACACCCGACCTCTTTTTTTCTTTAAATATCTTGCATGGCCAAATTCAGATCCTTGGAACAGGTGTGAACTGAGACCATTTGGATAAATATGATCGCTCTTGTAGTATAAAAGAAACCATGGTTCTGTTTCTATAGAAATAGGAATCTGTACGCACAGGATCTATGCCATTACAGACGAGTTACAGAAGCTGCATCTCAGCTTTCTTTTATGATCTTAATCCCCTCTTCCTTTCATAGCGGCTTTTAGACTGATGATTTATCTCCTCGAATTTTACTCCAGCAGCTGCAGAGACCACAGCCAGCAGCATCTTCATAGAGCCGAAGTCCAGAGGCCCTGCGTCCCCTGCTCTTCCTCCCTCCTTCCTCCCATCTTCGTTCTCCTCCGTGTTTTTCTCCTGCGTCTCCCACGGTTTGAGTCACAGCCTGCATTCCCTCTCTGCCAGGCGTGATCATAATCAGGGACGCAGACTCAGCCCTGCGCTGGCTCTCCGGGGACATCTGAAGCAGACTGCAGGGAGAACTCGGCCAGGGGGCACAGCCCGTTATGTCCCCAGTCGCTGAGACCTGGGGTGGGGAGTGATGTTGGCTGTGTGGGGGAGGGAGGAAGGCCACCACCTGAGGCCTGGCAGGTGGCTGGACTCCAGGACCTCTGGCAGAATGGGTTCCAAAGTTCAATAGGAAGCTGGTGAAATCCTGGGATGACCCCAGGGAAGGGCAAGTCTGCCACCTGCTGTACCCACACCATCCTTAAGCCTCCTTCCTCCCTCTGCTGCTCCAGTCCTTGGCCAGAGTCTCCCAGCCCTGTGGAAGGAGCACTCCAGCCCTTCTTAACATTAGCTGTGAGAGCCTGGAATCCTCAGGGACTCAAAGTTATAACAAGGAGAGGCTCAGGGGAGGCGTTCAGGATGCCCTCAGAATTCAGTCCTGGAGTAAGAAGGAGGAAGCAGGTTTTCCTCTCTCCTGGCCTCCAACCTCCCCCACCCCCCATTTGGGGCTGTTCTCTTCCAATTTATCTTCATCCCCATTTTAAACCTTCTCTAACTGAATGCCCGTGTCAGAACTAGAAGTCTTGCTTTGCTGAATAAAGATTCACACACGGGGGCTGAGATATCGCTCAGTCGGTAGAGACCTCCTGCAACATCCACGAATCCTGCTGCATCCCTAACATCACATCAGCACGGTGTGGAGTGGTGGAGGCAGGAGGATCGGTAATTCACCTCCATATCCTCAGCCGCATAGTCAGTTTGAGGTTAGTCTGAGCTCAGCGAATTCAAGTTAAAACCATGAAAATACTCTCCTTATAGAGCTTGGCTGATTCCCCTTCCTCCTGAAAGTGTCCATACAGGATGCTGGAGTGGACTGAGCTGATGGAATCAGTCTCTCTTTCTTTTTCTTTCTCTCTGTCACTCTCTTTTGAAACAAGGTTTTACTGTGTCTTTCCTAACTGTGTCCTAAGACTTGCTTTGAAGCTAGACTGGCCTTGGACTCTTGGCAATCCTCCTGCCTCAAATCTTCCAGTGTTAGGATCACGGGTATTATCTATCAGGTACCACAATGGGGCATAAGAATCTTCTTTTGGGCTGGAGAGATGGCTCAGGGGTTAAGACTCTGCCTCAAAAGCAGAAGGTTCTGAGTTCAGATCCCAGGTCCCATGGGGAAAAAAAACGCCAGGCACCAGGCGGACCACACTTCTGGTCCTGGTGAACGGAGCCTGGGAAATCCCAGAGCAAAGCAAGAAAGAATAGAAGCAATCCAAAATGATTCCTAAAGACACCCTTGGTCCTCCAAAGGGACACACAGTACCCTCTGATACACACACACACACACACACACACACACACACACACACACACAAATATTTTTTCAAAAAAGAATCTTTTATTATTATTATTATTTATTATTTATTCAATTATGCGTGTATGCGTATGTATGTGTGTGTGTGTGTATGTGTGTGTAGAACCACGGACGAATTCGGGAACCACCATGGACGCCTCCACCTCCTCGTTTACTCTGCCCGGGGATTCACAGGCTCCGCCCTACCAGGACCAGAAACGCAGGCCACCCCCGCTTCCGCCTGGCGTCTATACGTGGGGTCTAGGATCCAAACTCAGGACCTTCCGCCTACAAGGCAGAGGCTTAACCCCTGAGCCACCTCTCCAGCCCCAAAAAAAGAGTCTTCTTTAAACCATACTTTTGCGAAAAATCTTTCAGAAATTGAAGGTAGAAGCTTGAAAATATCCCAGTCATGGTTTGAAATGTGTCCCCCACAGTCTCGTGTGTTTGGCAAGGTCATGGCACCTTGAGAGATGGAGCCTTGCTGGAAGAAGCCAGTCACCAGAGGTGGGCCTTGAGGTGGGTTAGTCCTACCCTACCTCCAGGAGAAGTCTGCCTTTGTAGCAAGCAGTCTGCAGCTCTCAGCCTCCAAGATTTGCAGTGACTTAGTCCGCCTCTAGCTTTACCAGCTTGCCATGAAGGACTGTATCTCCCCTCTGCAACTGTAAGCCAAATAAATCTCCCTTTCTCTCTTGAGTTGCTTGACTTTGAATGTTCTCTCACAGCAACACACAAGAGTAACCATTACAATCCCCTTAAGGGTTCTCTGAAATGTACTCAACATTTTAGCTCACAGGGTCTATGGGTGGATGTCCCCTTCTGTCTCAGGGGTAGCCCTGGGTCTAATGGCTCCTGTAAGCCTAGGGATGTCGAAAGGAAAGCTTGCTGTCTCAAAGGCAAAAGGACCTGAGTGAGTCTCAGAAAAAGATAGATGCCATAGCCAGTTGGGATGAGGGGGGATTCAGTAATCTCCAGGAGCAGAAGTGGTGAGGATACTGCCAGTCACCTCATTCTTGGCATGTCATCTGGGTCCACCCTACTCCTTTGGGAGAAACATGGGGATCAGGAGCATGGGCACTGGGCTTTCAAATACCCCTGCTCCTTCTGCAGCAGGCAAGAGGCAGCCCAGACAAGCATCCTCTTCCAGGTTGGTACCAAAGCCCAGGGCAGGGCTGGAGAGGGCTGGAGACGAGGGCTGCAGAGATGGTACTGGTGCAGGCTCCATTATTCTTCTATAGCAGCTCAGAAGCTGGGCATGGTGGTACATGTGCCATGCCATCACTGAGTGAGGGCAGCTTGGGATACATAGCAAGACATGGTCTCAAAAAATTTAAAAACTTTTAAGCAACAAGGACAAAGTGAAGATAAAATTCCTTCTACTCAACTCTGTTTTCTTGCTTAACCAGTGTGGAATCCCTGGAATGCTTGACTATCAGGATTCTATGGTTTAAAAGTTAAGAAGGAAAAGATTTGTTGACTTGCGTATCAGAAGTCTAAACTTACATGATGTTATTAAGTTCGGTCTCTCTTCATTTCTGCTTCTCCGTCCTAATGTTGGCTTCATTTCCGGCAGGTGGTCTCCACCAATGGCAAAGGTGGCCTTCACCAGTGATGGTGTTACATTGTTCTTGCTAGTTCCAGAAAAGACCCAGGGAAGGGCTGGGAAACTGCATGGTTTGATCCCAATATGGGGTTGGGAAGCCGGCTCAGCAGTTAATGCACTTGCAGCAACAAAAGGATCCAAGTTTGATCTGAAATCCATATAAAATGCCAGGTGGGTGTAATGACCCATCTATAATCCAGCCTCAGAAAGCCGGCTGGGAATCCTGAAGACAGCTTGCCGGTCAGACTAATCCAATTATCAAGTTCTAGGTTTGAGTAGAGACCCTGCCTCAAAAGAATAAGGTGAAAGAGCAATTCAGGATGATCGATAATAAGCCTTGGGCCTCCTCATGCACATACACACGTGCACTTGCATGCAGATGTGCGCACACACACACACACACACACACACACACACACGGAAATGGAAAAACTAGAAAAATCCCATAGTTTATTCTGGAAGTTAGTCACAGTACTTAATAATTTGAAGAAATCTTAATCAATCATTGCAAAATATTTGTAGAGCGCTTATTTCTTGCCATACATAGTACCAGGTTTTCTTCTTCTCTAGAATGAATGAAAGACAGTTCTCTTCCCACAAAAATCTTACAATCAACTGAGAGAAAACAAGCCACCAAACATTTACAAACATTATGCGGGTCCACGGGCATAATGACAGAAGCTGACGCTCCCTCAAAGGCACCTGCTCACCTCCGCTCGGAGGAGGGGATGCATGAGCCGAAGGCTAAGGACAGGTGGAGTCAGATGGGGGACAGTGGGGGCAGAGAAGGTTCCCACAGGCAAGCGCGTAGTTCACGCGGAGTTACGGGGGTACAGGGTGGTGTATTGCAGAGCTGTAGGTAGGCTGAATGGTGAATGGAGGGGTTGATCCTGAGCAGGGAGGGAGGGGCCAGGCTGCGGAGCCCTGACAGCCTGCAGACTGCAGGGCGGCCCGAAGGGTTTTAAGCAGGGCACGGGTTTGCTTAGATCTGCAGTTGGGCACGCTGGCTCTGGCAGCAAGTGGAGTGGATGGGCCCACTGGAGTCAGGAAGAAGTCAGGAGTCTGGGGAGATGGTTCCGGCAAGAAGCCTTCTGGGTTGCAGGCTGTGGTTGACTGCTGTGCGTCACAGCTTCCCACGGTGGCAAGAAGAGACAAAGAACCCTGTCTGGGGGTTGGGGGGGTTCTTTAATCAGGACACGAACTTCACCAAGGTTCCACTCTTCTGACCTAATTACTTCCAAAGCCCCACCTCTGAATACCATCTCCAAGGAGGCGGGCCGGATGTCAACGTGAATTTGGGGGATAGGGTGGAGTGGGGAAGGAGACCCGGCACTGAGCGCATTGCAAAGGTGTGGGGGTTAGAATCAAGAAACACAGACTATCGGGGCTCTGGCCCAATGTGGAGGGGGTGCTTGGAACCTGGTCGGAGGAAGTTAGAGTTTCCAGAACTGGACAAGGAGTATATGACTTTCTTAATGCGTGCGGTGGCGGAAATCCCACAGCACCACACTTCACGGTTTTGGGGGGTGGGGGAAGCATCCAGGATGGTGGAGCACCGGCTCCTAGCAGCAGCCACGAGCGGGCAGCTCCTCTGAGATTTCCTCTGCAAACCCGCTAGCTCTGCGGCAGCCGCGCTCCGTCCTGTCGAGCTCGTCGTCGAGCCGTTTCATCCACGTGGCTGCACTCACCCTTCTTCCCAACGCTCCCGAGAGTCATCTGAGCTCATTGTAATGAGATTTTGTCACTCCGCCACCCGTTTCGTTCCCTCCGGCTCAATTTCTTTTTCCAAGGCCTCTTGGCCACTCTCGAGAGAGAGACGTTCCTGATCCGGCAGGATCCTTGCTGAGCCCCACTCTACAGACACCACAGCCGTAGTCGCCACTTCCTGACCCGTGTGCCCTTGACGTCACGACAGAGCTTCTTGCAGACTCCTGCATATTTTTTCTATTAATAACTCCTCAGATTTCCTCTTTGTTATGAAGCTAGCACATTCTGGTGGTAGAACATTTTAGAGACTACATAGAAGAATAGCTCAATTACTCACAGTGCCATCATTTTTATAATATCACTGTAAACGTTTCCATTCTGAATGATGGAGATCAATGTATGCTACATGGTGGCTCTGTTATCAAATATGTAATTTTATATTCTGATTTTTGTCATTTAATTATATATTGAACGTTCTTTGCAGAAGAATGGCACCAACTGCCATCCTATAATATATAGCTTATTTTAATTAATCATTAATTTTTGGCTGTCCTGGGGATTGAGCCCAGGGTCTAACATATGGCAGGTAAATGTTCTAGTCCTGAGCTATGTTTCCAGCCTCTTATTCTGTAATTTCTTTTTTTTTTTCAGAAATTTTCAAGGTTGAGATGTTATTATAAAATTCATGTTTAATAGGGCTGAGGAGCTAGCTCAGGGGTGAAAGCCTTTGTCTCACAAGCAAAAGGTCTGATCTCCAGATCGCGTGTAAA
>JALPQD010000095.1:6256511-6479433 GCA_023101885.1 Typhlomys cinereus
TTTTAGAGCATGCCTATCTTTTGTGGTGAGATGGGTTTCCCTGCAGCAGCAGATGATGGATTGTGATTTTTAATCCAAGTTTATCTGTGTCTCTTGATCAGTGAATTAATTCCATTAACATTTAATGTTATAATGGAGAACTTTTTTAATTCCAGACATTTATTATGTTTAGTAGTTTTTATAAGTATATTGTTTCGCTTTTAATGGTGTTATACTTGCCTTCTAGTCTCCTGGATATGCCTGTTTTTTTCGTCACGCTTGAGTATCATTTCTAGCATTTTTTGAAGGCCTGGTTTGGTGGACATGTATCCCTTAAAATTGTCTTTGTGCTGGAAAATTTTTCTTTCTCCCTCGATGATGACTGATAGCTTTGCAGGGTAAATCAGCCTGGGTTGACATTTTTGCTCATTCAATACTTGAAGTTGTCTCTCCAAGCTTCTTCTTGCTTTTACTGTTTCGACTGAGAAGTCTTTGTTATTTTAATAGGTTTACCTTTAAAGTGACTTGTTTTTTTCTCCCTTGAAGCTCTCAGCACCAGTTCTTTATCTTGAATGTGGAGTGTTTTAACTATTATTTGCCGCAGCGTGCTTCTGTTTTGGTCGTATTTGTTTGGGGTGTCGGAAGCTTGAAAATATCCCAGTCATGGTTTGAAATGTGTCCCCCACAGTCTCGTGTGTTTGGCAAGGTCATGGCACCTTGAGAGATGGAGCCTTGCTGGAAGAAGCCAGTCACCAGAGGTGGGCCTTGAGGTGGGTTAGTCCTACCCTACCTCCAGGAGAAGTCTGCCTTTGTAGCAAGCAGTCTGCAGCTCTCAGCCTCCAAGATTTGCAGTGACTTAGTCCGCCTCTAGCTTTACCAGCCTGCCATGAAGGACTGTATCTCCCCTCTGCAACTGTAAGCCAAATAAATCTCCCTTTCTCTCTTGAGTTGCTTGACTTTGAATGTTCTCTCACAGCAACACACAAGAGTAACCATTACAATCCCCATTAAGGGTTCTCTGAAATGTACTCAACATTTTAGCTCACAGGGTCTATGGGTGGATGTCCCCTTCTGTCTCAGGGGTAGCCCTGGGTCTAATGGCTCCTGTAAGCCTAGGGATGTCGAAAGGAAAGCTTGCTGTCTCAAAGGCAAAAGGACCTGAGTGAGTCTCAGAAGAAGATAGATGCCATAGCCAGTTGGGATGAGGGGGGATTCAGTAATCTCCAGGAGCAGAAGTGGTGAGGATACTGCCAGTCACCTCATTCTTGGCATGTCATCTGGGTCCACCCTACTCCTTTGGGAGAAACATGGGGATCAGGAGCATGGGCACTGGGCTTTCAAATACCCCTGCTCCTTCTGCAGCAGGCAAGAGGCAGCCCAGACAAGCATCCTCTTCCAGGTTGGTACCAAAGCCCAGGGCAGGGCTGGAGAGGGCTGGAGACGAGGGCTGCAGAGATGGTACTGGTGCAGGCTCCATTATTCTTCTATAGCAGCTCAGAAGCTGGGCATGGTGGTACATGTGCCATGCCATCACTGAGTGAAGGGCAGCTTGGGATACATAGCAAGACATGGTCTCAAAAAATTTAAAAACTTTTAAGCAACAAAGGACAAAGTGAAGATAAAATTCCTTCTACTCAACTCTGTTTTCTTGCTTAACCAAGTGTGGAATGCCCTGGAATGCTTGACTATCAGGATTCTATGGTTTAAAAGTTAAGAAGGAAAAGATTTGTTGACTTGCGTATCAGGAAGTCTAAACTTACATGATGTTATTAAGTTCGGTCTCTCTTCATTTCTGGGCTTCTCCGTCCTAATGTTGGCTTCATTTCCGGGCAGGTGGTCTCCACCAATGGCAAAGGTGGCCTTCACCAGTGATGGTGTTACATTGTTCTTGCTAGTTCCAGAAAAGACCCAGGGAAGGGCTGGGAAACTGCATGGTTTGAATCCCATAAATGGGGTTGGGAAGCCGGCTCAGCAGTTAATGCACTTGCAGCAAGCAAAAGGATCCAAGTTTGATCTGAAATCCATATAAAATGCCAGGTGGGTGTAATGACCCATCTATAATTCCAGCCTCAGAAAGCCGGCTGGGAATCCTGAGAGACAGCTTGCCGGTCAGACTAATCCAATTATCAAGTTCTAGGTTTGAGTAGAGACCCTGCCTCAAAAGAATAAGGTGAAAGAGCAATTCAGGATGATAAGCCTTGGGCCTCCTCATGCACATGCACACACGTGCACTTGCATGCAGATGTGCGCACACACACACACACACACACACACACACACACGGAAATGGAAAACTAGAAAAATCCCATAGTTATTCTGGAAGTTAGTCACAGTACTTAATAATTTGAAGAAATCTTAATCAATCATTGCAAAATATTTGTAGAGCGCTTATTTCTTGCCATACATAGTACCAGGTTTTCTTCTTCTCTAGAATGAAATGAAAGACAGTTCTCTTCCCACAAAAATCTTACAATCAACTGAGAGAAAACAAGCCACCAAACATTTACAAACATTATGCGGGTCCACGGGCATAATGACAGAAGCTGACGCTTCCCTCAAAGGCACCTGCTCAACCTCCGCTCGGAGGAGGGGATGCATGAGCCGAAGGCTAAGGACAGGTGGGAGTCAGATGGGGGACAGTGGGGGCAGAGAAAGGTTCCCACAGGCAGAGCGCGTAGTTCACGCGGAGTTACGGGGGTACAGGGTGGTGTATTTGCAGAGCTGTAGGTAGGCTGAATGGTGAATGGGAGGGGTTGATCCTGAGCAGGGAGGGAGGGGCCAGGCTGCGGAGCCCTGACAGCCTGCAGACTGCAGGGCGGCCCGAAGGGTTTTAAGCAGGGCACGGGTTTGCTTAGATCTGCAGTTGGGCACGCTGGCTCTGGCAGCAAGTGGAGTGGATGGGCCGCACTGGAGTCAGGAAGAAGTCAGGAGTCTGGGGAGATGGGTTCCGGCAAGAAGCTCTTCTGGGTTGCAGGCTGTGGTTGACTGCTGTGCGTAACAGCTTCCCACGGTGGCAAGAAGAGGACAAGAACCCTGTCTGGGGGTTGGGGGGGTTCTTTAATCAGGACACGAACTTCACCAAGGTTCCACTCTTCTGACCTAATTACTTCCAAAGGCCCCACCTCTGAATACCATCTCCAAGGAGGCGGGCCGGATGTCAACGTGAATTTGGGGGATAGGGTGGAGTGGGGAAGGAGACCCGGCACTGAGCACATTGCAAAGGGTGGGGGGTAGAATCAAGAGAAACACAGGACTATCGGGGCTCTGGCCCAATGTGGAGGGGGTGCTTGGGAACCTGGTCGGAGGAAGTTAGAGTTTCCAGAACTGGACAAGGAGTATATGACTTTCTTAATGCGTGCGGTGGCGGAAATCGCCACAGCAGCCACACTTCACTGGTTTTGGGGGGTGGGGGGAAGCATCCAGGATGGTGGAGCACCGGCTCCTAGCAGCAGCCACGAGCGGGCAGCTCCTCTGAGATTTCCTCTGCAAACCCGCTAGCTCTGCGGCAGCCGCGCTCCGGTCCTGTCGAGCCGGTTTCATCCACGTGGCTGCACTCACCCTTCTTCCCAACGCTCCCGAGAGTCATCTGAGCTCAGTGTTAATGAGATTTTGTCACTCCGCCACCCGTTTCGTTCCCTCCGGCTCAATTTCTTTTTCCAAGGCCTCTTGGCCACTCTCGAGAGAGAGACGTTCCTGATCCGGCAGGATCCTTGCTGAGCCCCACTCTACAGACACCACAGCCGTAGTCGCCACTTCCTGACCCGTGTGCCCTTGACGTCACGACAGAGCTTCTTTGCAGACTCCTGCATATTGTTTTCTATTAATAACTCCTCAGATTTTCCTCTTTGTTATGAAGCTAGCACATTCTGGTGGTAGAACATTTTAGAGACTACATAGAAGAATAGCTCAATTACTCACAGTGCCATCATTTTATTAATAGTCACTGTAAACGTTTCCATTCTGAATGGATATGGAGATCAATGTATGCTACATGGTGGCTCTGTTATCAAATATGTAATTTTATATTCTGATTTTTGTCATTTAATTATATATATTGAACGTTCTTTTGCAGAAGAATGGCACCAACTGCCATCCTATAATATATAGCTTATTTTAATTAATTCATTAATTTTTGGCTGTCCTGGGGATTGAGCCCAGGGTCTAACATATGGCAGGTAAATGTTCTAGTCCTGAGCTATGTTTCCAGCCTCTTATTCTGTAATTTCTTTTTTTTTTTTCAGAAATTTTCAAGGTTGAGATGTTATTATAAAATTCATGTTTAATAGGGCTGAGGAGCTAGCTCAGGGGTGAAAGCCTTTGTCTCACAAGCAAAAGGTCTGATCTCCAGATCGCGTGTAAAAATGCTGGGTGGATATGGCAATGGCCTTTCCGTATGGCCCTTGAAAGTGGAAAGTGAAGCAAAGCAATAAGGAGGTAAGATTTCCAGTGTGACCTTTGGGCCTCCACAGGGACACACAGTGCCCTCTGATACAGACACACACACACACACACACACACACACACACACACACACACACACACTTTATCTAAAAGAAACAAATGATAAAGTTGAAATTTCAAAAAGTATCTATCATTATTTGTACCTCTCCATATATTTGAAAGATTCAAAACTTTTTGTATGAAGAAATTTTCTCAGTGACTGGGCAATTCTTTGTCCAGGCCTTCTTCTTTCATGTGAGACTGGCCTGTTACATCATCAACAGGTGGTGGTGATGGTGGCGGTGGTGGTGGTGGTGGTGGTGGTGGTGGTGATGGTGGTGGTGGTGATGATGGTGGTGGAAGTACAGGGTGTGATTCTGAGAGATAAGTGACAGCCAAGCGGAGAAAAATGAATTAAAAATGGTATGTATTCAGATACACATGATAACTCCTTCAGAGATTCCTTCCACATCTTACTAATGGTAAATAAATAAGTCTAATTTTAATGTTTCATTTGAGAGACAGAGTAGAAATAGTTGTATTCAGAACCTTAAAAAAAAAACAAAACCAGCTTTAATTATGAGCATTCTCCAGTGTCAATAAGTTAATGTAAAAGCAGTTAACACTCGACAGATGGAGATTCCTAAATGTCTCAAAGGACAGGCCTGAACCATCCACTCATTCTAGCATCTAATATTTTGATCCAAGAAGTTCAGACTGCTTAATTCATCCTCATGACTCCCTGGGGAAGCAAAGAGAAAGCAGACATTACTCTCTCACCTCTTGTATATGATATATGTCTATGCATTTCACACTTGGAAAAGGGTGTCCTGTACACTAATGAACCACTCTGAAATCACTTCCCACCTCATCGCCAGCTATTTATGTTCATTGAAATTGTTGCTTACATAGTCTTTTGTCTTTCTGCATTTTTTCCCCAAATATGCACATTACTGTGACCATCAGATTTTGCATTTTTGGTGGCTCTGGAGTATTCTATACTAGCAGAATGAGGTGGTCTATTTAATCATCTTTAATCATTGTGAGACCTTTGGACATTGCTCCTTAATTATTTTAAATATCATAAGTAATACTGTGAATGTATGTGTATTGTGTAAGTAAGGTTTTTTTTTCTTTGTATTCTCTGAGTCCCATTGATGTTACTTTTCATTGCAATATTTCACTTTGGTTAAACTTGTAGGTAGATAATAGAACCTGTAAGTTGTTTTGATTTGGATTTAAATCCTTTGCATTTATATTTATTCATATTGCTCCCAATTTATATTTTCTAAGGTATGGAACAATCTAGTCTTGCTCTTTTTTATTCCAGTCATTTGCCAACTAGCTGAGAATTATCCTCATAAAATTTAATTAAATTTAGATGTTTTTAAGGAATGCAAGCTTTTATGAGTTATAGTTGGCATGAATGAATCATATTCACATTCTGCAGCCTTCTTTTTATAAACCATGTTCAGTTACATTACTTTATCTCACGTATTTTTAGATGTTCAGAAAGATGGCAATAGGGTTCCTTCACGGACTCTTCCATTGTCCTTGGAAACTTCCGTGTTGTTCCTATAATTCCTATGACCTGCCTTCTTATTCTCTGGGTAAGAAGAAAGTCTCCCTAGCTTATGGCCAAGGTAGGGCCTGGGATATCCCAGCACAAGCTCCTCAGGGGGGTGGGATGGGAGCCAAACTGTGAGTCACAGGGAGATTTCAGGTTTCTGCTTCAGGCTCACTCTGTCTCAGGGTTAAGCCTCTGACTGTTCTTAAACCTTGTGCCTAAGGACCGTAACTGGCAAGTCCCGGAGCTGCCCTGGGGTCACGGGGAGAGAGAGAGCAAGAGCAATGCGTTTCATGTTCAGGGTCTCACTCTGAGCCCCCATTATCTTGGGTGAGGTTCCAGTATCTCACACCTTCCTAGCTTGGGACCCCCGCAGAGGGAGGAATACAGATGCTGACTCCAAGCAGGTTATCAGGTTATTTCTAGGGCCAGTGGAGTGTGTGTGTGTGTGTGTGTGTGTGTGTGTGTGTGTGTGTGTGTGTGTGTGTTGCTTGCTTCTTTGGAGACCCTCCTCCTGGGTGGCACTTGCTACTCTTGGGAGGCAGCCCCCTCTTCTCCGGTCCTTCTGGAATTCGGCGTGGGCAGTCTGACCAAGGCTGTGTCTCAGCAGCTGTGGTCCTGCGGATGCTCCACAGCGGCTGAGCAGGGTCACAGGCCTGGCTCTGTCTGCTGGGTCTGGTGCAGTCTGAGTGCCGCAGCTCCCCTGCTTGGGAACTGAGCGCCTTGCTCTAATTCCGTTAGGTGTCATGGAAGGTGACTTAGGGCGAGACTCCACAACGGGGCTGGAGAAGCTGTGAGATCCTGTGGGCTTTAGGAAGTGCGAGGAGTGGGGGCAAAGCAAGAGTTGCGCAGAAAGCACATTGTAAAGCTTTGGACGTAAGGATGGGGTGGAGAGGGAAGGCTTTATTTATTTATTGGGATTTTCTTTTCCGGTGCAGTGTCTCACCTTGTTACCCAAGCGTTCCTGGAATTCACTATTTGGCTCAGGTTGGCCTGGAGCAGCAGCGGCCCCCTCCCTCGGCCTCCGGAGCGCCGGAATTACAGGCATGAGCCACCTCACCCAGCTTGGATGTATGGTTTTTTTTTATAAAAATTCAAAAAATGAAAAGCTGTTGGCTCGACACTCATTAAGCAGAAGCATTGCCAACTGCCGGGATTGAGGGGATGGTGAGAAAACGCTGTTCACACAGAAGCAGGGAGAGAGATTTCAAGCCCCAAACAAGGAGAGGACAAGACTAGAGCGACTGCTCGCAAAGACCCAGTTAAAACAGGCAGGTGAAGGGAGGGAGAGGGCGCCGGAAGAGCCGACCCCCACATTTTCCAGCTCAGCCTCCCGCTCATGCTCTCTAAATACACAACCATCAATACACACTTTGCTTAATCAGTGTTAGTTGACTTTGTTTTTATTTTTTGTCATTTATTTATCTTGTGGGGCACGTGTGTGCACGCTATGATACATGGTGTGGATATCAATTTAGAGAAGTTGATTCCTTCCTTCCACCACATTGCCCTGTTATCTCACCCGGCCACTTTTGTCTCTATAGATTTTTTATCATTTTTCTGCCTTTCATATAATTTTATTCATTTTTTTTGGTAAGACCAAATAGAACTAAGAGTTGGGGTTCATCTCATTAGAAATCACTAACTTTTTTTCCATGTCTATGTTGGGGGGCCTTGTATGAACGCTCATGCAGCCTGAGGGTGACATCAGGAATCATCCTCAACTGCTCGTCTGTCTTATTCTTGTGCGCTTTGGTCTCTAATTAAACCCATAGATTACCTTATGGTTAGTCTCGTCTGCCAGCTTGCTTTGGGGATTCCCAGGTTCTGTATTCTAGCCAGAATGATAAGCAGGCCACCGCCACCTGGCATTTCAGGTAGTGGCTGGATCTGAATTCAGGTCCTTTTGCTTTCGTGGAAAGCACTTTAACTGCTGAGTCATCTCTCCACCCCTCTCTTCATATGTATGTATGTGTATATATGTATATATATCATATATATTATATACGTTTTATCCACATATGTGTGCCATGTATACATACATTCATATATGTCCAAAGACCTTGCAAATGGTAGGCAAGCTCTCTGCCACAGAGCTATATCTCCAACCTTCTGTTTTACTTTTATATTAAAAACAAATATATTTTTTAATGTCCCGAAGATACAGTTTAGGATTCTAATACTGTCTACCAACATTCCAAAAATGTATTAGTTCAATCAAAAAAGGGGAAAAAAAGGGCACTATGATTTGCCCTTCACAAATTCATATTGACACCAGGTGTTCATTTAATTATTTTCAAGTGTTCACAATAAGAAATTCTGCCTAAACAGTGAGTCTCTTTATTGCCAATATTCGACGCCTGATAATGAGCTGTTAATTATCAGAGCTCCTGTCTTTCATGGCACGATCAGCTCAATTTCCATTCTTTTCTAGTTTCTCCTCAAATTTAAAAATTTATTGCTAGTGACTTTGTAATCCGTTTCCCAACTTCCCTGAACATTCTAGAAAGAAATTTGTCTAGACATGGAAGGTTCCGTTTATTAGATTTATTTGATTAAATTACATTACCAACTTTAGATTTTTTTTTTTCTTTTCACAGTTTGTTCTAAATCCCTTAAATTGGAAAACCGTGGTAGACTTTCTAGGGGGAGTGGATTGAGTCTGTCAAGCATGAAAACACATTTCTCATCTGTTCAAAGAAACGTGTGTGTGTGTGAGAGTATGTACGTGTGTGTGTGTGTGAGTGTGTGTATGCATGTGCGTGTGAGAGTATGTACGTGTGTATGTGTGTGAGTGTGTATGTGTGTGAGTGTGTATATGTGTGAGTGTATGTGTGTGTGTGAGAGTGTGAATGTGTATGTGTGTATGTGTGTGAGTGTGTGTGTGTGTGTGTGTGCACTCGAGCATGTCTAGGGCTGAAGAGATGGCTCAGGGGTTTGCTGCTCAAGCCTAAGGACCAAAGTTCAGATCCTGACACCCAAATAACAAGCCAAGTTTTGTCCTGAACACACCTGTAACCCCAGCAGTGGGTTGGAGACAGGAAGATCACTAGGGCTCCATTGGCTGCCTGTCTAGATGAAAAACAACAACAACAACAACAACAACAACAACAAAAACTGATTCCAGATTCAACAAGAGACCCTGCTTCAAAAGGAATATGGTAGAGAGTGATGGAGATACTTAACGTCCTCTAGCCTTTGCACAGGAAGGAAATGCACACACACAGTATGTGGAGGGATGACTGCATAGGTGTCCTTAGCTCCCTTGTTCTCTAGCAGTCATGAGTATGGGCTGAAACTGTGTTGCTTGGCTGCTACTTTCCAAGACTTCAGCTATGGAGGGAGCTATGCAAAGTAGAAGACTGACCTTGACTCTGTAGTGGAAGAGGTTTGAGCGCGGATGCGTGGGAGCAGGCGTTCTTTTTCAGTGACTTCAAGTGGAAGCAGGAAGTAGCCAGCTGCAGTGGTAGTGGGCTTTATCCTGGTGGTCTGACCTTAATGGTTTCTGGCTGCCCAATCTTTCTTGGTTCCCATCTGGGTTTTAATCTTGGGGTTTTGGGCTTTCCACTGATTCTGTGAACTGCCCTAACAGTATTCAAGTGCATTTTTTTTTTTAAATGGTAAAGTTAGTTAGAGTTGGTTAATGTTATCTGGACTAAGACCAAAACACTGTAAGGCTGGCCAATTCTAAGGTGCTTGATAAGACTATTCTGAAAAGAATTTAATTTCTTTGTGACATGAGGTAGAGACGATTGAAAGCCAGTTTCCATGAATTATCAACTTACAAAGTCAGCTGAACCCACAGCCTCACTAGGCTTCCATGTGAACATGTGGGCTTTGACGAAGACAGTATTGCATCTCAGAGCTGTAATGGGAGCATGTAAAAATATCTGAAGAATTCAGGAAGCTCGGTACCTCCGCACCTCACCAAGTCGCTGTCACCAGCTAAAACAGAACCTCCCCTTCTGTCTAATGAGGCTACTATTGCTTTACATGAAGATGACCCTAAGGGACCTCATCTTGCTCCCTTGCAGAAGAAAGCCAATTATCCTCATGCTCTGACTCCTCATTATCTCCAAAGATGTAACCAGAATTAGGGGCCAGCATACCCAGGGGCCAATTATAAAATATAATCCAAGAGGTAATGGTTAGCATACACCTTGGATAAGGCACACATGAGAGTACACACACACACACACACACACACACACACACTCGCACACACTCATTCACCAAGATTTGATACTCTACATTTATGTGAGAGCACACATAGGAATGGATTTGCAAAGGAGGAAAAGCCAAAGTTTTAGGCTAAATATATCCACATGGATATATTTTCCCTCAAATCTCATTTATCACATTGATGTGAATAGATAGAAGTGTTTCAAAAATAATTATCTTGATGGTTCTCTGAAACCTAGTCACAACAGAGAAAACCATAAACGGGGCTGTACAGGACAGCATAGTGCAGAGGAAGAAACTCAAAGAGGCTGCAAGACAGAAATATTGGGGAGTGTTCATATGTCTTCTTTTTATGTCCCCAAGGTGGTCCAGAAAATGCTTCTTATTAGTTACTTCCAAATCACTGTGAGCACAATACCCAACAAGAGAGGAAAGATCTATTTTAGTTCATAGCTTCAGAGGATTCCAATCCATCACATATAGAGGGAAAGCAGGCTGGAAGGTATAGTTATGAGAGCAATATGGTGGCACAGGTAGCAGGAAGAGACCAGAACAGAACAAGGGCCATTCAGTCTATAATCTTCCAAATCCTATCTCCAGTGACCTATTTCCTAAAAGTTACACAGCCCTCTAAGAAAGTGCCATTCGCCGAGGAACAAACCTTCAAAACATGAACCTATCGAGATTCTATGAGCTAGGGATGCACCTCAGCTGGTGGAGTGCTTGTGCAGCATGCACAAGGTCCTGGGTTCAACTCCCAGCACTGCATAAAAGCAGACATGGTAGCACATGCCTTTAATCCACACTTGGGAGATGGAAAAAGGAGAATGGAAAGTTCAAGGTGATCCTCAACTACATAATTATTTGCAGGACAACCTGTCCAACATAAGACCTTGTTTAAAAAAACAAGATTCACATTATAACAACACTAGTGAAGAAAATTATCTTAACCTTTGAAAAGCTTTGTCGACTTAAAGACTGAGAATGCCTACAAGAGATGCTACACATAAAATACTTCCACTGCAGTGGACAGAACCCAGAGAAGTGCTGGTGTTTAACTCAGAGATATGGGGGAGGGTGGGGGGGGGGTGTTTCCATCAAGCACAGCAGGGACACAACTTCACTAGAAGCTCCAGGGTTTCCTGGATTTATTTGCTTGCATGTGTAGAGGGGTGTGTGTGTGTGTGTGTGTGTGTGTGTGTGTGTGTGTGTGTGTGTGCGCGTGCAGAAGAGGGCACTGTGTGTGCCTGAAGAGGCCCAAGGGTGACCTTGGGAATCATCCTGAATTGCTTCTGTTACGGAATCTCTCTTGGGTGTTTATGTGTTCAGGTTCTTGTATTCGGGGTTAGAGATTGAAACCAGAACATGCTTGGAGGATCAAGGCAGAGTTTATTAGAGGTGAGAAAGACTGTAACTCACAGACATGGATCCATGAGGGCAGGAGAGCCACCAGCACTCACACACTCCAGGCATGGAATACATGAGGGTGAGGGAAAAGACACAAAGGAACCCGGGACTCCAAACATGGAGTCTCATGAAGGCAAGAAAACCAGAATTTAGACTCCGGATGTGGAGTAACATGAGGGGCAGGAAGTTAAAGATGGCTGCCAAGTCAGAATATTTATAGGCCTGGGGGGTGTGTGTGGCTTTTCTTCATTGGTTAGCTCCAGTTTCTGCGACCCTGATTGGAGCTTTTGGTCCTCTACATCTCATTTGTCTGTTCATATTGGGACCCAACCCAACCCTCTTGACAGGGCTTATCTACAATGGAGAACTAATCTTCATATCCTTTCATAAACAGAGGATTAGGGTGTAGTGGAGACTATCTCTATGAAGGATTAGATTCAGTTCCTCCAGATTAATAAGAGTGTGTTCCTTCGGGGTAACCCCAGTCCTGGGGTTAAACTTCGAAGGCCTTCCCAGCATAGCTGCTCTAAAATTGCCTAATTTCTACCTCCTTATTGCTTTGCTTTGGGGTTTCCCAGGGTCTGTCTTTCAGGGCTGGAATGCAGGCTACAGCTGCCACTTCTGCCTGGATTTTTTATGTGGGATCTAGGATCTGAACTCAAGTCCTTTTGTTTGCAAAGTAAAGGCTGTAACCCCTGATCCATTCCTCCAACTCTGCTACCCCTGATCCATTCCTCCAACTCTGCTTCAAGAATTTCTTTATCATAGTATCTTAGCACCAAGATAAATCATTAATTATTAGGATCCTTTTTGAATTTTTTTTCCTTTTTGAATTTTAAATACACACTTAAGACAAACAATTAGGAAAATAATCAAGGGCTAGAGAAATGGCTCAGGGTTAAAACTCTGCCTTGCTAGAAGATCCTAAGTTCTGAGCACAGGTCCCACATAAAAATGTAAAAATATCAGGCAGAAATGGCAGAAGTCGGGCTGGAGAGGTGGCTGGGAGTTAAGCCTCTGCCTTGCAGGCAGAAGGTCCTGAGTTCGGATCTTAGACCCCACGTATAGACGCACAACTATCTACACCCTGAATGTATTTTCTTTAATTGCTCATACATTATTTTATATGATAGTCAAATAAAAAAAAGGGGATATTGGGGCTGGAGAGGTGGCTCAGGGATTAAGCCTATGTTGGAAGGTCCTGAGTGCGGATCCTAGACCCCATGTATAGACCACGGGTGGAAGCGGAGGCGGCCTGCGTTTCTGGTCCTGGTTGGGCAGAACCTGTGAATCCCGGGGCAGAGTAAACAAGGAGGAGGTGGAGGCGTCCATGGTGGTTCTCGAATTCACCCGTGGTTCTACACACACACACACACACACACACACACACACACACACACACACACACGTTCACACACGTACACACACACAATTGAATAAATAAATTTTTTTAAAAAATTAAAAAAAAAAAAGAAATGGCAGAAGCCTGCACTTCCGGCCTGGGTGGGTGGAGCCTGACAATTCCCAGAGGGAAACAAAAAGGAAGTAGAAGCAATCTAGGATAATTCCTGAAGTCACCCTTGGTCCTCCACAGGGACACACAATGCCCTCTGATACATACAAAATAAATAAATAAAAAGTTAAATTTAAAAAAAAATAAGCAAATAATTGAGAGAATTCTAAAACCCGACTTCAATTTCAAGTTTGCTGATAAAAAAAATCGACCCAAATAATTTTAATAGAGTCACAGGTCCACCCCAATTACTAGACCCCAGACTCTACCATTCAACACAGAAAATACCTGGACGCTTTTCTCCTTCCCTCCCCTCTCTTCCTTTCCTCTCCCCTCCCCTCTTCTGTTCTCTCCTTGTCCCCCCCCCATCTCTCTTCCTTTTTTTTTTATGGTTCTGGAATTGAACCCAGGGCTTCAGCTGCGATAGACAAGCACTCCACTACTATGCCCAGTCCTCTTTTGCTTTTTATGCATCTTCAGAAGTACATGTGGCACTGATTGTTTTTTCTAGCTCATCGGGATATCTTGCTCGTCTGTAATATTGCTAATATCAGGATAACTGGATCCCAAGAGCTGAATGCATCAAGTCCCCTAGGGACCTTGGTAAAACACGCAAGAATTAGGAAGCGAGAAGGAAAAGGGGACGAACCCCTAGAACATGCAAGGGGCTGTCAGGTTCCCCGTTTCTCCCCTCCCCCAAACTTCCAGAAGTTCGGTGGTCTCAGACATGTTAGGAAAGCCAACACAAAGGGAGGAAGGGGTTACAGCATCTTTCATGCCTGTGACTGAGAAAGAGGCCTGGTGCTTATTGGTAACATGTACCACATTTTGTATGTTTCTCAAGTCTATTTACCAAAGACTTCCAGTGTAAGTAAATATTCTCCAGGTTACAGCACATGTGATTTGGCCTCTTAGCCTTAATGACCCAGTGCATTCAAATGGTACTGGAGGTATCAATGGCAGATGATATTACTGAAGGCAACTTGGAAGAGAACCACAATGGAGGCTTTGTGGTGTTACCATCAACCTATGATCTCTTCACAAGTGACTTTTATCAGCATTAGAGATGTTATAGAGCCTTGAAAAATAAGGAATGCTATACTCATGCGATGATAATGGTATCTTGAACCACTTATCATGAATTTGGTATATGTGGTGTACAAATGCCATAAAGTAGGATGTGGTTAGCAGAAAAGTAGAAACCAACATAGGCCAGCACAGGTCTGAGCAGATCTTTGGAGGATACTGAAGCAGTCCTCTGATGACTGCTCAATGGGATCGAACAAAGGGGACAGGTTGGTAGGGATTTGGGATACTAATCTAGTGCTCATTATAGGGAAATCCTAGCTATGAAGTCAATTTTACCCACTTTCCTTCTTTGGTTGGTGAAGCATATTTATTTATAGACTTTAAGTAATTTTTTTCTACTTCCTTGTCCCTCTCAAGTCTATCACAGAGACACAAAGTGTGTTGGTAGTGGTTGAATTTTATAATCTAATGTATGGGATGAGGAAAGATAATGATGGAATCTTGAGGGATAACAGGCAGTACTATAAGGGACGGGGAGTTGAATTTAGCAGCTGGCTGATGGGCTTAGACTTTGCACTTCTTTGGAAGCATATGCTTTTTCATCTTGTTTTAGTTTTTGAGATAATTTCTCACTGTACTCATAATCCTCCTGCCTCAATGCCTGACTGGCTAGGATTATGAGGCCCATCCCCCATTTTAACTCTAGAAGGAACTGTTTGTTGCATTGTAGTAGTAGTGTGTGTGTGTGGTGTGTGTGTGTGTGTAGACAGAGGTTGATTTCTGGTATCTTTTTCAATTGCTCTCCACCTTATATTTTTGAGACAGGGTCTCCTATTGACAGTGGAGTTCTCACCAATTTGTCTAAACTAGCTGACCACAAGTCCCAGGAATCCTACTGGTTTTACCTCCCCAGCACTGGGATTTATAGGTGTTTGCTGGCTTTTTATGACATGGGACTGGGATTCCTCATGCTTAGTAACTTAGCCGTCTCTCAGACTTCTTCTGGATCTATGTTTACAGTTACATGGTGGCATGTGTCTCCCTCTCTTGCATTTGTTTGAGCCTGTCCTTTCATAATCCTGCAGCCCGACCCGCTCTCTCTTTTTATAATTATTCTTTTTTGTATCATACATGAAAATAGTGAATTTAAACTATTTTTATGCCTTAATCCCCAATCCCACCCTCTCTCCTCTTTCTATTACAACTCTCCTTCTCCCTTACCAGACTCTTCCTTATTCTCAAGTCTTTTTACATTCGCAGCCTACTGGGTTTCATCTGGTTTGCCTTCGATGCTATGTGTCTGATGCTGCTTGCTGGAGCATAAACCAGTGGGTATACCACTAAGAAAAGCATCTTGCACCCCTCCATCAGCAGAAACCTTCATCAGTATCTCAGGAAGATGAGGTCTCTTGAGGTCTATCCCTTTCCATGATGAAATGTTGCTAGGACAATTCCTGGGGAGATATTGTGGGGTATACATAGCATAATTCATAAATACACCAGCCCTGTCATGTCCAGAATTGGCCCACCCCTTTGTCTGCAGTGAAATACAGGTCTTCTCAGCTGCAGCCCATACTGCTACCTCTGACTCTCTGAAATCATTTATCTTAGCAGCCATTCACTTCAATGCCCCTTTTCTCTTACAAGTCACATCTATCAACAGGAAGACAGGTATCACATGGGTTGGGGGTGGAGCCGGAGCAGGTATCACATGGGTTGGGAGTGGAGCTGGAGCAGGTATCACATGGTTTGGGGGTGGAGAGCTGTCCCTGGAAAGCAGGTGACTGGTGACAATAGGCGGCCATGAGAAAGTGTAAAGCTGGTCTACGCCTGAGCTGGGCAATGGGTGTGTCAATGTGGTGCCAGAGGCAAGTGGACATGGACTTGAACGTCACCTGGAAAAGGAGTCTCCAGGGACCAACCAGAATAACAGCAGGAGGAGACCTGCCCCTGTCTTGCAAGGAAAACACACGGAAACTCAAAGGCGGGACATGTTTGGTCCCACTAAGCCTCCATTTGTCAGGCATCCATATCCCAAACTCCCTTCACACTGAGGTCAGATCTGGTTGTAAATCTGATCCGTGGCAGCCTTCACTCCCAAACTCTGCTCTCCTGACGACAGGCAGCTCAACCCCTGCATCTGTCTCTCTTCCAGCCCAAGGTGACACAGCAACCCTGGTAACCTGCAGGGTGACACAGCCCTCCACCTGCAGAGCTATCTGTGTGTCTAGAGACAGTCTTCTGCCCTTGAAAGACCCCCTCCCTGCTCTTGAATTTGGGCATGGTTTTGTTTGTTGGCTTGTTTGTTTTTGTTTTTTTATAGGCTGTTCTTTCCCTGTGGCCTTCAAAGAAGTAGGTCAAGGTAGTTAACCTGCTTCACGGGAGAAGTGCCAGGGTTCAGGTCTGGTGTCAGGACTCCTGAATTCTATTTTTGGTCTCAGAGCTGACAGCTGCGGAACTATCTTTCCAAACACTGTTCTCCCCTCAGAGTCTTGCTCTAGGTCTTAGGGTTTGTTTGTTTATTTGCTTGTTGTTCTTTCTTTCTGAAGCTGATCCCCTGCAGCTTGCATTTTCTTCTTTCTTCCCTCCCTCCAGGATGTGTTAGAGCTGACACTTGGCTGGAGCCTGGAGAGAGAGCAGCCGGTATGGCTTCAGCTGCTGAAGAGACTGAAGGCTTTGCGTGGTCGCAGCTGACGGATGGTGCTGGGTAAGGTCCTGGCCATCAAGAAGCTGGTCTCTGAGACCAGAGGACAGACTTCTGATGCCCAGATGTGAAGGAGGGTTCCCAGGCTATGTGTGATGGATACATCTTGCCTTTCTAAGCTTCTAGGCCTTTCTTTCCTGTCACACAGAGAAACTAGGTTCATAGGGAAACCCTGGCAGAGGAGACCACAGGAGCCGTTGGCACCAACGGCGTCGTTTAGGATGACTATATGGAGTGAGACACCGTGTGGCAGGACCAGTGAGCTTGGGTCATCTGATTTGAGCAAACCAGGGGGCTCCCCAGCCTGCATCCAACCCCCATGGAGCTAGGAAGAGGAGCACACGAGAGAACCCAGTTTCGTGCACCGTCAATGTAGATGAGATAGAGGAGCTAATGCAGAGAAGGGAGAGTGAAGCTTCCAATTGCCAGGAAGAAGCAAGCACTCCACTTACAGTGCCCCGGTACCACTTATGGTGTGTCGGTCTAGAACATGTGCATCGGTGTGCCCCTGAGGGGCGTCACGCTGGAGGGGAATCATCTTGGGCAAGGTTTCTGGGCTTGAATCCCTGCTTGGGTACGTATTAGAGAAGCGTCTAGTCTCTGGACATCAACCTTACAGCTGTAAAGTGGAAATAATTTAGCGCTCCCTGGCTGACATCGGGGGTCACATTGCGATGAAACTATCGAAAATAGAAAATGCACTTACACAGCCTCACTTACACTGCGACTTAGCCCTAGCACACTCTCTAAGCTTGAGCTTGCTTCTCCTTCTCGCAGATCATTGACACTGCCCAGCATTAAGACTGCCACATATTGCTAAGCTGAGAAAAGATCAGAATTCCAAATATGGTTTCTACTGAAGGTGTATTGCTTTCACACGTTGTAAAGTTGGGCCATCGTAAGTCACAGACAATCTGTACTGAGACCTATGTAAAGTGCCTGGCACAGACTCGCCGCTTTGGGGATGTGCAGTAAGCGTGATATCCTTTTCCCTTCTACCCTATCCTATCCGTCATCTTATTTTGGATCTCTGCAGATGAAGGAGGAACCTATTCAAGACACGCAATCTCAATCCTAACATTCCTTCCCTTCCACGGTTCCCCTGAAGAACTGTTTTTCTGCTTTGTGTTTTCCCTTTCAGGTAGACACACTGCCCCGGAGGGCGAGATTCCTAAATTCTGTCCTCCGGTTTTGCAATGTAGGATTGTTGCAATACTTTTCCTGGGAGTTTCTTCCTGTTTACCCCAGCTAAAGAGGGATCAGCAAGCCAAAGACATAATCCCACCCAAATGCAGCTTGGTCTGGACAAGGGGTTACCTACAGAAACATGAGTGTCTCAGGCAGCTGCGCCCCTGGAGAGCCCACCCCAGCATGGGTGACACCTCACCAGATTTATCTCATTGGAGTTCCCTGTGCAACCTGTAGGCCGCTGTGTTGTTAAAGAGCCTTCTCGCCCCTAATGATCGTTTATATCTCTTATAACCTAAGGACGGGCCTCCAGAGTCTTGTCAGTTTTGTGGTCCTTAGTCTTGTGGGTTTCATGAACCTTGTAAGTCTGTCTCTCCAGGAAGGAAGTGTGAGGGAACAGCTACGCAACAGGACCAGAGCCAGTTCCCTCAGAGTCTGTTTCTTTATATGAAAACACCTGTTCTCTAGGCTCTGTGCCTAGCTGTGCCTTTTCCTGTGCATGTCTTATCTAAACATCTATTTCCTCCTCATTGAACATATAAAGTCTAGAAGGGAAGCTGGCTGCTGAGTCCTTGGGACCCCATAGACTAGAAGCCTCCTTCATGCTCTTGCGGGTAGTGTGGTGGATTGGAGAAACTGCTTCTTGGATGGACTACTGTGGAGATCTACAGGGCCTCAGCCAGCTGGCCAATCCCCTTAGGGAACTCATGCTATGGGACTTATTTGGGAAGCTTGGGAACATGGGCTGGGAGGCCTACTCCGGGCCTGATTCAGTCATGGAAATCCAGAATTACCCTCCAAAGCATGTTACTAGCCAAGTATTCTAGTTAAAACAATAAATCTGAATTACAGTAACAACAAAGGAGTATAAGGATACTTCTAATATTGCATAGTACAGATTATTCCTTATTTATTTGAAATCCATATTTCTTTGGTTGTCTTATATTTTTATTTGCTAAATCTAGAACCCCTAAAGTTTTTTTTCCCCAATCATACAAACTTAATAGGTACCCCAGTCCCCTCCCTCCCTCTACCACTCCTGGGTCCTCCTTGCTCCCTCCCCCTCTTTTTCCCTTCCTTTCATCCCCCTCCCTCCCTTTCTCCCAGTGCCCTCCTCTCCCCACCCCCCAATCCCTGGAGCATCCTTTAATGTGAATGTTAAATTTCCCTCTGCTTCCTCCACTCTCATGAGGTGTAAGGACTCAGTAGCATTGCCTAGAGCCCTTTCTTGTGCTCCCCTTTAGTATGGGAACATTATTGTGACTGTTAATCTCTTGCCTCTAAGGATCCTAATGCCTGTGATCCATGACAGACTTTGGGGGATCATTGATATTGTCAGTCATTGCTCAGGTCATGCAAAGTCCTATTATGGTTACTGAGGTCCTATGGTTACTGCGTATCATTGCTCCTCCCCATCTTTAGGTTCTTACAATCTTACCGTCGCCTCTTCCTCAAATTTCCCTGAGCTTTAGGATAGGGAGCGATTAGGCTGGTCTGTAGAACCCCTAAAGTTGATAGGACTTTCGGTTAGGCACTCAGATTCCTCCTAGCTGGCCTGGGCTACCTTTCCAGCCTTATTGCCTACTTCTGCTCTCTCCAACTGTGCCAACAAGGAGGGTGCATGCCAAACTTCCACAGGCTTTACGTCCGACCACCTCTGATCTTTGCAAATGTCATCCCTCTGTTTAGGATTATTTACATTACCTTCACACATAGAAATGTTGGTTCAGAATCTGTCTTGAGTGGGTTTTTTTTCAGACCATTCTCTTTGATCCCTTGGATGTACCTGCGTAGTCATAAGATACTAGCATCATTTTTGCATATCTCCCATCTCTTTTTTTAAATATTTTTATTCATTTTTAGTCAATTGTGCGTGTGTGTGTATGTGTATGTGTGTGTGTGTATGTGTGTGTAGAACCACGGGCGAATTCGAGAACCACCATGGATGCCTCCACCTCCTCCTTGTTTACTCTGCCCCGGATTCACAGGCTCCGCCCTACCAGGACCAGAAACGCAGGCCGCCCCCGCTTCCGCCTGGCGTCTATACGTGAGGTCTAGGATCTAAAGTCAGGACCTTCCGCCTGCAAGGCAGAGGCTTAACCCCTGAGCCACCTCTCCAGCCCCCTATCTCCCATCTCTTAAGTACCTTCCATAATGTCTAGCACATTCTAGGGAGTAATCGGTAAATATGTGATAAAAGCAATGAACTGACCTGTGATCCCTGTTTTAGTTTCATTACACATTGCTGCAACAAAATACTCGACTCCAGCAACTTAGGGGGAAGGTTTTATTCTAGCTCACATTCCTGGATATAGCCAGACACTCACAGCCATGGGAGCCGAATGAACTGGTCATATCACATCCATAGCAAGAGTAGTGGGTAAAACCGGTGCATACTCGGCCATCTCCCTCCATGTTTATACAGTCACAGGTCACTACCTAATGAATGGTTCCCCTAGACTAGGTTGGCTCTTCTCACATCAATTATGCAGTCAAGATTTCTCACAGGCGTGCCAACAAGACAACCTTAATCTAGAAATGCCCTCTCAAGTGGGCTGGGAGACTTGCCGGCTATATAGGTTGACAATCACAAGCCTTGTAACTATCTTAACAGAGGTCTATGTCTCTCCCATAGCTGTGACCCTGTTTTTCCTTGTCATGCTGCTGTCCTCATCGACTTGTCCTGTAGTGTTCCCAACACACTGAAGACAGACCCTGGACTTCCTGGACTTCCCTCTGTGTTGCAGACACAAGTGCTGCAGAGTATATTTTGTGTTGAACAGTACGGTAGGGTAGAAATACATTTCTGAGCCCAGATCAAGCTAGATGCCAGATTCTTCCTCCCGTCCTGATTCAGATCTGATTCTTGTCAGCCTTGGCAGCTACCTGGCCTGGTCCTGAAGCTGAAGTACAAAGACACTGTGTAGCAGTTACTCTGCATGCTGCCAATAAATTCACAATCAAAGCGCTTAAGGAAACAAGGGGTTTTATCTTGGCTTATGATTCTTGGTTGCAGATCCTTTTCCACCTTGCCAGGAGACCTCATGCCAACACCTGGGACTGAGGGAACTGGTCACACCAATATCCACAGGACCCCTGAGAGAGAGAGAGAGAGACAGAGAGAGACAGAGACAGAGACAGAGAGACAGATCCTCACTTATCAGACCATCTTGTCTGGCCAAGTATTCAGAAGAATGCCAACATCCTTAATCAGCTCTCTCTCTTATTCACCTGCCCAGGGACTAGCCCCACCTGTCCATCATAGGCTGGGTCTCCCCATGGATCAGACAATCTCCTGTAGTCTTGCTGCTGCAGGTGGGGAACTTCATTTAAATATCAGTTCTTTGCAAAGAGACGCAGAGCTCTGAGCCTTCAACTGTCAAGCTGACACCCGTCTCTAGCTGTGTATGACATACTGGAAGGTGCAGACTAAATGCTAGTTGTTGGCTGGGAATGTAGCTTAGTGGTAGGACACTCGCCTAGCATGTAAAAGACATGTTCAGTCCTAGCCTAGCATGTTCAATCCCTGGTACTACAAGAAAACAAAAGAAAAATATGAGATCCTGGAATCTTCCCAAGGCTTTGGGTAATCTCTGGGCTACTGTGCTGCCGAGAGATAAAAGAAACAGAACTTGGAAATGGGACAGTAATATATGGGGAGAGTTTGGGGGTGGCAACAGAGAGAAAGAGGAAAGGTGGGATTGGGGTTTAGGGATCTCTTTCTCTCTCTTCCTCTTTTCTACTGCTGGGATCTTGGGCTTGCTAGACAAGCTTGCAGCCACTGAGCTAAATCCCCAACCCCATGGGAGCATTGTCTGAAGAGATAGATCCTGGAATGTCTGATTTCACCCACATCCTGGATCAGGAAAGAAAACAAGTAAAAGTGTGCATAGCCCTTTCTTGTAGGTTTCATGTATATTTGCCGACAAATATACATGAAAGGAAGCTTGGGTTCAGACCCCACAGCCTTCTATAGCTAGGAAAGAGCACTAATTAATACCCCAAGGTTAAATGAAGTAAAATAAAGGGGAGTACAATATCTTTTTCTCTCTTATTTTTACAAACAAACAAACAAGCTTCGTCCAAGGAGCAAGAAGAGAAATTAAGAAATAGATTTGGAAAGACTTTGAGAATGTGGGAAATGCAGGCTAAGATAGATCGCCAGGGTGTGGCGTTTGGCGGGAGGCTTCTTCTGCTTCCAGGGTCAAGTCACTTGGAAAAATGAAATTCTAATGGGCCTTAGGGCAGATGCTGGCTGCCGAGCTCACAAATTAAACGAATGAATCTGGGAGAGAAAAAGCAAGCGGACTTCCGGCAGCTTTGGGGGATTGGGAGTGCGGTGCGTTTCCGTGCGTACCTGGCCCAGGAAGGGCGCTTTTCGGCAGCAAGCACCTGGGCCGAGACCGCAGCTCGGGGGTGCGGGGAGTGGAGGACTGAGTTCAAGTATGGGGAGTCACAGGAAGACGGAGGGTTATTCTCCAGTTTCTCTTAAGTACATCTGGCTCGGTCTGCGCATCTCGGACAAAGCTGGGCGGTGGGGTACACCTGCAGCTTCCAGCGCCCCGCAAATCTCAGGGTCCTCTGGCTAGTGGAGATGTCAGCGGTCGCGTGTGCGCCGAGCCAAGAGCTGGGAAACTGGATGGGTGACGCCCCGCTGAGCCCCGCAGTCGGGAGACCCCCGTTGCCCTACCGGGAGGGGGACGTCAGGCCTGGGAGGGAAAAGACGCCCCCGGCCTCCAGGTTGCGGGGCGGGGCCAGACGCGTGGGCGGAGCTCTCGGGAAGACCGGCCAGTGGCCGAGCGGGGGGCGTGGCGGGACACAGCCTCCGCCCCCTGCGCGCCGCCTCGCCCGGAGACCCGAGCGGGAGGCGGCCCGGGCGCCTGGGCGCTGAATGGGCTGGTGGCGTCCCGCCCGGTCCCGCCCGCCGCCGGCCCCCCGCGCCGGCTCCCGCCCCGCCCGGGTCTCCGCCGGCAGCCACCAGCCTCCGCCCGGGCTGTGAATGAAAGACAGACGCCGCCGGGAGCTGGCTGCGAGCGACGCGGCGACGCGGCCTCGCGGGAGGCGCGCTCCCCGCGGAGATGTACGGTAAGGAGGGCTCCGCGCCTCGGCTCGGGGCCGCGGGGGGCGACTCCGCAAACTTCCAGGGCGCGGACCTTTGTCCCCCTGCGTGGCCCGGGCCAAAGGCGAGGACGTCCCGGTTCGTGCCCGGCTGGATTGTTTCTGTCGCTGATGCGCGCGCGTCTGTGCGGAGGGGACAAAGATGCCGCGGGCTAGGAGACGCCGGGGTTCTCGGGGGTCCCTTGAGCCCGGGGCGTACAGGCGCCAGGGTCGGTGATCTGTCGTGGGGTGGGGACTCCGGCGGTCGCGAGCCCCCTAGCTCTGGGAGAAGGGGGGGGGTCTCTTCGAAACCTAACCGACAGGGAGGTGGTGGTCGTGTGACAGCATTTGCAGAATTAACAAAGCGGTTTCTGCTTGGGAGTTTTATGCGCGAAATCCGTCCGGGATTTAGAGACACTCGCTGCGGGCTTTTTCGCGGGGTTCGGGTTCGGAGGATGTATGAGACCGCGCGGGTGGTGCCAGAGTCCAGGAGCGAGCCTGCATAGAGATCCCCAGCTCTCCGCCTGGGGTGCACTTGGCCTCTCAGCCTGTCTGCCAGTGGGATCCAGACTCCAACTTCCAGGTTGGCCTTCTACAGGGCTGAAGGAAGACGCTGCTTGGCGGGTGCAGCGCAGCCCTGATCTCTCTCTCTCTCTCTCTCTCTTCCACGGCCACCGCCCCCACTGATGTGCAACAGTTCCAAGACCCTCGCCGTGCAAGATCCGGCTGTGCAAGCTCATTTGCTAGAAATGTTTGTGCTCCTGCAGGCAGTATGAGTGAGGAAGGGAGATGTCTGGGTTCCACATTGCAGCTGATGAGCGGAGCGTTTGAAACATGGACCAGTCTAGACATGGACTGTATTACAATCTCTCTTTCACTCTCTCCTTCTCCCCCCTCCCCATGGACATAATGCATCAGAACCCAGGTTTCTGACAGCTATTCTGGGGCAGCAAAAGAACAAGGCAGGTATTAATTCACCTCCACTTCCACTGCAGGGTAGGATAGGGGCTCAGCTCGCACCTGAAGGGTGAGAGATCTATAAGAGCGGGTTCCCGATTTAACCCATCTCCAAGGCCGCTGGCTGCCTCACTCTGCAAACAGATAATGAGTCACAAAGTTTGTTAGCATAGAGGAAGCTGAGAGCATGCGTGGAGAGGCTCAGCAGTTAGTGGGGCCTCTCCTTCAGAAGACAAATATTCAACTTTTGGGTGTATTTCTTTCCCTGCCAAGTTGATAACATGTCTGCGCTTTGGTTCCTGATGGAGGATCTCCTCCATCAAGTGCTACTCCTCTTAGTGGACCAGTTAGAAAGGGAGATCAGGCCTCAGAGTCTGGGTTTGATGACCAGTGGGGTCTCTGGGGGACGGTAACAGGGGCTTGTGCTTTAACTTGCTGGGAGCCTGGGAGGTTCTCAGGAGAGAGCTCTCTATTTCTGTTTTCCCCTATTCTTTTCTGCAGAGGAAGCAGCCTGAAGCTGCAGATCATTTGACAACAGCATGTGACTGCAGAAGCACCTGCAGTGGGAAGGAGTTAGGATAGGTCCATGGGATGGGTCAGAATTAGGAAGCCTGGTTCTTCCTGAGCCGCAGCTTTATATCTAGTAGATAACGTGGTAGCTGAGGGTGCAGGGTGGTGGGCTGCCTTGTTGGATACAGCAACTCAAGAAAGAACTGAAGGGTGAGCCGGGGAGCCAACCTAGCTGTGTGCTATTTTCAGATACACCACAGATTTTCATTTCTCTTCAATAATATTTTTTATTTCCCCAGATGCACAATGAGCAGGGACTTGCCTGAGTGATTCATAGAAAGACTGTGATGAAGAGTTCTAGTCCTCTGGGCAGTTGCCTACGGCGCAGGAAAGGCACATTAGTGCCGGGTGGGAGGCTGGCACTGTCTGCCTGCATTTTAGTATGTTGTCAATTTGGTGAAAAGAAAGGGTCCGTGTGACACTGCAATCGTTCTCTTCCTGGGAAGTCATCTCAGTGATGGAAAAGGATGTGAGCGGGTAGGTGCAGGGTGTGGCCGAGCATGCCTGTGACCCTAGAATTCCGAAGGAGGCAGAGGCAGGAGGATGGCTGCGAGTTCAAGGCCAGCCTGGGTTACATAATGAATTCCAGGCCAGTCAGTGCTGCCTAGGGACAGCCTGACACAATAGAAAGAAAGAGAAAAGCAAAACAGACGTGAATCAGGAGGTGGGAGGACGTGGCATCTTAGACGTCCTATTGGTTCTTCTTTCCCGTTTTCCAAGCAGTTTGTCTGGAGTGACACACTAGGAGGCAGAACACAAAGTGACACCCAGGACCTCCAGGCATAGAGGATGCTCTCCCTGCCCCCCTATGTCTAAAGTGATTGTATGTATATAGGGAAATGTCCCCAGGGGGCACAGTGGGATGTGAAGCAGAAGGAATCCTGGATTTGGGGTCAGCCCATCCCAGTCCAAGATCCAGCCCATGCATGCCCACTTTAGGCCAGTGGGCTCATGTGTCCGAATTAGATCTCTGTATGAAATGGGGAGGTGCCCACCTGCCTCCCAGGACTGAACTGAGCTTCAAATACCAGGTAGCAATACCAAGAGCATCCTGAGAGGTTTTGTACTTGCAAGACAGGGCTGGAACAGCCTATGCCTCTCGGGTCCTCTCAACTTTCTTCCTTCACCCCCACCAGTTCTTGTACATGCACTTTGCATCTCCTCTTACACAAGTTTGAGCACACATCACCTTGTCCTTGCCAGTCCACGGGGCACCTAATGACAACTCCTCCTATTCATCTTCTTTTGTTGCTTTTCTTTGAGGCATGGTCTCATGCGAAGACCCTCATGAAAGGTCCCCTTGAACTCTCTCCATCCCCCTGCCTCAGCCTCCTGAGTGCTGGGATTATAAGCCTGTGAGACCACCTCCAGTTTGAACTACTTTCCCTTTTCTGGGTACACCCCAGCTGCCCCCTTGCCATGCACTCATTCCTAAACCACAATCGCTTTCTGAAAATGGCTCTCCAAATGGACACAAGGACTCCCACAGTCTTGATTACACCTATGAATAAGGATTGACAAATGACATGTAGAAGAAAAGCACATTGTCCTACGACAGGAAGATCACAAACAAGTTCTCTGTCTGGCTGATATTCCTGGAGGTACAAAGACTGATTTTGCAGAAATTGCCACAATATGTGTACACACGCCACACACACCACACACAATCCAACCTCCTTCCTGCACCCTATGGTGTCATGTATGGCGGCTGCATGTGGGTGCTGTGTTAGCCTGTCCCCTCCTCTACCCCATTTTTTGTTACAGGTGGTTGCGACAATAAAAGCAAAAAGTTAATGTCGCCTTGCAGAAAATCTGGAGAAGGGAGGAGGGCAAAATCATCCCTCAAGTCCTACCCATCAAAACCTACTTTGAGAGTTGAGGTTGACTCATTTGTAGAGCCCTGGGCTTGATCTCTAGCACTGTATAAAACAAACAGCAATAACAACAAAAAACCCTCCTAAAAAAATCACATCTTTTATGTATGATAAATTATTAGTTTAATTTTGCACTTGCCTCCTTTGGCCCTTTCCTCTCTCTTTCTCTCTGATTCTTGGCTGTGTTTGTTACTCCTGGCTGATGTGATGTACCAAAGATGTCCTACCTTATTCTGAACTTCATTTCTTCCCCTCAGGTCACCTTGGACCAGAGCCTTGCCAAGCATTTGACTCTAAGAAGGTAGCAATGCCCCTCTCGGCACAGAGCGTGATAGGCGTGTGAGAGACCTCCCCCTCCTCACCCCCCCATGCTTCTCTCTCCTTTCCTCAACTTTTTCCCTTCTGCTTCTTAACTGGAGAAAAAAGACAAAAATCAAGTAGGCAAACAAAAATGTATATCCCTCAGGAAATTTTAATTTAAAAATTGACCTTTATTTTCTTTTGCTGGTAATAATGATTCTTCTAGAATATCTCAAAATGTAGCCAACTACAAACTAGTATTGTTTGATATCTTTCCTTCTGTGCATTTGTTTATGTTGTTGGAATTATTCATTTCATAAAATTCCATGTTCTATTTTTTCCACATACCATAGAGCATAAGGATCTGCCCCAACTCCAAATTAGTGAAAATTTGGTATTTGCCACATACATAAATATTTGTATGAATATATATATGAATACGCATTTGTGTGATGGCTATATATATTTGTATGTTGAATGTATATGTATATATACGTGTATCCGTTATTCACGTGTATATACATGTATATACACATATACATATACACATGCACATGTATGATGCTGGTCTGTTACAGCTCAGTGGCAGAGTATGTACTTAGGATGCCTGAGGGTCTGGGTTTGATCCTGTGTTGCTTAGCTTTCTGTTACTATAATAAAAACCTGCAATAAGTCAACTTGAAAAGAGGAAAGATTTATTTATTTTCACAATTGTGCAGGTTTCGACCCCTGGTTGGTTGGCCTTCAGTCTTTTGGATTTGTAGTGGGGCGGCATATCATGGTGGGAGTAAGTGCAGGAAGTTGCTAACTCCATGACTGTCAAGAAGCAGAGAGAGATAGGAGGGGCCTTCTTCCAGGAAAAGCATGCCCAGGGACCTAATTCCCTTCTGTCGCACAGTCACAGAGACCTCACTACTTCTCTGTGATGAGTGAGCCTTTAACCCAATGGACTTTTGGGGAACATGCCAGGTTAAAACTGTAACATACCTCAGCATCATATGCACACATTCACACACACGTGCATGCAGAAACCCATACACATGCACACACAGGGTGTGGAGTACCCAATACATTATCATCATTATCTCTTGTCACCCTCGTATGCATAGAGCACCAAGTGGCTGCCATTTTTAATGGCTCTGCTACTATAGACGGAATGGAGCAGTATCTGGTGCCCAAAACCTTCTTTGACCTCTGGAACTTTCCCTAAGCTGTAGGCCTCCCATCGGCTAGTCAAGGTAGTGTAAGTACATAAGCATTTAGAGACTTATTATACATTGCCAACATTGTTTTTAGTTTGTATCAGTGACACTCCATTAGCGATCGAGAGAGTGCCTGTCCTTCCTGTACTCTCAAAAGCAATAAATACTGGAGGCCAGGGGTGTGGCTCCCATTTAAAAGTAGGGGCTGGGAGTGTGGTTTGTAAGACTCTTGCCTAGCGTTCCTGAGGGCCTGAGTTTGATCCCTAGGCCGCCCATGCATGCTTCCACAGATACACAAACAGCATTAAATGCTGAGATTTTTCTCCCTGATATTTGTTAATTTGATTAAAGAGTTTATATTTTGTAACTTATTCGATATGTGTATGTGGGGGGGTGCACATGAGTGTGGGGGCATGCGTGTTATATGTAGGTATTCGTGTGGTTGTGCACATATGGGGGCACGTGGGTGGAGGCCAGAGGAGGTCGATGTTGGGAGTCATCCTTGAATATGCTTCTTATTTTTTGAGACAAGATTTCTCACTGAACCGGGAACTTATTGGGTGCCTGGGCTCCAGGGACCCGCCTGTCTCTGCACGACCCCATGCACCACACTCAGCTTTTACATGGGCGCTAAGGATCTGAACTCAGGTCCTCATGCTTTTGCAGTAGACACTTTACCAACTGAGCTATCTTCCCAGCCCCTTAACTTGCAATCTGTAGTACTAGTGAAGCTTAACACAGTCTGTATTTAATTATTAGCATTTCAATGAATCGTATGACTATGAGTGCCTAGTTTATTGACATTTGCTGTCATTTGCTTGACAATTGGATTGAATGGAAATAGACAAGAAAGCCGCCAATTATTGTAGAGGTGTCAGTTATTTGTGATATAACATTAGGCATTGTAGGGGATAAAAAATGTATAAAAGTCCTTTCCATGAAGATTATGATTTAGGTAGGCAAAAAACATGTACAAAATTAAATGATGCAAAGTATGTTCAGTAAAAACATACAAAATTTGGCAGGGTGATTGGAGCTCTTTATCCAGTGGTCAGTTAGCAATGAAATGGAAGACCAGAACATGCTATGTCCTGAATGAACTAACCGTCTCTAACCTCTACAAATTAAGGGTTATTATTCCTATTTTTAAATCACGTGTATGTGTGTGTGTGTGTGTGTGTGCGCGCGCGCCAATGTGCACGTGCCAGTCTCCTGTGTGGAAGCTGGAGGACTGCCTCGGGTGTCTGTCCTCACCTTCCGTCTTGTTCGATTCAGGGTCTCTCGTTTGTCACTGCGTATGCTTCTAGGAATTTCCCTGTCTCAGCCTCCTGTCTCGTAGGAGAGCTGGGATCACAGATGCACACACTCGTATCCAGTTTTTCTTGGGTCCTGGGGATTTGTGCTGAGATCTCACATTTGCCCAGCAAGTGTTTTACCCAATGAATCGTCTCCCCAGCCCACCATTCCCATTTTCAAAGGGAGAAAACGAAAGTGCCGAGAAGTCAAGTAAATTCATGAACCCATTTCTGTGATAAGGCTGAGATTTGAACTAGACAGTCGAAGTTCAGGGTGTGCCCCGAACCCCTTCTTCACATCACATTTCCACCTCTCCCACCCCCTTTAGCATACTGCTTTGCCTTATCAGAGAGAAAGTGCCCAGTAAGAGCCTTGGGGGGCTACACAAGGGTCAGTAAGGAAGCCTGGAACACTGTCATGGACCGCGGAGGGCAAGAACTGAAGATGGCCTGAGAAACAGAAACAAGAGTGTGCCCATTGCACGGACAGACAGGCAAAGGAGAGTGGGACTGGCACGTGCTTGAACTGGCAGTGTCCTCGAAGGAGTCTTATGCCAGGCGTGGTAACTTAACATAGGCCTGTGATCCCAGCACTCAGAAGGTCGAGGCAGGAGGATCCAGGGTTCAAGGTGATCATTGACTGCATAGCAAATTCAGGGCCAGCCTGGGCTACGCCAGACTTTGTCTTAAAGCAAAACAACAATAAGAACAACAAAGAAAGAGGGGCTGGAGAGGCAGCTCAGTGGTTAAACCTCTGCCTTGCAGGCGGAAGGTCCTGAGTTTGGATCCTAGACCCACGTATAGACGCCAGGCGGAAGCGGGGGCGGCTTGCGCTTCCGATTCTGGTAGGGCGGAGCCTGTGAATCCTGGGGCTGAATAAACAAGGAGGAGGTGGAGGCATCCATGGTGGTTCCTGAATTCACCCATGGTTCTACACACACACACACACACACACACACACACACACACACACACACATACATATATACATACGCATGCACATGAGTAAATAATAAATTAAAAAAATTTTAAAAAAAAGGAACAACAAAGAAGAGTTGTATGGCCAGGCTTGACCCAGTCATGAAGACACCAGGGAATATTGTGGAACAAGAGGTGTGGGGGCTCTTGAAGGCCCTCCTACCTCGGAATGATGGGAATACAAATCACACCAAGACCAGCCATAATATATAAAGGAGATTTATGTCAAGCAAGCAGGAGGACAAAAAATAGTCAAGCAGGCTGAGAAGCAGAGGCAGAGAGAGACAGAGACAGACAGAAAATCTAGTTTCTGGGGTCTCTTATTGGATGTGGTCTTGTGATCGGGATGAGAAGGGGCAGGAGCATGACTGGGATAGGAAGGGAGGCTCATCCCGAGGTGGGTGAAAGTCCCTGGGGAATGTGCCAATCTGGGCTAGTAGCAGATGAACTGGGGCCGTGGCGCTATCCTTGGGTGGAGGGAGCTGCCTTGTCTACGTAGACTGGGCACCGTGAAGGGTTCTTTGTCTGAACATGTACATCGGAGGGAGAGGGAGGGCAACTTGAGCCGTTTTGTGTTTAACACGCCTAACATCTAACAAGAGGGACTTTTTCTCCTCTGAGCATTTGCCTGTGAATTAAAACGTCCCCTCTAACCGTGGAATCCGGGTGGTCTGGATGCAGTGAGTGCTGCCTCAGAGGTGGGCTTGGAGACAGCCATCGGGTCAGATTCCCCCAATCCTGAGCAGATCACATGCTTAGTTGCACACGTGTGCCATACATGGGCCCGACTGGACCCCAGGGAGGGACACCAAATAGGCTGAGTCCCAGACGATCACCGCCAACCTCAGGACTCTGGACATTTAGTTCATTTTTCTCTGGGTCTATTTCCTCTCCTGGAAAAATGGTGTCATTAGTCTTCCTCCCCGTGGGCGTGGGTGAGGAAGGGGTCAGAGGAGACAGTGCTTAGATGTAGATGCTTTGTTCCCAGCTGTGCCTGTGACAGACAGTGCTCATACCATCCAAGCAACGCTCCAGGACTGTTGGGGCTGCACCCTTTCCAGAAGGGCAGGTCACATTGAGGGAGTGTTTGTTTAAATCCCTAGACGGGAAGATCTGTTGGTTAGGAGGCAGAAATCAGAGGGCTCTGGCGATGCTGCTGGGCCTGTGTCCATCTCCTGGTCTCCTCGTCTGCCCACATACTGGGCACTGGAGTACACTACTTTGACCACTTTCTCGTCTCAGCGCCCCTTACGGGCCAGGGTCTGTGTCTCTCTCATCCCTGAACCAGAAAGACCACGATAAAGAAGACAGAGGCGACAATCTCGCCTAAATCATTTTACAACTCTAAGTCCCTTTGCATGGCTGAATTTAGAAATATTTCCCCCGCGCCATTGTATTCATCAATTCAAGACAACGCTTTGGAGGTGGATGTCATTTTTTTTTCTAACCCTGACCCTGACCCTAACTCCGGTGAACAGAAGATGCTGAGTCTCAGAAGTCTACTAACATGCCAAGGTCCATGCAGGTGTTTCAAGTCCACTCTCTTCTTTGCCTCCTGTTTGAATTAATTTCATCATTGCTATAATGGGATATCTGACAGAAACAACTTAAAGGAAAAGGACTTATTTTAGTCCCCAGTCGAATGAGTTACCCTCCATCAAGGTGGCCAGAGCAGCATGAGGTGACCGAGGAAGCAGAGAGCTATGGTGGTGAGGGGTGTCCGAGTATAACCCATCCGCCCCACCCCTACAGCCGCCCCAAACAGTGTCACCAGCTGACCACTATTCAAATACGTGAACCAGCAGGGCAAACGTTTCACATTCAAACCATAACACCTCCTACTCAAGCATTCTTAGGGCTTCACGTGAGATTAAAGGGGTGCTTTTGTACCCCATAGCAAAAAGCAGATTCATTATGAAAGGATTCCCAACTATTTTAGTAGGCTTTGCATTGTTTAGTTGTGGCCTTATATCATGTGTTATAGGAAGCCTTCCTTCTGCGCCCAGATGGTTGTCAGCTCAATACCCTTTAACCCAACAGACTGTCTACAAGTCTCACAATTGGGGCTAATGAAGTCAAACACTAACTTTCTGTACCCTCTTCAGATCCCATATAAACCATTGCCTTTTATTAACTTTCTAGTTACTGTACAAAAAGACCCAGAAAAATTTAAATTTTTTTTTATTATTTATTCAACTGTGTGCATGTGTGTGTGTATGTGCGCGTGCGTGTGTGTGTCTGTGTGTGTGTATCTGTGTATGTGTATGTGTAGAACCACGGACGAATTCGCGAACCACCATGGACTCCTCCACCTCCTTCTGCCCCAGGATTCACAGGCTCTGCCCTACCAGGACCAGAAGCGCAGGCCGCCCCCGCTTCCGCCTGGCATCTATACATGGGATCTGGGATCCGAACTCAAGACCTTCCGCCTGCAAGGCGGAGGCTTAACCCCTGAGCCACCTCTCCAGCCCCCAGAAAAATTTAAATATCCAGAAGCTACGAGTCTTAAATTCTTAGCTTGGCAGAGCATACTCCCTGATCGTAACTATTCAGAAAGACTTCTTTCAAAATCCCAGTTTCTTATGTTTTTGAGACAGGGTCTTGCTACATCTGTAGCCCAGGCTGGCCAACTGCCAGGCCGATCCTCAGCCCTCGAGTTTCCAGGTGCTGGGATTACAGGCAGGAACCACCACACTTGGCCTAAATTGCAGGAGTACTTGTACACACCTTGCCTGAAGATAACTCTGAAAGGACGACTTGCAGTGAGGTGAGACAACTGCCAGCGTCTTAGAGTTCCTCACAACTTGTACAAAGAGAGATTTCTAGAACGGAAGGATGCTGGGAAAATCCAGATCTCTGCCACCAAGCCTTCTTCAAGCTCTCCCTGTACTTCATGCTTTGTTATTTTTGTCCTTTATTTGTCACACCGAATGTCATTTATTTCTTTGCGCCACAGATCTGGGAACTTCTGAGCATGTAGTTGCAATCCTATTCAGCTTTCTTTTCTCCAAAGAACTGTGTGGCATGTAGTGAGAGAGCTCACGTGTTGGCATTGAGCTGTTAAAGTCATTGCATGTATCAGTTACGCATACAAATACTTATAGCAGCCCATGCTTGCAGGAGAATGAATGATGATGGGCTGGCCATTCTCCCTAAAGTTAGAAAAAAATCTTGTTAGGGGGCTGGAGAGGTGGCTCAGGGGTTAAGCCTCCGTCTTGCAAGAATCTTGTAGGGACAGTAATGGGCTCTTGTCACCTTTAGTTATGCCTTCTCACGCTGGTTATGAATCTATGTAAATAAAAAACAGGCCAGTGTGTAAACACTGGACTTTCACTTCCACTTTGAGGTTCCAGTCTTATGAAACAGCTTTTGGTCTCTGGTTACCTGTGAGATGCGGTTAAGAAGATCAAACATTCTTGTGTATTTATTTCTCTCTGGGTTTGTGGAGTATAAGATAAATATCACGGTCTTTCTTGGCGAAAAGGAAAGCCATTTAGTCATAGAAATATGGGCAAGTCTTTATTTTGATTTCCATTCATATCATTTGTGTATTCTTTCACAAAACGAAGATGGAAAGGCCCCTTGCAAAGGCAATAAATGTGTTTCTGGTTGCCTGGAAGCCCTGGCCAGAATGTTCTTGATAAACAACCTCCCGGAGCTGGGGGAGGTGGGCAGTGAAAGATGTGGGATTGCAGGTCTTTGCTACAGGTCGTAGATGGGCAAAGTAGCAGAGGGAAGAAAATAACAGAGCTTCTGCTGTCATTGAGCCCTTAAAGGTGTGCGGTCCCACTTGACCGTTTAAAAGCTACTCCTCAGGACTATTAGCAATGGCCTCTCCTCTCCCAGACAGCACTGGTGGGGAGAACAGGGCTCAGTGTTCTGGAAAGGCGTGGGTGGTGCTGGGCATCGCCACACTGTCCTTCTGCTTGTCAAGGACATTTCTGGGGTGCGTGGGGGGCGGGGAGTTGGCCATCGGAACTGATCCAGGCTCTGTTGCTGTGTGAATCTGGGCAAGATTCTCTCCCTCCCTCGGCTTTAGTTTTTCACCATCTGTAAATCGAAGGAGCGGACTGGATAGTCTTGAAGGGCTTCCAAGCTCTTTGAGACTGAAGGTTGGCAAGGCTGCTTATACCCTGACTAAGGCTGCTGAGGCCGGTGTGCGCCAAGGTAGAAGGTTTAAACAAACCATCTCTCTGGGGAACCAGCCACCTCAGGTTCTTTACGTAACCTGGCTAGGCATCAGCTTCCTCGTTGGAAAGGCAAAGATAATGATCCTTTGTTAACTCAGTGTCTGTTGTGGCACAGTTGGGGTTCATCAGACTTCAAAACTTTGTGCCTTAAAGGAAGCTTCCAAAGATGCTTGGTAAGGCAGTCCATAAAATGAAAGAAAATATCGTCAGATCACATACTAGACAAAGAACGAGTCCCTGTGTACATAAGGAATGCACAAAATAACACATGGAAATAACGTGATTGAAAAATGTCCAAAAGACTCTGAACGGGCGGGTTGGGGGGCTGTGAGATGACTCGTGGATGAAAGCACTTGCCACTAAGTTGGGGAACTGAGTTTAATCCCTGGGACTCGCATGGTGGAAGGAGAGAACTGACTCAAGCTGTCCGCGTCAAGCAAGACTTCCACTTGGATGCTGTGGTATGTACCTCATACCCACTAAATAAATAAAAGAAAAACTTGTTTAGGGAAGACTGAGGGTGCAGAATACTTTCCTAACATGCATGAGATCCTGTATTTGATCTCCAGTACCACAAAAATAACAACATAAAGAAAAAAAAAAAACACAGCTTCATCAACTCAATATCTTCATTAGCTAAATAGATTGATGGTCTCAATGCTGCTTCCCAGAAGGCTTCACCAGAGGACTAGGTGTGGTGGGTATAGCAGTTGGGAAGCTGAGGCAGAATGGAAAGTTAAAGGTTAGCCTGAGACATATGCTAAGAGCCCCCCATCTCAAAGGAAGAAAAGTTATGCGATTTTTAAAATGTATGAAAATGGTTAGCGCGCACATGAAAAAAAAAGTAAGTTTGACTAATCATTATGGAAATGCAAGTCAAAACCATAGTGATATACTGCTTTGCACTGCTAGGATGGATGTTCTCAAAAAGTAGAAAACAGGGTGAGGATATGGGAGACTTAGAACCTCGCGTGCTTCCGTAGAGGCTGCAGAGTGGTGAAGCTACTGTGAAGAGCCGTGTGGCAGCACTTACGAGCAGAAGGTCCTGAATTCAGATCCCAAGTCCTACGTAAAAACGCCAGGCAGAAATGTTGGCCTGCACTTCTGGCCCTGATGGGCAGAGCTTGGGAAATTTCAGAGTGAAGCAAAAAGGAGGTAGAAGCAATCCAGGATGATTCCTGAAGCCACCCTTGATCCTCCACAGGGACACTCAGTGCCCTCTGACACACAGGAAGGATGTTTTATGCACAATAAAAAGCGCACAAATCTGGCAACATGAGTTTGATCCTCAGAGCTTACGTGGTAGGAGAGAGCAGACTTTTGAAAGTTGCCCTCTCCCTCCACATGTGCTCTGTGACATGTGCAGACTTCTCTCATATTCTCTCTCTTCCTCTCCCCACTTCCTCTCTCAAGTAAATAAATAATACAAAAAAAGATGGATGGTGGTGAAAGTTGTAAAATATGAATGTACTTTGTGCCACTGAAATGTACACTTTAGGATTAAAATGGGAATTTTATACATTATAAATTTTTTTGGAGACAGAGTCTTGCTGTATTGCTCAGACTAGTGTTCAATTCTGGGTTCAGGCGTCCCCAAGTACTGGTATTACTGGCACAAGCCATTGTACCCAGCTGCCACGAATTTTACCTCCTCTTTTAATAGAGTTGAGTAAGTACCTATGTGTGCTGAGAGCTGATCACACCTCAGATCATGTTGATGACACTAAGGTATCCGTTGCTGATTATTTAGGGTTGTCCATAAATGGGAGCTCAGAAATGGGCATCATCATATTCTTTGGGTCTTCTGAAACTAACTCACATTGAGAATGTCATTACAATGCCATTTTTAGAGAAAGGAAATTTACACATAATAAGATTAAGGGCATGCCTGTTGGTGAATTTCGTGCAAGTGGCTGGAGGATTGGTTGTCAAATCTGAAGTGTATGTTAGTGACAGACCAAGTTGCAGCAAATGCGCTTTTTAACCTGGGGTGGGGATGTCTCAAGGAGCTGGCCTCTGTCCTGAGCAGAAACACTGAGAAGCTGAGGGATTCACAGGGCTGCCACTGCGCAGAGGAGAACCAGACATATTCCCGAGAAGATAAACGTACAATCAGCTCTTGACTTCAACTGAACTGGAGAGGTTGGATTCTTGTTCTGGCTCCTTTTTGCTCTGGGGTCGGGTCAGGACCATTTCTACCCAACATTTTCATGTGGGATCTGAACTCAGGTTATTTTGCTAGTGAAGCAAAGGCTTTCACCCCTGAGACATCTCCCCTGCCCCATACTTTTTTGTTGTTATTTTTATGTGTGTATTTTGAATGTAACGCGTGAAGTACTTGTCTATGTGCGTGTGTGCACGCATGCCACGGTGCGCATGGGGTAGCGGACAGTCTGTGGGTATTGTTGTTTCTGGCCTTCTTTGAGACCGGGTCTCTTCACAGCAGCTGTGCAAACCTGGTGCTTGAGCTTTTGGAGACTCTTCAGGTCTTTTGCCTCACATTTCCCACAGGTGAGAAGGGATTGCATCACCGTGTCTGTCCGGCTTTTACCTGGAATCTGGGGATCTGAACTCAGGTCATCAGACTTGTGGGACAAGTTGTTTATGTGCAGAACCATCTCTGCAGTCCAGGTTGATTTTTGATTGAACTGTTTCACATGGGCAACTGTAGCTGCCTGCTCTGCTTTACGTAGAACAGGAGGATAAGAAGGGAGGGGGAGGGGCATGGCACTGTCCCCACCAAAATGCACCACAGCAAGTTATTTCTGAGCAAAAGGACCATGGATGGTTTTAATTTATTTAAAAAATATTTTTAAGATTTTGTATAATGAGCATTTTAATACTATGACATAAATGTAATTAAAAATATTTTTTTAATCACCAACAGCCTTGTGGGCAGTTATTCAGTCTTCTAATTATGTTTTAGAAGTAATTATGCAAGAATACATGCAAAAACAAATCCATGTTGCTAGGAATTAGATCTCCGTTGAATGGGGCGCTTGGTTGGAAAGGGGAACTTTTCGAGGGACTAGAAGTGTCCTGCCTGTCTCTCGTTGAAGGCGTTGGTTATACAAGTGTAAGAACACTTGTCAACACTCAGGGTCCTGAGCTCTAAAAACATGCGGATGTCCCTTGAATGTTAATTGAATTGCAATAAATCAGCAAATGCAGGAAAAGAAGAAACCACGGTGTAGACAATCACAGGGCTGTTTTTGAGGTGCTGGCTGCTGGGGGTGTGCTAGGAAACGACCGAGGGCCTGTGCCAGCCCGCACCAGGCCTCTTACCCATAAGCCAAGAAGACGGTTCCCCGGCGCCCTGGTGAAAGGACTCATTGAGTGCCTCTGGACAGGGCCCGTGTATGAGACAATTTATGCGCTGAGCAGCGAGTACAGGAAGTGGACCCGGGAAGTTCAGCCTATTGGCAGCCGGGAGGCAATGATGCCAGCAGGGCAGTGGGCAGAGGGTTCATAAACAGGCCCGTCTGGGTGTGGGGTCTGCCTTTGGAACACTGCCATGGGCGTGCTGGCTCTCAGGGGACCTGAAATGACAAAGACCGGCTCTAACAGGCCTCCGCACTGTCTCAGCCTGAACACAGGCATGGCTGAGCAGGGCCCGCTTGTGTGAAGAATTGATTTTTCCATTTCCTCCTCAGGGCTTTTGTGACCTCGCAGCCCACAGTAATGTCGTTCTTTTAAGAATGCATAACCGTTAATGGCCTTGCCATTCGCTTGCTTCTTAATAATACACTGGCTGGTGACATCTCTGCACAAGGACCTGTCTCCTTGGCTAAAAGATGAATTTTTCTTTAATGACACAGTGGAGTGAAGAAATCTCAGTGTTGGGTTGTGAGGATGGCACAGTGGCTAAAATGTTTAGATCCTCAGATCTTAGTAAAAGGTTGGACAGGTGTGGCAATCCTTCTGTAATCCCAGCCCCAGAAAGGGACTGTGGGACTCCCCAGAGCAAACTAACCAGATAGACTGGTCGGAGTTTCATCAAAGATCCAGTCTCAGAAGAATAAGTTGAAAGAGTAATTGAGGATGATTCCTGATATCAGCCTAGGGCCTCCATATATGTGCACACACATGCTTGCAACCGCCACATGTACCTGCATGCACATGATGTATGTATGTGCGTGCGTACATACATACACACATAGGACCATGCACATATGCACCCCACATACACATGAAGTGGAAAACAAAAAGAAGAAAGGAAGGGAGGCAGGAAGAAGGGAGAGAGAGAGAAAGAGAAAGGAAGGAAGGAAAGAAGGAAGGAAGGAAGGAAGGAAGGAAAGCAGGAAAGCAGGAAAGAAGGAAAAGAAAGAAAGAATCTTCCTTGCAGACTGCAGACTAAGTGTGCCCAGAGTCAGACAGCCCTGGATATGAATCCGACGACCTCATTTAGCGCCTATGTGACATTGAAAGGGATACCTGCTCCTTGGCTTTTCCTCATCTGTAGCATGTGGACAATAGCGCCCACCTCGATGTCATTGGGAGGAGTCAATAAAAAGGCACTCAAACCACCTGACCCCCCCCCCCCGTGAGATCCTAATGAGTGGTAGCTATATTAACCCTACATATTTTCCTCACCAGCTGATCCTTTCTGCTGACGACAGTGTAATCACAGGGCCTCCCCTCCCAGAGGGGATCTATCTGCTAGGGAGGAAGGATGCTCCTTGCCCGGTTAGAGTGTTCGAAGGAGCTGTTTTCCCCCTGTGTCTGCGATCACTACCGGCGGTGGGCAGCGTCTGTTGAGGGACGTGGTATCTGTCAGGTGTGACAGAAGGAGCGTCCACGTGCACCAGAGTTGCCGCTTCATTGAAAATGGGTCTTGGTTCTGCTTGGGCTGCCGCTTACTTAGCATTTTCAGTAGGGCTCAACCCAGTACTTTGCATTTTTTTTGTAAGATTCTGGTGCTTGCTCCTGATTCTGCTTTGCATTTCAGAAGCATTGCTTCTGGAATTTCCCCTTGGCACAGGGACCCCCCTAGCCCTTCCTTGACGTTTCAGCCACCCCGGGCACGGTGCCTGTTTTGTGTTCTGCCACCCCATGCACGCTGTGACAGACTCTCTGATTATATAGTTGGACATCTGAATGATTGATCTTGGGTTCTTAGCCTGAAAGAGCCTGTGTCTTAAATCTGTTATTTGTCTGTATATTTCAAGCACTTTTGCTTGCTTTCGGTCAGTTTGGCACCATAACAATGCAGTTTCCTCTAGTTTCTATATTTGACACCGCGTGTTCACTTGGAAAGTCGGAGGTGAGTAACCCTGCTTTTTATAGGCGGCCTGTTGACCACAGTAGGAAGCTGAGCATATTTTGGGAAAGCAGAAATGCGGCGCACGTTTCTAAATCCCGATTTCTTTTTCTGAGCTCCAAACTTAAACCCCAATCACCAGTGAAATTGCTAATGCTGTAGTATTTTTCACATGGCAGGTGTGTGCTGCTGCAAGCCTTTAGCAGGAGGAGTTACTCGTTGGAGTCTTTTGCCCCCTCATAGTTCATGCATACGTGAGGGAAAAAGACTGAACGCTGCAGTGTGCCAAGGTACTCAGCTGAATGAATCCCCAGGAGGAGTTTGGATCGCCTTACAGAGGCTCGGCACACAAACACGGACTTCCTTTTCTGTCTGAGCTCTCAAAGTTTATTATTATTCCTGTGGATTAAAAAGCTCACAGAGCACTTCTTCCATCAGCGTAACCAATATGCTTCCAGTCCCAGTAAATAATGTTCATAAAGTGAGTACTCTGCATCAAATCAGATTTAGAGAGTAAAGATGCCAGCTCTTGAATCACCCTGAGCTTGAGGCCCTGAGGCCATGACTTGAAGTCAGAAGATGTTCCGAGGCTTCCTGAGCCTGCTGGCCCTGTGCAGGGAGTCTGCCCACAGCGGCACACTTGCTGTGGGAAGCAGCCTGCAGTCTCAGTGATGACGCACAGCTGGTCAGCGGTGTGGCGTGCTGGAGACGCACGTCCACCCTGAACTGTAGCGTTTTACGTCAGCGATGAGTGTAATATTTTAAGGTGCTCCTTGAGCCAGCGGTTCCTGCAGGCCAGGTTGCTCCTTCACTCCTTTCCTAGGCATTCTTCACTGGCATCCTCGATGCTCCAATGTCACACTCCTTGCAGAGGGATGCTCCAGCAAGTGGGGCCGGTGGAGGCTGAAGGCTAGACTCCCTGCCTTCTCCTCCATCCTCATCATGACTTCCTCTGTGGCTGTTTTTCCTTCTTGTCATTTACCTCTCCTCCAGCTGCCTGGGCATGTGTGGCCCTCTTCTCCTCCCTGTGGGGTCTGCGGGTCTCTGCTGTTTGGCTGACCCAGCTCACCCCTCCCACACTAACCCAGTGTGACCAGGAGAACGTTGTGAGGCTCTTCCTGCCGCCCCCACCTTCCCTGCCTCTGACCGGCTCCCTAGAAGCCCTGTGCGCTGGCCCACACTGTCACCTCTAGAGACCCTCAAGAGTGCAAGGGGGGGGGACAGGCAGTGAGCGCTCCCTTCTCCTTATCTCTGGTCCTTTGTTCTCATCCTCAGTGTCATCCCTTGGCTAGGGAGTGAGCAGACACTGGAATCCTGTGCTTGCTTTCTCACTTCTTTTATCACCTTCTTAGCACTTGCCTACAGAAACCCAAGCTGTCCCTGCCCCCATGTCACACCCTAACCCAGTATGACTCTCCTCCTTCCCCCACAACTGTACACATCTGATTATTCCCGCTCGTTCAGGACCTGCCTTGCTTCTTTTTCCAATATTGTCACATTCCGTGTGATTATCTGGAATCATCCAGATGTACTTTACCCTCTCATTGCCTGGAAGTCAGTTCCTCGCACGGTCTTGGAGCAGACTAGAAAGTGACTAGTGATGACTGTCCTTCCCCCCCCCAGCTCCTTCCAACTCCCCTAACTCTGCTCTAGACACAAAGGCCATCTAACTTCACACAAAATACCCTGGTGCACTGGGCGCCTGTGTACCCTTGCCAGTGCTGTGCCCGCTGTCTCCAAAGCCTTCTGCATTTGTTACTTTGGTGTTGCTGTGACAGAATGCCTGAAGGACAACTTATGGGGGGACGATTGACTTGGGGGGGGGGTCACAGTTTCCAAAGGGCTGCAGTCTGTCTCAGCAGGGAAGGCCTGAGGCAGTGACATTGTCATTGCAAGGCAACTGTGCTTCCATTTCTCTTCACTTCTGCCCGAGTATAGTGTGTCTGATTCCTTTTGCTTGCACTCATGAGTGTGGGAACAGATGAATTAATTTATGGGTCTCGGATCAATTCCTTTGCATCAAAATTCTAGCAAGAACAGATCTATCTGAGCAAGATCAGAAAGCGTGTGTGTGTGTGTGTGTGTGTGTGTAACTCTTAAGATTCCAAATCTTTGAAAGAAGCTTTTCAGTTTTATCCAAAGAGAAAATGGGAGAAACATCAAAAACATTGTATTTAAGTTAAATGAGTAATGATGCATAGAACATTTTTGTTAGGAAAACTCAACCAAAAAATAAAGCCGTAGTCAGTATGTGAGCACATTCATGTTCCAGTCTGCTGTTCAGCAGCCGCCTGCACCGGCTTGTTTTCTTGTTTTCATTTTCTTATACTTAAAAACCCCATGATTAAATACATATTTTAGGAGTTTATTTGAAAGAGAGAGAAGAGAGAGAGAGAGAGCGCACATGCTTACCATGGCGCCCAGAGGAAGGTCGGAGGACAACTTTTGGAAGTCAGTTCTCGCCTTCCGCCATGAGGACCTCCGGGGATTGAATCTAGGCCACCAGGTTTGCATCTTTACCCACTGAGCCATCGCTGTCTTAGGAAGAGTTTCTACTTTGATTTAAATAGCCACAAGGTTGGATCAGGACAACATGAAATACACAAGAAAGGACACTGAGATTGGCTGCAAAGGGCTGCTTCCTCTCCACGGGAATGGAGACAGCACGCAGAGTTTTTATGGGTCTCGAGGTAGGAAGAGGGTCTTAGGTGGGAAAGTTCCACCGGATGAACAGATGCTCTGGGGTGAGGGGGGGCTGTGTGGGGGAAGGGGGCTGTGGAGGGGGGTGTTAGGGCTGCTTGGGCCGAGGTTCTTTTGCCAGGTCAGGTAGCTTTAACTCTTTAGCAGAGCTGGGCAGGATGGTACATTCCCCTATGACCAGCCAGCGACTCAGGGAGATTGAAGCAGGAAGATTGTGAGTTCGCAACCAGCCCGGGCATCTTAACCCCATCTGAAAAAAGAAACAGTAAAAGAAACTAAAAGGATGAGTGATTAGCACCGTCCCACTTCCCTGGGCAATCCAGGTCTAGCCGGTATCCAGCTGCGTAGATGTGGCTGTGCTGTGGATCCTTAGCATGTTTCACACGCGGTTACACACACGCCAAGCTTGTGGCTTGCCGTACGTGCTCTGCAGCTCCTTTTTAATTGCCAGCCTGTCTGCCAAGCGCTCAGAGCTCAGTGTCATCTGTTTCAGTTGTTTCTGGGGTCCACAGCAGGGGTGTTACATGCTGCATACAGCCACTAACGAGCATTCGCTTGTTTCCCAAACAAACGGCCAGACCTATTTCTGACCTGCCTATCTCCTCAGTGGACAGGCTCAGGTACAGAGACTGGATTTCTGAACTACAGCAAGAGAAAGCGTCCATGTTCTGCCTGTGGTTCTTCCACATCCTCTCCCCTCCGCCCCCTTTCTTGGCCCAGGGACACAGGGTGAAGACCAGGGTGCAGGACGCTGCCGGGGAGTCGTTATTTCTTTCTGCACAAAGCTGGCCACCGTGCCAGCTCCGATCTCTGTTTTCACTCCTCGTGCTGAGAGGCTGAAGCCTAGATTCCATCCCACAGGCTCCGATGAGCTCTGCAGATACGGCGTCCTTAATGACAATTTGAGATGACAGTCACAGACAGCGTTCTGGGCAGCGTTCTGCCAAGTGCAGGCTTGAGGACAGCCCAGAGTGCTTATTAGGGCCTTGTTTTGTTTTTCGTTTTCGACACAGGGTCTTCCCACATAGCCCTGGCTGGTCTCATGTCACCATCCCCCTGCCTCAGCTTTCTTTCTGAGGGCTGGGATTGCAGGCGCACACCACTGTGCCCAGCTGGCTAGTGACTTCTTTGTGAGCTGCAGTGTCTCAAGCCACGCTCACTACTCTTACCTGGGGCTGCAGTGGGAGGTGACTGGGGTTAAAGGCCCATGTGCTGCAAGCACGTGACTGTTGGGTGTTGAGTGGTGACTAAGACGTGTGCTCTGTACCAGAATCACTTTCCAGTGAGGCAGAGGAGGTTTGCCTCGGGCGCGAGGGGGACCAGAGCATATTAAACTGAGATGAGAAATCATTGCCCACTTCCGGGGACCACAGGGCACCTTATCCAGTGTTTCCCTTGTCTTTCCCTCCCCCTTGGTGGTGGTTGTTGTTTTCCTTCTGCTCTGTGGATCAAATTCAGCTGCTCTACTATCCCCAGCCCACCTCCACACACACTAACTTCAAAGCATACTGAAATAAATGCTATGAAAAGTTGCATACCAACCGCCCCCCCCCCCGATTATTAAGAGCTTTCGCTAGTTTTCAATTTGACACTGAGGGCCAGGTGTGACGGTCTGCAGATGCTGTACAGCTGTAGTCCTAGCACTTGGGAGGCTGAGCCAGGAGAATCCTAAGTTCAAGGTCAGCCTGGGCTTCATCATATATTCCAAGCCAGCCAGGAATACATGGAACGATTCCTCATCTCAGAGCTGGGGAGATGGCTCAGTGGAAAAAAGCATTTGCCATGCAAATGTGAAGAATCTGAGTTTGAATCCCCAAGAACCCTTTGCAAAAGCTGGTGCAGCATTGTGAGCATCTGCTATCCCAACGCTACCCAGGAAACCAGGAGGCAGCAACAGCAGAACGTTTGGGAATCCCCGGGCCAGGTAGCCTGGTTGTGTTGTACACGGCAGAAAAGCTGTGTACAGAGACCCTGCCTCAAACAAGGTGGAGGCAAGGGCTGACACCCGAGTTTGTCCTCTGACCTCCACACGTGTACTGTGGAAAGTATTCACACACACACACACACATGCACACACACACACACACACACACACAGAAAGATTCTCCATCTCAAATGATAATATTTCAGCACTGAAGACTTGGTGACAGCTGGGGCGGATAAGAAGCGGAGGAAAGCAGTGAGCGGTTTTAGTTAGAAGCGCGGCTCTAGCGCTGGGCGTGGGCGGCCCTCGGGAGCCATCATCCCACAGAGGACAGGGACAGGGGGAAGGAGGGGCCCGGGAGCAGGTGGAAGGTGCAGAGCTCAGAGAGGCGGCGCTGCTGGTTTGGCTTATGGACAGGCTGAGAAGGTGCACACAGGACTGAGGTGGATTTGCAAATGTCCCCAATTCTAGATGTGAAAACAAAGAAGGAAATTCACTGCCCTTGACCCTCTGGCAGCAGACTGTTTCCTTTCTGCATATTCTCTGCCTCATTTTTTAGTCGCATATATTTATTTATCTTGCCTGCGTGCGAGTGCACTACTACGTACTTGGAGGGGTTGGTTCTCCCCGTCCGCCACATGGGTGGGTATCAGAGTGGAACTCGGGTCACCAGGCTGGGTGCTAAGCACCTTCAACCCTTTAGCCATTCATTTCCCTCTGTCCCGCCTCTCTCATAGTTTTGGCCCTGTTGTGGATACAGTTTAATATCCAATTACTCCTTGTAATGGTTTGGATGTGTGAAGTGCTCCCCTCCAAAGACTCGGCCCCCCAAGTGGCGGTGCTATTTTGAGAGGCCCCTCTCTCTCACTTTGCTTTCAGGAGGTGGACAGACTCTGCTGCCGCCATGTTGGGACCCTCGGAAGCCGTGAGCCCAAGCAAATTCTCCCTCCCTCCCAAAAGTGCTTTCGTCACTTTTCCTCTTCCAGCAATAAGAAAGTTCAACACTCGGGGCTGGAGAGGTGGCTCAGGGGTTAAGCCTCCGCCTTGCAGGTGGAAGGTCCTGAGTTCGGATCCCAGATCCCACGTATAGACGCCAGGCGGAAGCGGGGGCGGCCTGTGCTTCTGGTCCTGGTAGGGCGGAGCCTGTGAATCCCGGGACAGAAGGAGGTGGAGGCGTCCATGGAGGTTCGGGAATTCATCCATGGTTCTACACATACACGCACACACCGACACACATGCACGTGCGCACATGCACGTGCATATGCACACAGTTGAATAAATAATAATAATAATAATAATAAAATTTAAAAAAAAAAAAAGAAAGTTCAACACTCTCTCCTAATCCCAAGCTCTTTATTGGACCCCTGAGCTACGGATGACACTGAATCCCAAGCAGGTTGTGTTATCATACGTGTCTCTGATAAAGTTTAACTTGTCAGTTAAGCATAATAAGAGATGAACAACAATGAAATAGCGCAGTCTTAGCCATGTGCTGCAGTAACATTTCCCGCTTCACGTTTTATCTTAGTTCCTTTTCCTGTTGCTATGGGAAAATATCCTGACCAAAGCAACTTCACTGTGAAAGGGTTTATTTTGGTTTACAGTTCAAGGTTACAGTCCATCATATTGGGAGAAGTCATGGGGTCAGAAACTTGAGGAAGCTGGTCGTGTTATACCTTCAAAGTCAGGAAGAAGAGAATGATGAATGCGGGTAATCAGCTCCCCCCTTTCTCATGCAGTCCTAGATCCAAGTCCAGGGAGCAGTGCTGGCTCTCCTTGAGATGAGTCTTCCACTCAGTTAAACTAACCAAGATAACCCCTCCCAGCTATGCCTGGAGCCTAGCCTAGTCCCTGAGAGGTGCGCCTGCAGGTTTATCTCCTCCGTGAAGACAGAGCCAGTTAAGCTGAAGTCAGCACTAGCCTTGCACTTTGAGGCCATTATTAAGTAAGAGAAGGATTGCTGGAACACAAACATTACAATAATGGTGAGTGTCAGTCTGATAGCCAAGACGTCCACCATGTGACTATCTGGCGGGAAGTGTACACAACGTGGATACGCTGGCAAAGAGCGATTCACACCCTGGGTGGAGTGGGACCATGTGAGATTTCACCACTCAGAACGCCATGCAGATGAGAATTTCTTTTTTTTTTTTTTTTTTTAACTTCTGAAGTGTTTCATTTAATTTTTGGTACCAAGATTGACACTGGGTAATAAACCACAGAGAGCGAAACTGCATCCAGAAGGCGACTGTTATATACCTTTCTCATGAAACATTCCATCCTCGAGAGTTTTCTGTGTTGTCGCTCTGTCTTCGAAATTGTGCCAGTGAGCCTTGTGCTTAAATTATTTATTCGAGCACATTCCAGCCAGCTGGCTAAGTTTCACTCAGAAGGCCTTTGTTTGCAGACATCGTAAGTGAAAAAAAAAAAAATGTGTCCTGTGCTTGTGATGGGGGGAACCTGCAAAACTTCCCAGCGCTGAAGCCCCTCGCCGTTGTTTTCCCTAGGGGTTTCGAAGCAGCTTTTCTGGACGTTGATCTCTGTGGACAATGTGCAGACCGTGGTCCTAACTCACCTTGTTCCTCATGACTGTTCTCACACCTTGCATAGCACTGTGGCGATGTGAGGTTCTAATATTGTCCTTCCCGAGGGGGCGGGATGAGTCAGAAAGATGCGGCACCTAGGCTCCCTGGAAGCGGGAGTCTCCATCAATGTCAGTATTTCCAGGATTGTGACCTGCGCGCTCAGTGCTGTCAGTCATCCTGTCCTCCCTGCCTCCACCCTGGCTCCTTTTGCTTTGGTCTCCTTTCTGTTCTCTAAATTCAAATTCATGCAACAGCCACGTTTCCCTTCTCAATAAGCTGTTTTCTTTTTTTTTGTATGCATGTGTGCACATGTGTGTGCGTGTGTACAATAAGGTACTCCAGTGTGTGTGTCTGTAGAAGCCCAAGGGTGAGTAGGAATCATCCTGGATTATGCTACTTCTTTATTGCTTTGCTCTGGGGTTTCCCAGACTCCATCTTTCAAGGCCAGAAGAGCAAGCTGTGTATTGTCATAGGTGCCTGCCGTTTTTAAGTGGAATCTGGGGATCTGAACTCGGGGTTTTTTTGCTTGCAAGACAAAGGCTTTGTCATAGTTAAGCACAGGTGTCAACTTGACTGTTGAGGGTTTGAGCTCTGGGCACAGTTGTAGAGAGTTGATGGTTGAGTTAAGCCCAGAGCAAACCTGAAGGACATTGTCTAGCTGATGGGGAAGACCCAGCCCATAGTGGGTGGGATTAGGCCCTGGATAAAACACAGAGTTGAGAGAGTTGGCATCCTTCTGTATACTTGGCCACACATGCTGGTCTGGCAAGTAAGGATTGTCCATCTCTCAGCCGTTATGCAGTGATGGTGTGGATGACCACCAGGATGACTGGCCCTGGTGTTGGTGCTGCTCTCCCGTCAAGCTGGACTATGAGCTGTAACCGGACTGTCGTAAGAAAGTAAACTCCTTGTTCCCTTAAGCCGTGTGATGGTCATTTATCAGCAACTATGCAGGCTGACTGCAACAGGCTTTAACCTTTGAGCCATCTCCCCAATCTCAAATAGGCCGTTTTTGTCTTCCTGCAGTTTCCTTACAGAATGCCCACAAGTTAAGTCCCCAGACAGCCATCAGGCCAAAGAACTCCTCCCTTACCTTCTTCACTCAGGCAGGAAAGCTGTTTATAGCCTCAGCTCCTCTCCTGCAGCTCTCGGGACTTCCTGCCCCTAAAGACTGAGTTCAAACCTTTTGATGCTATTTCTAGAACTCTGTCTTAAGGGAGTAATCTAGCAAATGGAGAGAGAAAGAAAAAAAAATCTGTTGTGTGCATACATACTCTTTCCAATATTTTTCATAGCGTGAACTTGTAAGCAAGATAAAAACGTCAAGGAATTTGGAAAAGGTGCGGTAATCCTGAGGGGACCAAAGAGTTGGTAGGTGTGTGGAAGCTACTGTGTGCCAGCTGATATTAGTGCTAGGTACTCTGTACCAGCCTCCTGCCAGACCAGGAAGACAACAGAAGGTTGGGTCACATGGCTGAGATTTTATAACTTAGTCCAATTTTGCTGAACTCGAAGGAATGCTTTTGCTATGCTATAGAGCTTGTTATAGTTAGACACAGGTGTCAACTTGACAGTTGAAGGTTTGAGCTTTGGGCACATTTGTAGAGAATTAGTGGTTGAGTTAAGTCCAGAGCAAACCTGTGGGAGATTGTCTAGCTGATGGGGAAGGCCCAGTCCATGGTGGATGGGATTAGGCCCTGGAATAAAATACAGAGAGCTGGTTGAGAAAGTTGGCATCCTTGTGTACACTTGGCCAGACATGCCAAGTAAGGATTGTCCCTCTCTCAGCCATTATGTAGAGATGGTATGGCCAGTTCCCTTGGCCCTGGTGTTGGTGCTGCTCTTCTATCAAGCTGGACTGAGAACTGTAACCAAACAATTGTAAGATAAAATAAACCACTTGGTCCCTTAAGCAGGGTGATGGTGATTTACCAGCAACCATGCAGGCTAACTGCAACAGAGCTCAAAGATGAATCTCTATAAGGTATAGTTCTTATGTGTAGTAATGAATTGAAGATTGTTTCCACCTCTCTCTCTTTCTCTCTCTCTGTCTCTCTATCCGTCTGTCTCTGTGTGTGTGTCTCTCTCAAGTCTTGCAATATAAGAGCCCATCAAACTCACAATGTGGCCTAAGCAGCTTTGAACATGGATCCTTCGGTCTTGGTCTCCTCAGTGCTGAGACTGAAGGCTTGTATCACCATTCTTGAACTTGCCTGCTGTGACCAGGACCTTCGTTGATCAGTCACTTTGCCGGTACCTGCTCCACACTAAGACCTCAGGTCCAGGAGCCCATACAAGAAACTACCAAGTAGTCAGTGTGCTGATGCTTCTCTTGGGAAGCCCCTGTGAGAGAGGCTCTTGGGAGGGCGAGAGCTTCTCAGGCAGGATGTTCCGGGCTTGCAGCAGGGAGAAGTCTCTGAAGGATGCGGCTGAAGGGGAGGAGGGTGGACTGTCCAGGAAACAGAGGCTGTTGTACAAAGGGGCACACAGACAAGTTGGCTTGTTCCAGTTAACATGTGTGCATTTTCTTTTCTTTCCTTTTTTTTTCTCTTAACCTAGCAACGATATGAGGTATTTGCAGGCAGAAACCTCGAATCTTTCATTTTTACAAGTCAACAGGCTGGAGGGGAGCCCAGGTTTGCTACCATCTGTAAAACCAAGGATAATTTTATCAACCTCAGAGACTTTGTGTAAAGATTAAAGGAAAGAAAGCAGAATGCTGGTCCAGATGAGCTTAAATTATGTCAGATGACACTCTTACACTGGGATCCCTCCCCCGCCCCCCCCCCCCCCGCAGTGAATTTTGTCCTTGGGTATATGAGAAGGGACAGAGTGTCATGTGGGTCTTCATGTATGCACACACATGCATACACACCCAAAGTTGGCATTGAGTGTCTTCTCGATTGCTCTCCACATTCATATTGAGTCTTTCAGTTGAACCCAGAGCTTGCTGTCGGCTAGATTAGCTAACCAACTTATCCTGGGGATTCCCTGTCTTTGCTTCCCAGGTGCTGAAGTTATAGGCTTCTGCCACTCCTGCCCAGCTCTTACGTAGTTCTAGGGATCCAAACCCAGATTCTTAAGCTTGTTACAAGCGCCTTATCCACCCACCCATTACCCCAATCCCTGGGCTGGGCTGTCTTAACAACTGTTTGTGCTTCACACCCTAGCATAAAGATTCAAGACTGTAAGAGGTCAGTCTTCTGTTGTTCATTTGATGCTGTCCTGCCATCCTCAAGTCGGGAAAGTGTGTGTGTGAGTGTGCGCGCGCGCAGGCTACTGTCTCAGTTAATCTTTCTGCTGCTGTGAGACAACACAGAGACACAATTTGAGGGGATAAAAAGGGAGATTTATTTATCTTACAGCTCCAGAGGGGAGATACAGTCCTTTATGGCAGAATAGGCATGACAGGCGGTAGAAGCTGGAGGCGACTCAGGTCATAGCCGCCATCACAAGAGAACAAGAGAGAAACTGCAAGATCAGGCTGCTGAGGGGAAGCAGGGCGGGTCTACCCACTTCAAGGCCTGCTCTCTGTGACAGGCCTTCCTCCAGGAAGGCCTCACCTCCTAAAGGTGCCGCAACCTTCCCAAACACTAACATCAGCTAAGGATTCAAACTCACATCAAGCCACGGAACACTTATGGGAGGTTAGAAGACAACCTGTGGAGTTGGTTCTTTCCTTCTATCATGTGGGCTTTAGAGATTGAACTTAGGTTGTCAGGGTTGTTGACAAACACCTTTACCCACTGAGACATCTTGCCAGTGGTTCCACCGTATGTTTTGAGGAGGTCTCTCACTAAACCTAGAGCTCACTGATTGACTACACTAACTGGTGGAAATGGAGGGGAGGCAGCCTATACTTCCAGCCCTGGTGGACAGAACCTGGGAAATCCCAGAGCGAAGTAAAAAGAAGGTAGAAGCAATCTAGGATGATTCCCGAAGTCATCCTTGGTCCGCCACAGGAATACACAGTGCCCTCTGGTATATACACATACACACACAGATGAAAAAAAAAAGATTTGTTGGTATAATGCTTGCCTAGCATGCATGATGCCCTGGGTTTAATCTCTAGCACTGTATAAACTATTGATTGACATGCATGCCTGTAATTATAGTATTTGGTGGGTTGAAGAAGGAGGATTGGAAGTCAAGGTCATCCTCAGCTATCTAGGGAATTCAAGATCAGCCTGGGCTAGGGACGTTATCTCAAAATATAATAATATTACATAATAATAAAACATAGTTCTTATGTTGTTATCATTAATAAATTGACATCATAACCTTTGATGATAATGATAAAGGTTAATAGTTATTGAGTGCTTCTCATGGTGCCAGAAATTGTTTTAACAATTCACTTTGTGTTGCATTACCTAATCTTCACCACAACCTTATGGGATAGATTCCCTTAGTTCTGTCTCACAGAACTTGGCACAGGAGCCTTGGCTGCCTTGCCTTAGTCTGTAAGCTTGCCAGAGTCAGGTCTGAACTTGAAGCCCAGGCTGTCTGCCCCTTGGTCATGGTTGAGCTAAATTTTTTCATCTGTTTATGGTCCCAAGAGACAGAGAATAGGAAAACATTCTATTTGGTTTTATTTATTATTTGCTCGAAGAGTGCCACGCAAGCTTGGGGAAGCCTACGGTTCGTAAAGAATTGATTTCCTGACGTTAAACCAATCAGACACATTTCTCTCTTCTTAAATTCCCATTCTCAATGAAGGCGGCAATCAGGTTAACCGAGATTGGCCGGAAAGCGGTGAGCATCTTAGAGGCGCTGGAGCGCGAAGGGTCAGGCTGTTACCGCCAGCTCCTGGCTTATCTGCCTCCCCGGGGAGAATTCAGCTGCTGTTGATTTCTTCTTCCGGTAGGAGCTGGCTGGAAACCAGTTCCTGCCTCCTTCCTCAAATCCATTTCCACCCAAATCTCTTGATCTCCCACATTTTGCCAGGATGAGAGACAGATGCTGGCACTTGCCAGTATGGGCTGCACACCTGTCCCGAAGCCACGCCGTCCACGTCCTTATCGCCAGTCGACAGCCCATGTGGCTCCTGCCTTTAATGACCAAGGACAATTCGGCAGCTTTGCTCCAAATAATGAGAGATTGGAAATAACTGGGAAGGAGCAAATAGAGCAGCATCTGGTCAAAAGACAGAATAATAAGGAGCCACTAAGATGAAGTTTGGGAAAAAAATGTATCTAGTAAGGTCAGTACTCAAGACATAAAAAGAAAATAAGTTTTAACAGCATCCTGTAGGATCTGGATTTCATGCACACATTTTATTATTTATTTATCGTGTGTGTGTGTGTGTGTGTGTGTGTGTGTGTGTGTGTGTGTGTGTGTATCAGAGGGCACTGTGTATCCCTGTGGAGGACTAAGGATGACTTTCTGAATCACCCTGGATTGTTTCTGCCTCCTTTTTGCTTTGTGTTGAGATTTCCCAGACTCCACCCACCCTAGAATTTTTACCTGTGGACCTTCTGCTTGCAAGGCCGAGTCTTAACCCCTAAGCCATCTCTCCAGTTCATGTATGCATTTAAAAACTGGGCACCAACACAGAATCAATCTCAAGCTAAAGCTCTATAATATTAGTGTTTGTTTTCAAGTAATGTGATTATAGCAATGTTTTCATTCATTTTTTACTGCCCCTCTGTTTGTCTCCAAGTGCATATATTTTTTAAAAATATTTTGTTTATTTACTCTGTGGGGGGTGGGGGGACACTGTGTATCTCTGTGGAGGACCAAGGGTGACTTCGGGAATCATCCTGGATTGCTTCTACCTTCTTTTGCTTCACTCTGGGATTTCCCAGGCTCCACCCATCAGGGCTGGAAGTGGAGGCCGCTGCCCATTTCCATCTGGAGGTTTTTTTTTGTTTTTTGGTTTTTTATTTACGTGGGACCTAGGATCTGAGCTCAGGACCTTCTGCTTGCAAGGCAGAGTCTTAAACACTTGAGCCATCTCTCCATCCCCTGCAGATATTTCTCTTAAAATTAGAAGAAGCAAGGCAAAAGGAGGAAAAAACCTTGGGAACCTTTTTTGCTTTTTTTATATTTTCCCCATTGACGGCTTGAGTTTTCATTGTATAGAGTTCCCATTACTTGTTTCTCTCTCCATGTCTAAGGATTCAATGCAGGTCTTGCGTCTTCCTAGACTGACCCAACTGAGAGGTATCTTCAGTTTTATGAGCTCCTCGGGCTCATGGTTGACAGATTACTCTGTGTTGTAGCTCCCATTCACAACTACGGCGGAAGATCCTTGCTAGCAGAATGTGTTTGGCCACGCCACCCAGCAAGTACTGGGCAGCTGTAGATTTTAATCCATGTCTGTTGAGCACAAGCTGGGTCCTCTTGGGAAGTTCTAGAAAGGATGACCCGCCTTTTTCTTTGAACCTTGTTGTGTTTCCTCCAATTCTTCCGAAGAGGTTGCCTGTGCCATTAGCCCTGGGTTAGATTTTATTGTGAATTGTTTAAGAAAATTCCGCTTGCTTTGATTAGAATGACCAAGTTCAGCCCTTGCCTATTTTGAGCAAAATGACTTTTTTTTTTTTTTTGGCGGTGGAGGGGGGATGGGGATAATGGAGCTCATGTTTATAAGATGGGAAACCAAGGGCTGCAAGAGGAAGGACGTATGTCCCCAGGTCTCAGGCTGATCAAGGCAAGTGAATTCACAGTCTCGCCAGCTCTCCTTCTGCCTGCTGCGCTCAGGATACAGTACCGAGGTCAAGGTTCAGAAGGGACAAAACCTGGAGATTCACAGTCTCTCTGCAGGGAAATGAGTCGCTGAAATACCAGCTGGGCAGCCAGCCGCAGAAGCTCGGCACAGAGGCTGCGTCGAATCCCGTGGGCGGAGGGGAAGGGACAGCTTTCTCTGCTGGAGGAGACGCTGGGAATGGAGGCTTCAGGGGGAATCCGGCATGTGTCAGGACCCTCCAGGCCCCAAGTCAGGCCTCACTGCTGCCAGTCAGCACCCCCAGCTTCTGCCCAGCCCATGTCACCCAGCCACCATTTCATTCACAACTGGGGACTCCCCGGGTTGCACATTTCTCCCGTCCCCACTGTCCTTCAAACCTCCTCTCCCTCATCTGTCTCTGCCATGGCTGTGGTGCTCGGTGAGGCAGGGTGTGGGGGAAAAAGCTGCCATGAAGGACGACCAGAGGACAGGAGCGTCCTGCACCTGGAACGGGCTTTCCTGGGTAGATGCTAGAACAAGGGTTGAGATTTTGATGCAGAAAGGAAGATGTGCTAACTGCTGGACTGTGGAGCAAACTGAATCAGTCACCCTAATGCCCAGGATGGAATGGATGGAAGCCAGGAGACTGGCCAAGGTGCTGGGTTTATGGGCCTAGTGTCAGGCAGCCAGGAGGCTTCCAGCTCAGGGGCAAAGAGAGCATGGAATGAGCTCGTGAAACCGTTGCAGATGGTCTTGAGGCGTCATAACGGGAGGATAAGGAAGCGTCTCAGCAAAGAGGCACATGCTGTGTGAGGTCGGACAGGTTCTTAGCCTCTCAGATCTTGCTTCTTTGTCTGTGAGATGAGAGTATAGTGCCTACTATGCAGGGTACTTAGCCTAAAGCAAGCCCTGGGTTTTCTGAATATTAAAGAGGAGCCCAGGGAACTGGGGAGATGGTTGAATGGATAAGATGCTTGTCCCAAAAATATGAAGATCAGAGTTTGGATTCCCAGAATCCATATGAAAGCCAAGCAGGAGTAGTGGCCACCTGTAATTCCAGCACTGAGGAGCCAAATACAGAGAACCCCTGGGTAAAGCTGGCTAGCCAGTTGGCCAGCACTGGGTTCAATAGGAAAACCTGCCTTAATATTAAAAGTGGAGAGCAGTTAAAGACGACACTCCACATGCATGATGTGCATACACACCTGCACACATGCACACACATGCACACCTGCACACACATGCATACACGTGCACACACACAGGCAGACACACGTACACATAAGTACCCTGCCACACACATATAAACACAAAAGATGTGCTCCAGGGAGCCAGGACCAGGGAGGCCGGAGAGGAGGAATTCAAGGAGACTTCTTCATGTCTTGGGGTCCTATGGGTTGGGAATGTGGAGTTGTCTATGGGGACTAGACTTTTAAAATCTTGCAGTGTTCATTTAGTATTTGGGGATTTTTCCAGATTCCATTTTCCTGATCACAGTAGATCTGGCCACAAGCACAGGACAGAGCCGAGGAGAAAAGATAGCAGTGTGCAGAAGTCAGGGACACGGACAGGCCATCTGCTGTCACACACTGAGCAGGCAGAGCCGGGCTAATAATATGCACCAGTCCCAGAGGGCGTTTTAAAGACCCCATCCTTCCTCAGCAGGACAGGTGACCCATAGAGTAAGTTCAGCCACTCGGGTCAGCAAGATGTGGAGGGGTTGGGCCAAGTGGGCTGGAGACCTGACCTCTGGTTACCAATGTCCAGCATGTCTTCCCTAAGGACCCTGTCCTTAGAGAGATGGGACCCTCTACTCCATGAGCTGTGAGTTGGGCCTGGAGAATTGTGGGCTCCGGAGCCCCAAGGTCAGGCACTTTCAGGTCCACTGAAGAGCTGGTGTCCTTGTTGAAGTGGAATTTCACAGTAGTTTTCCTTGTTCACAAGTGTGCATTGTGCATGCACGGCTACCACCTCTGCCTGTCCTGGTCTTGGCATGGAGGAGGGACTGGCCCTGCCTTGGAGGTGTTTACCTGGAAGGGACACAGTGTGGACAGAGACGGGGAGCCTTATGGAGAACGGGGGTATGCAAAGGAATAGATTGGTGTATCCAATGAAAGAGAAATGGTGGTCAGGGAGGTTCCCCCACTAGAACACCTGTGGGCAGACATCATCAGGAAAAGAGCAAAGAGTCACAAGAATAATGGAAAGAACATTCCAGAAGGTGTTCTGCGAGTAGTCCCTGCACCTGGGGCAGAGCAAGCTGTAGGGAGAGGAGGGGTCGGGAGAGGGGCAGGGCTGCCAAGCTTCTGTGCTTTGTTTGCACCTTGGAGGATGTAACTGAAATCTTGTCACTGGACTTTTTTTTCTTTTAATCTTATTATTTTCTAATTTATTGGAGAGAAAGGGAGGTGAGCTGATGCATGCCACGGGCACACAGGTTGTAGGTTAAAGGACAACTTTTGGAAGTCAGTTCTCAGGGGCTGGAGAGATGACTCAGGGGTTAAGACTCTGCCTTCCAAGCAGAAGGATCTGAGTTTAGATCCCAGGTCCCATGTAAAAGCTTAGATGGAAATGGTAGCTACCTGCACTTCCTTCCAGTCCAGGTGGGGCGAGCCTGGGAAATTCCAGAATGAAGCAAAAAGTAGGTAGAAGCAATCCAGGATGATTCCCAAAGTCATTCTTGGTCCTCCACAGAGACACACAATGCCCTCTGATACACACACACACACACACACACACATGCACACACGCACACACGCACACGGTAAATAAGCAAGCAAGCAAACAAACAAATAATAAAATGGAAGTCAATTCTCTTTTCTACCACATGGGCTTTGGGGATCAAATGCAGGCCACCCAATTTACAAGCTGTGCCTTATGCACAGAGCTATACACACCAGCCCTAGGACAGTGTTCTGATCATTTGACCTATAAGTGCCTAGAAGTACTACAATGTAGCCAGAGTTGAGGAGGTGATCATATCCTTTTTCCTTCTTTTCCTTAAAACAGGTTTAAGAAATTGATTGAGAGAGGCATTAGTGACAGAAAGGAATCCTTTAGAAATACTCCTTTGGCCCACTGAGCAAGGCTGCTAGACGCCATCCTCAGAGAGCTAGAGAGGCCCTTGCGGGGAGCACGTCTCTCCTTGAAATAAAGTGACTCAGAATTAAAAGGTGTTTTATAGGCATGTGTTGATTGCTTCTGTGCGCTCACATTAAGAATCAAGGCCCTCAGGAGTAAGATTAAAGAAACATATACAAGCCTGTTGAGTTCCCATTCCAGTGAACTGCTTTCAATTGCACTTTAGTATCTTTTCTTTGGGTTTTTCCTGCCTGCATTGTGGCTCCTTTAAATTCACCTGCTCTAGTCAGATCCTGTTAGAAGCTCTCTGCTGGGTGGTTCTGGGGTCCTAGCATCCCCTAAACCACTTCAGCTGTCACAGGCTGGCGCCCAGCTCTCTCCATCCAAGTCTTTGCCTTATCTGAGAAAGATCTTAATCTCTAAACTGGACTCTCAGATTACATGCCCAGGAAGTACCGACGTTGCATAGGGCTTTCTGCTTGTGGCTGAGATTCCAGAAAAATCTCAATACTATAGGAGGTGGCTCAGGAGTTAATCCTCTGCCTTGCAGGCGGAGGGTCCTGAGTTCAGATCCTAGACCGCCACGTATAGCTGGGTGGAAGCGGGAGGGGGGAGAGGGGGAGCGGCCTTTGTTTCTGGTCCTGGTAGGGCGGAGCCTGTGAATCCTGGGGCACAGTAAATGAGGAGGAGGTGGAGGAGTCCATGGTGGTTCCCAAATTCACCCATGGTTCTACACACACACACACACACACACACACACACACATGCGCGCATACATGCATACACGCACAATTGAATAAATAATAAATAAAAAAAGAAATTAACAAAAAAAATACTATACTATTGGTCACTCTGTACAGAGAAACAGATACGATGACCAGGAAGGCCAGCACTGGGTTCTCTCTGTGGTCAACTGTACATATGGCTGTATACTTATTCCCCAGATCCACCTTTAAGATTCAGCATGTTATGGACAAAACATCCCGCTCAAGGCAGGACTGCTGAATCTAGGAACTCACGACAGTAAGATCTGTCCTTACCAGACCTGCGTAATGACTGACATACCAACATACCCCCATAGAATATCGAGGAACTTAAGAGAAATAAGAATATACAGTGGCCGTCTCGGGGACTAAATGCAGTGAAGCTGGATGAGTGAAGGGAAATGCCCCTTGGTATGCCACAGAGGCCTGAACCCCCACAAAGAATAGACAAGCCAGAGGCAATCCTGGGATCCATAGGAGCAGATGGGCAGGAGGATGGGATTGATGGAGGGATGGAAGGGAGACGATGGAGGGAAGCAGGGACAAATATTCAATATGCTAGTAAAAAGTAGAAAATATAAATATATAAAAATAAATAATAAAATATAAATATATAAAAATTATAAATAATAAAAACCAAGTAGAGAAACCAGAGGGAACCCTGGGGTCCATAGAAACAGACAGGCAGGAGGGAGTGGGATGGATTGATGAAGGGAAGGGAAAGGGGATGGGTGGGAGGAGGGATGGAGGGAAGCAGGGATAAGTACTCAATATGCTTGTAAAGCTAGAAAAATAATTTAAATAAAAAAGATAGTCAAGCAACTAAAAAGAAAAAATTCAGCATGTGGCAAATTACTGATAACTGATAAAACATGGCTTTTTCTGGGTATTTTTCTTGTCCTAAACCAGGCTATTCATTTTGTCTTCTTACCTTATTTTTCTCGAAACTGCATTTGTAAAGAATTAAAAACAAATAAAACCCAACATGGCAGAGCAGTTTGCAGACACCTATGAGCTGAATGTCTGGAAAGTTCTTTGTTAGGGATTATATTCTTTGGCATTCAGGAGTTTTTCTTTTCTTTCTTTTTTAAATGAGTATAGGGTGCTGGAGAGATGGCTCAGGGGTTAAGCTATTGCCTTGCAAACAGAAGGACATGAGTTCAGATCCCGGATCCCATATAAAAACACCAGCTGAAAATGGCAGTGGTCTGCACCTCCAGCCCTGGAAGGCAGAGCCTGGGAAGCCTGATGTCACTCGCTGTTGGCCTCCACAGTACACACTACACCTAAGCACATCTGCACACATGTCTACACACCCACACCTACTACTGCTGTTCTCAGGGTGCCCTGCGCCCCATGTTCCCACCGTCTTCTATTTGGTCTCCTCCTCTTTAGCCTGTTCAAGTCCTGCCAGACTCTGTCCTTGCCTCTCCTGTCTTGATAAGTTACTCAGCTCAGACCTTCATCCCCAGCCTTGGGAATCTCATCCAGCTATCCCCCTGCTGGGCATCTCGGTGCCATCTTGCATACCACCTACCCCTGGATGTCTCCTTACTGCCGCCCCACTGCCCAGGTGGATCCCAGAGTTAACTCAAGAGCGATGTAGACTCTGCAGCCAACACACAACAGTCCTCCGCCTGCCTGTGTCTGGTCTTTGTGACTTTTCCTTGACAACATTGGAAAGAAAGATGCAGTGTCTGAAAGAGGCTGCTGGGCAGGAGCCATTCACATTATCAGATTTTTTAGAATCTTTCATATTTATTTATATGGGGTGTGTGTGTGTGTGTGTGTGTGTGTGTTAAATTGCTTACTCAAGATCACACAGTAAGGAACTGAAGAGACCAGTTTCAGCCTGGGTTTGCCTGACCTCTGACTCTAAATTCCTTGTGGACTGACTGCATCCTGGCTTTGCAGACATCAAGTGTGGTCACTTGAGTGTTGCAGTCCGCCTGCATGGTTGCTGATAAATGACCATCATACAGCTTAAGGGAACAAGGAGTTTACTTTCTTACCACAGTCCAGTTACAGTTCTCAGTCCAGCTTGACGGGAAAGCTCACACCAATACCAGGGCCGAGGGAACTGGCCACACCATCACCACATAACAACTGAAAGATGGACAATCCTTACTTGCCAGACCAGCACATCTGGCTAAGTGAACAGAAGGATGCCGACTCTCTCAACCAGCTGTCTGTGATTTATCCAGGGCCTAATCCCACCCACCATGGGCTGGGCCTTCCCCATCAGCTAGACAATCTCCTTCAGGTTTGCTCTGGGCCTAACTCAACCACTAATTCTCTACAAATGTGCCCAGAGCTCAAACTGCCAACCGTCAAGTTGACACCTGTGCTTAGCTAGGACACTGAGGCACTAGAATCATCTGGTGGTGTGGAAATACAGAATGCCAAGCCCACCCCAAGCTCCCGAGTCAAAATCAAGTGTGAATCAAAATCACACTGTGGCAAGATTCCCAGAGACATAGTTATGGCTTTCCGCAGAGATCTTTTTATGCATATGACTTGAGGTCCCCCGCTCTGGGATTGAGATAACCCCCCTAGCTCAAGATAAGCCCCTGATGCCCAAAGCCAGATTTTTAGTCTGCGGCTGTAGACAAGGTAACTTAATCTCTTCTTATCCCCAATGTCCTCATCTGTAAAGTGGGAATAAAAAGTACTCCCCACTCACCCCACCGGTCCTTCCCGGGATAGTGTCCTAATAGGGGTCAGGCTGGGGGTGGGGCAATGACTTTTGGGGGCTGTCCCATTGTAAGAAGTAACTCTGGGTGCCAACCAGCCACAACCCTAACACCTTCTCCTGGGCAGGGTCAGGAAGGGGATAAGGAGAGGCCAAGCCAAACCCAAGGAAGTTGGAAAGCCACAGAGCCTCGGGGTGGGTAGGAGCTGAGGGATACACAGCTTCGCGTGAGAGGAGCTAGAGCTCACAGAGCAGTTCCCTGGCGTCTCGGCTCTGGACCCTTGCGATTCTCCAAGGTTACGCATTGCCTCACACCCAAGTCACCCCTAAAGTCCAAGTCCTATCTGTTTTCCTGCTGGGCAGAATGCCCCACGGGCTTCCAGCCAGAATTCCCAAGCTGCTTCTCCCACGGGTCCAAGAAGAGATTTCTGTGTGGTATAGGCATTCATTCTCTTCTCAGAAGCCCCTAATCTACCTAGTGCATATTTGCATTTCAAGTAGACCGCTTAATGCAAACAGAATCTAATTGGTGGGATGTAGTGGAGGCCGCCTGATTGTCCTTAGTGGGTAGACTTTCTCAGGGTCTGGTCAGCTTTGCAGGACCTCATGTGACCCCCTCCTCTCCTTCGCCCCCAGCCTCCCATGCAATTCAGAAGGAGCTGAGATGTAGAGGAGGAGGAGGGTCTTGCATGGGGAGAAAGCTAAAATGAGTACTTTCCAGATAATTCCATTTCCTCCATTCATTAAACTTCTAGTGCTGGATCTGGAGTTATTTTTGCCACACTTCCCATTATCACTGATTTCCTAATACCATTGCTTTCCAGCACCCAAGATCAAGAGGGAAGTTGGTGTGTGTGTGTGTGTGTGTGTGTGTGTGTGTGTGTAACACAGGGGCGGGAATGTCACCTTGCCTTTCTGAGCTCCCAGGCATGAGGGCTCACTCCTCTAGGGTCTTGGCATTAAGGGTCACTATGATCCTGGGATGAACGAGGCCAAGGCCCTGGGCTCTGAATCCCAGGTCTGTTTCCGTACAGATGCTGCCTCCAAAGTGTCTCTGGCCCAGCCAGAACTCTTCAGTCATGGGTTTTTCTTCCTCTCCTCCCAGGTGTGTGTGGCTGCTGCGGAGCCCTTCGCCCCAGGTATAAGAGGCTGGTGGACAACATCTTCCCTGAGGATCCTGAGGTGGGTCACACCTAGGTCTAGCAGCTGCTGATTGGGGAAGGCCTCTGGCAGTGGGTCTTCCAGACAGAGTTCTGTTCTATAGCCCGGGGTACTGCGAGAGGCTTCAGGGATGCACACATTTTGCTCTCTGAAGGCTGACTGTGCAAAAGACCATTAGAAATGTGTTTGGGCCGGTGCCGGGCCATGGCTGTAGAGTTAGCCCATTGTTCTCGTGCCTGTCTCAGTGATGGAAATGTTTCCCTGCTGTTTAGTGGAAGAGCACCCCGTCTAGCACTTTGGCTCAGGAGCCCGGGACTCTCCCAGCTCCGTCTGGCATCTGCCAGCCGTCTGCCATTCCATGTGTCATACTGCATTATGTGATGAAGTGTCAGGATGTCAGGATTTGATGCACTTCTTGCTATCTGGGAATCAATGGCCTCTTCTGGATGGACAGCTAGGGGATCTATTCCAACATCCTCTGGAGAGTTCCCTAAGAGCTGCAGGACTGCCTTCCTGTGACTTGGCAGTGAATATCTACACAGTGTAATTCTGAGCCTCTTTGAATGATGTCTGTTGTCCATTCATATCCCATACATAGCATGTGCATACATACATGTATTCATTTATACACACATGTATATTCAGACTGGATTCTGTGTGTGTGTGTGTGTGTGTGTGTGTGTGTGTGTGTGTGTGTGTGTTGTGTGTCCCTGTAGAGCCCAAGGATGACTCTGGGAATCATCCTGGATTGCTTCTACCTCCTTTTTGCTTCCCTCTGGCATTTCCCAGGTTCTGCCCACTAGGGCTAGAAGTACAAGCCACCACCATTTCTGGTTGGTGTTTTTACATGGGACCTGAGAACCAAACTCAGATCCTTCTAGTTGCAGGACAGTCTTAATCTCTGAGCCATCCCTCCAGCCCTCTTCACCTTTTTTCTTTTAAGACAAGGTCTTCTGATGAACCTAGAACTTGCATTTCAGCTGGACTAGTGAATTCCTAGGATCTCCCTTATCTCCACCTACCTCCCACCCAAGCCCCAGGGTTAGAGGTGCACATCACCATACCCAGATTTTACATGGATTCTGAGGATCTGAACTCAGTCCTCAAACTTGCACAGTCACTGAGTCATCTCCCTGGTCCCCTGTTCCTGTCACTCTTCTTACTTATTTATAGCTTAAAAGGCAGAAATGCTGTCTTCATCATCTCTGTGCTCTTTTTTTTAGTTTGCTATTTTTGTCTGTGTGTGTGTGTGTGCTGTGTGTGTGTGTGTGTGCGCGCATGTGTATGTGTGTGTATCAGAAGGCACTGTGTGTACCTGTGTGTAGAGGCCCATGGGTGACTTTGAAAATCATCCTGGATAGCCTTGTCTCCTTATTACTTTGCTCTGGAATTTCCCAGCTCTATCTTCCAGGGCTAGAAGTGCAGACTACCACCATTTCTGCCCGGTATTTTTACATGGAATCTGGGATCTGAACTCAGGTCCTTCTGCTTGCGAGGCAGAGGCTTCACCCCTGAGCCATCTCTCTAGACCATCATCTCTGTATTCTATGCATAGCAGCCTATGCATAGCAGATACGCTGTAAACTGTCAGTTCAGTTGTTTCTGTTTACTCCAGACTTGAGCCCTTCCGCCGTGGTCTGGCGGTGATTTCGAGCTGTCTGTCTTCTATAGGATGGCTTGGTGAAGACCAACATGGAGAAACTCACTTTCTACGCCCTCTCAGCTCCAGAGAAGCTGGACCGCATTGGCGCCTACCTTTCAGAAAGGCTTATCAGAGATGTGGGTCGCCATCGATACGGGTAAGTCACAGAGGGAGGAACAAGGTGGACTTCTAGAAATCCTTAGGACGACATAATGTAGTCTCATTTCTAGAAAATGACAGTGGATGGGATTATTGGACTAGGAAAATGGGATTGGGTCTGGGGGAGGCTGGCATGTGCTTCTCCAAATAGGTGAACTTGGATACTTCAGATCTAGAAAACCGTGTGTTGCAGTTTTAGCATCTACTGAGTCGTCATGTGCCCACAATCTGGGGCCTTAACAAATGAGTCTCGCTCCAAACGTGCCATTTTCACCAACTCACTCTACCTCGCTGGACTTACTGTCTGAAAAAGCAAACTGGAGCCGCACTCGAATGAGAAGGCAAGGCTGGGGTGGTTTCTCCACTAAAAGTGCATTTTAGGGAGGCTGGGGACGCGGCTCAGCTGATGGAGTGCTCACCTAACATGCACAAGCCCATCCCCAGCTCTGGGTGAACCTGGCATGGTGGTTCACAGCTGTGGAGGCAGAAGCAGGAGGATCAGAAGTTCAAGGTCATCTCAGCTGCAGATCCTGAGTTTAAGGCCAACCTAGGGCGCACGAAACAGTATTTCAAACAAATGAAACAAGACAATTTAAAAAAAAATACACGTTAGTGAAATATTTATCATCTTCTGAGAGAACAAAAATTTCTATGTTTAGAAGAAAGGAGGAATCTTAAAGAAATTGATCCATACATTTAGCTGTTTAAAAATTTAAATTTCTTGATGCCAAATGAGAAACCATGTGAATATGAAAGGCAGACGCCAAAAATAAACATTATCAACAAAGAGGACCAAGGATTGAAGCTCATACATTAGCAGACCAGAACAAAGAGCCCGTGGGAGCAGGAGACTGAAGTGAAGTCCACCAGTGACTACTTGCAAAAGCAGAACTAGAGTCACATGGCCACTATTCAACAGACTTTTAACTAATGGTAAGGACAGACTACTAATATGTCGTCACGTCCAATTGACTCCTGAAAAAAAATCGATTTATGTATTTGAGAAGGTTGAGAGAGAAAGCGAGAGAAAGAAGGAGAACAGGTACGCACGCGCTGCAGTGCACATGTGGACATTGGAGAATAACTTTGGGGATCTCTTGTCATCATGTTTATACACAGGCACCTTTACCTGCCGAACCATTTCCCCAGCCCCAAAATTAGCTTTTCTAAAAGTAAATATTCCAGTATTAGCCAGAAAATGGCAAGATAGATGACATTCTCTTACTGATTGAACTTTTCTAGAAAGTCATTGTGGAATGTGTGTTGAGACCTCCAGAACTGCCTTTTGACCCAGTATTCCATTTCTACTTGTCTATTTTCAAGGAACCATTCTTAAATACCATCTGTCTTTACACATGGAGATGTTCATTATAGTGGTTTTTTGTTTGGTTTGGTCTTAGTCTTCTGAGACAGTATCTCATGTAGCCTGGGCTCGATTGGACTATGTGGCTGCAGGTAACCTTGCATCTCACATCCTCCTGCCTCTGCCTTCCAAGTGCTGGGATCATAGGTGAGCACCACCGTGTCTAGCTTATGCCGAGTTCATTTCATGGTGTTTCTATAGCAACGAAAAACTAGAGATGACTTAAACACCTGGCAAGAGAAGAATCTAGTAAATTATCTATCTTTGGTGACTATCTTTGGATAAGATGTTATCTAGACTATAAAAAATGGTATTTATAAAGATCCTTATAAAATAAAAAAATGCTACAACTAATGAAAAGTTAGACTATAGTTATATTCAAAGTATAATACTGTAACAGTTACTCTTAACTATTGCTGTGAGAGAGCACCCAAAGTCAAGCAACTTAAAGGAGAAAGGGAGATTTATTCAGCTTATGGTTCCAGAGGGGAGATACAGTCTCTCAAAGTGGAGGCGGCATGGCATGGCTGGCTGGCTAAAGCCGGAGGAGGCTAAGTTACTGCAGACATCTTGGAAGCTGAGAGCTGCAAACTGCTTGCTGCAAAAGGCAGACTTCTCCTGGAGGTAGGGTGGGACTCATCCACCTCAAGGCCCACCCCTCTTGACTGCCTTCCTCCAGCAAGGCTCCACCTTGCCAAACCCATGAGTCTGTGGGGGACACGTTTCAAACCATGACATATAGTCAAATTAAAAAAATATCCACAACAAATCTCAGTGGCCAGAAAATAAAGCCTAATACGCTAACTTAAAAAGCATTCACTTTAAAAGTGGTACAGTTGTTTTGTTTTTTTTTTTTTTAATTGTGAGATGATCCCAGTACTGTTGTTTGTGGAGCTGGTAGTTTGTTGAGCAGATTTTGCATAGTTTTGTTTTGTTATTTTTTTTTCTTCTCCATCTTCCACTTTCCTCTGCTGCTGTCTTTTAAAAAATTATTATTGGGGCTGGAGAGATGACTCAGGGGTTAAGACTCTGCCTGAAAGCAGAAGGTTCGGGGTTGAAATCCCAGGTCCCATGTAAAAGCACCGTATAGAAATGGCAGCGGCCTGCACTTCTGGCCCTGGTGGGCAGAGCCTGGGAAGCAAAAAGGAGGTAGAAGCAATCCAAGATGATTCCTGAAGTCACCCTTGAGCCTCCACAGGGACACATAGTATCCTCTAATACACACACACACACACACACACACACACACACACACACACACAAAATAAATAAATAAACAAATAAGTTTTGAAAATACTTAAAAAATTATTATCACTATCATTACTGTTTATTATTATCGGTTCATGCAGTCCACACTGACCTGAAACTTGCTGTGTTGTTGAGAATGACCTTGAACCTCCAGCACTCCTGTCTCATCCTCTCCAAAGCTGGGGTTACAGGCACTCACCCCTCACTTCTCCTCCCTTCTCCCCCGCACATTTATGCAGTATTAGAAAGCAAACTCAGGATTCCTGCTTGGTAGACAATACACCACCAACTAATCCACATCCCCAGCCTTGCTCCTTGACTTTTAACTTGGTTCTGGTTTTTAGTCTCTGTTAGTTCAGATTACAATAGCTTTAGGAATCATCTCTCTGCTTTCCATAGTTCCTGTTAGTTTTCCAAGTTAATAGTGCTAGATACAATCTTTGACTCACAGACTTTAGAAAGCCAAAGAATCACCAGAAAAATTTAGGGGGCACGGGGATCAAGCCAAAGGCCTCGTGCATACTAATCACATACTATCACTATATATCACTATATCGCTATCACTATATACCCCAGCTCTGGCAGATCTGAAATCAGGCTACCCTGACATAAAAACAGAATGCAAATGAATACATTACCATGATCGTTCTATATAATAAAATTAGGTTACCCACTCAATGAGAAGAGAGTGAATCCATCGTGCATGCTGGTTACATAAAGAGTCTTGACATGTCGTAAAGTACATTCAAGCAAGTAAAAATGGCTTTATCCTAGATTGAATCTGAGCTAACGTGCCAGCGATAACATTAAACATTTAATACTAATTCTGCCTGCTGTCTCTCTGCAGTGATGGTTCTTGTGATAAAAATGTCCACAGCCATCAGAGCCACCAGAATAATCCTTCTGTCCTTAGAATTACAATTCAAAATTGGCATCATCCTGATATAAATAGCCCTTTCTGCATTCAAGGTATTTAAAGGCTGGGGGCCTGACAGAGGCTTTAATCGTAAACATTTGGAGAAGCAAAATGCGTTAGAGCTCATGACTGACCCTCTCTCTTCACCTTCCTTTATCTCCTTTCCCAACGCAACCAGCATCTTCCTCTTCCTCATTACTGATGATAGCTGTGGAAGAGCAAAGTATCTCCCTGCAGACAGTGGTGGGCAGGACTATGTCTTCCCAGCATGCTGCGGGCATCTGTGCTTATGCTTTGATCCTGTCCCTTCCCATCTTGTGTGGGTCCCTGTGATGGAATCACCTTCTCTTCTGACCGCTGCTGCCTTGGCTTGCTTGACTCTGGTTCATGAGTATTGGTAGAAGGCCAGTCAGAAGGTGGGAGGGAACTAAAAGGGGTCCTTCACAGGCATGGATGTAAGAAGCAGTCACATGCCTCTCCTCTTTTCCTTTCTAGTTCAGTCTAGGGGGGCAGCCCTAGACACTGTGGGGAGCAAGGGAGGAAAGGCAGTGCTGGGTGAGACCCCCAGGTCAGACCATAGTCCCTACTCAGCATGGATCATGCTGTGCAGGATGTCCTATCAGACACTGCTGGGACCAATCAGACCCAACCTAGAGCCCATCCTGAGGAAGAGATGAGGTCAAGAAGGGCCGGGCTGCTCCAGCGCAAGGACTATGACCCAAACCGACAAAGGACATTCCTCAGAAGGATCCGGGGCTGTTGGGAGGCTGGGCTTCAGACAAGCACACTGCAGAGCCCTGCTTGATAGGGTGGCCTCTACAGCGCTTCCTTAGCTGGGGGTCAAGCCCCTCACTCAGCTCTTGGGTTTCTAAAGCCTGGAAAGTTCGGTCTAGGAACACTGACTAAATGCACACAGTTGGCCCTGCGTTAGAGGTTTTATCAAGGACCCTGGTCTGCCCTTGAGTCATGATCCTGGAGAGATGATTGGTCCTTCCAAAGTTCTCCTCCTGCCTGCTGATCCTAGTGCCTGACTCCAGGTCTTTCTGCCTCCCCTGTCCAATCGCATCCCATCCCAGCCTCTCCAGGGATTCCACGTAGGGACTGGCCCCCCGGGGATTTACCTCTGTGGTTACAACTCACCTGCATTGGTACCTGACCCTGACTTCTACCTTGGCTTCCCCCCTCGCTCCACTTTGCTGCCCAGGAACCCCAATGTTCCCCCAGATCACTGTGGTCTGTCTTCCCAACCTTTTGAGTGGCACATCTGGGGCTAGTGCCGACTGTTGCTGTGGCCTGTGACCCAGCTCCTCCACCCCAGCCTATTCTACTTCAAGCATCCATGTTGGTCAGTTTGGATTCCCAGGCCTGTTATTACCTTGGGCCCTGCAGCAGCTGCAGATCAGATCTCTGCTGACGATAGTCTCTGCTCATCGTAGTCTTGCTGAGTGGACAGCACCCCAATAACCCCATGCTCTGTCCAAGAGCTTAGGCCTGACAGATGGGCACATGGGAGATGGCGATGATAAAAATGACCAATGCTGAGATCAAGTATCAGAGGCTCCCAGGTCCCGTGAACCTCCAATTTTGCGAGATAATTGAAAGGTTCAAGTTTATAATTAAAGTCACTCGATGCTTAGCATTGGGATCAGAGGTGGGGAATCAAGGGTAGTATGTTCAGGAAGGAAGCCTGTTCACGTCCGTTTCTTTACATTTCACTTTCACTTTTCCCCTAGTTTTCACTTTCCGGTCTTGGTCCCTAGCCGATGTTTTTTCACTAAAGGAGAATGTTGGCTTATCGGATATTCCAGATTATTCCCCTCTCCCCCCACAGGAAAAGGAAAAGCAGTGATCTAGGCTCTGGGATTTGGAAGGCCTTCTGGTTCCTTCTGTCGTCTAGCCCCACCCACCCCACCCCTTCCTTGATTTACCTCATCTAACCATTTCAAGTGATGTGTCATGACAGAAAGATGCCAGGATGACCCACGGAAGAAGAGAATGTCACCTGCCTGCCTTTGTTTCCTCCACACCACGTGTCCTTTGCTTGTGACAAGCACCCAGACAGTTTAGGGGAACAAGAAGGCGTTTCATTCATGCCTGTAGTTATCCTGTCTGCTGCTGTGAGATACTACTCACACTCACCTGAAGGGAGAAAGGGAGACTTCTTTGGCTCACACTTCCAGAAGATGCTTAGTCCATTATGGTGGAAAGGGCAGGGCAGGCGGCAGACGCTGGGGGTGGCTCAAGTCACAGCAGTCATCTTGGAGGCAGAGAGAGCAAGGAGCAAACTGGCAGTGGGCGGGGCTACTTCAAGTCCCACCCACCTCCCCTCCCCCACCCCTTCTGGCCTCAAGTCATGGCCGAGGACCTCAAGCTTTGTTTTGTAGCTTTGGTGATTAAATCACCGCAGGGAGGTGCTACTGGTAGTTTTGCTTTCTGGGTGATGCAGAATGCGCCACCTCCTAGAGATACCACACTCTTCCCGAACGTTAACATCAGCGAAGGAGTCAAACCCGTAAGTCACATTCAAACCATGCCGGTGCTTAGGATTCAGGAGCTCGATACAAGCATCAGCTGCTGAGGAAACTGGCCGCACCGGATCCTGGAAAGAGCTGAGAGAGGTCAAGGACCAAGCAAACCTTCAAGCCTGCTCGCGTGCCTAAACCACCTAGCTCTCTCCACATCTTATCCACTTGCCAGTTAGATAATCTACTACACGCTCACTCAGAGGCTTGACTTGCCTAGATGTTTCCTCACAGGTGCGCCTAAAGGCACACTTCTCAGTTGTCAACTTGATACCTGTAACTACCTGCAAACAGCATGATTGATGGCTGGACCTCGTCTTAAGTGTCCCTGTAGACTTGTTCCCTCTAGAAAGGTCCCCCAGTCAGTCTGCTTCCCCAGCCCGGGTGACTCATGTTCCGCTCCTTAGCCTGCACGAGCACCTGTGTAATGCTGGGTCTGCAGGGCACAGCTGGTGTCCTGACTGTGACTGTGAAGGACTCTGAAGGTCACGGCTGTGAAGAGCCAGGGGTGTCTGCCCCAGGCGAGAAGAGTGCCAGGCCAGGACTCCCACCTACCAGGGGAGCACCAAGATCCAGTGCTGCCTTTGTGTTTGTAGAGGACTCTGTAACAGAGTGCTTTCCTAGCATGTGCAAGGCCTCAGGGTCTAGCCTAGCCCCTCAAGAAAAAAAAAAAGAGTTTTGTAGATAAGAATGTATGAGCATATCCAGAGATAGACATCTAGCAATCTAATTATTAATATCTGATTATTAGTAATCCAATAAGATTTAACTTGAAGATACTCAGTAATAATAGTCAATAATTCAAGGGCTAGGGACAGGATAGTATAAACATGAGGACCTGAGGCATGATCTCAAGGCTTCAAACAGATCGTGCCAGAAAATGTCCTAGGGTCACGCTTCCTGGGCATTCTTTCTAGTCACCCAAACCCTCAAGAATTGTAAATATCCGTGTCACATTCAAAGATGGGCACAAGTCAGTACAGAAGGGCCCCGCCCTTTATTGCACACACAGACAGGAGCCCGACGGGAGAGCTTCAGCTGGCTTGGGCATTTGAGACTCCCTTGCAGCTGTAAGTCATCTAGTCCCAGTCCTGGGCTGGAGTGGACATGGCTGGAACAGCTGCCCAGACGCTGGAGGAGCTGGGGGCGGCGGTGGTGAGCGCCAGTAAGGTCACGGTGTCGCCCTCCCCAGGTACGTGTGCATCGCCATGGAGGCGCTGGACCAGCTGCTCATGGCCTGCCACTGCCAGAGCATCAACCTCTTCGTGGAGAGCTTCCTCAAGATGGTGGCCAAGCTGCTCGAGTCGGAGAAGCCCAACCTGCAGATCCTCGGCACCAACTCGGTGAGGAGCTGGGGGGGGGACCCTCAGGCAGTAGTGCTGTGTTCTTCCTCCCCACCCCCATTTTGATTTCTAATCCTAAAATATAAAGCACTTCTTGGCTCAGTGTCTCCCTTTGGTGAACAAGGGGACATTTCATGTTTCCAATTTAAATAAGCACATCACTTAGATAAACATATAATGAAATGCTTTTTAAAAATAAGATTCACAAGGGGCTGGAGAGGTGGCTCAGGGGTTAAGCCTCTGCCTTGCAGGCGGAAAGTCCTGAGTTCGGATCCTAGACCCCACATATAGACGCTGGGCAGAAGCGGGGGCGGCCTGCGTTTCTGGTCCTGGTAGGGCGGAGCCTGTGAATCCTGGGGCAGAGTAAACGAGGAGGTGGAGGCGTCCATGGTGGTTCCCAAATTCGTCTGTGGTTCTACACACACACGCATACACACAGATACACACACGTATAAGTAAATAAAATAATAATAAAAAATAAAAAAAAAGATTCACAAGCCCATGTGATCATATATTGTGGCACTTGGGAAGCCGAGGCAGGAGGATCACAGTTTGAGGCCAGCTTCAGCTATTTAGTGAGTCCCAGGGGAGCTTAGGCTATACAGGAAGACCTGCCTTGATAAGCCAAGATCAGTCAATCATACAAGTCAGTGGTCTTAGTATAGTCACAAAATTGTATCAACATCATCAAGTAGTCATCACTATCATCTAATCTCATCTCTAGACTGATGACCTCTCAACTTTTTTTCTAATTTTTTTTTAGACAAGGTCTCATCTAACTCATGCCTAGGCTGCCCTTGAACTTCTGATCCTGCTTCAGATTACAGGCTGTGCCACCACAACGGGTTTATTTGGCTGTGGCGATTGAGCCCAGGGCTTTGTGCATGCTAGGCTAAGCACTCTACCAACTGAGCTACATCCCCGGGCCCAGATCTTCCTGTTAAACAGTTTTCAGTGGGGCCCAGGAGATACAAAAGTTAACTGAAGCAGACATTCCACAGCATTCCGTGGGACATCTTTGAAAGGTCACGCACCTTTCAGAGATAGAGAACGCTGTCGTCCACAGGACGAAGGCACCAGAGAAGGCAAAGACTCCAGGGGAGCAGAAGATAGCGTTGTGGGTTAGTTTGTCTTTTCCTACTTGGCTGTCTTTGATGGGCTTTGGTCTTTTCATCAAAACCACGAGCAGGTTGAACTTGGACCCCCAAGCTCTGTCCCTGGTGGCGATACAAATGGCAGCTCTTGTGTGGTGTTATGATTCATGACAGGAGAGCTATCAGATCTGTCAGGAACTCGGTGTCACACGTGTATCTATATATCATGGAACATTCAGACTGCCACTTTCATTTCTAGGCTTCGGTCCTAATGCCTCTCGACTACTTTATAGCACGTAGGAGAGATCTTTATCTTTCTATAGAGAGCACAAGAGAAAAAGAGGGAAGGCGTCTCCCTTCGTGGGTCTGGCTGTTCATTTCTGAATTACCACACAGATTCAGGACTTCTTTTTCGCACAAGTTGCTTTAACCAGAAGAAAGTTTTCTTCATAGAACCCAAAGTGGCATCTTTCCCCTTCCTTCCTTCTCCGCGTGCCAGCTCCTTTGACAAATTACATATACACTGGCTAAGGGCAAAGTCCTTTGTCAGGTTGCTCTGGCAACAGCTTCACATACTGTTTTAGCTGTCTTGTGGAAGATAACCACAGACTAGAAGATGAATGGAAAACAAACTAGTCATCGCGCATCCACGGGGACCGAAGAAGCAGGTGGCCGCCTGCTACAGGGTGTTTTGCATCTATATCCTTGAAATTTCAGGGTGCTCTGAGTTCCTCAACCAGGGAGCGAGCCGCTGACCGACAGCGATGCTTTTCTGGTGGACATCGGCAGGACGGGCCCACCTAAGCAAGTTTGGTCAACTGCTGCAGCAGATTCTGACTCAGCTCTGGGGCAGGTTTCCCTAGTGCTGTCCTTCATCCAGCTGCTCTGACGCTCTGGCCGCCTCTCTGTGCAGACAGCTTCTCCAGCAGAGGGGTGTTTTGTTTTGTTTTGTTTTGGCTGTGACTTACTTAGACTTACTGGATTGCAGGTGCTTGCTACACTTTTAGGGAGTTTGGTCTAGGGGTGTCAAATGTCTTCCATAAAGACCTGGGGCTTGTAGGAGCACAGCTAGCTGGCCTCTGGGTCCTTCGTCCCTGTTTTAACAGCAGTCAACTCCTTTAAACTATCTATGTAGATAACCAGTAATATCTTTTTTTTTTATTCAGATAAAGGTTTTACTGCTGAGAAAAGACCAGAGATAATGGCACATACTGTAATCCTAGCACTCGGAGGTAGAGGGAGGATTTTGAGTTTGAAGTTAGTCTGAGCTATGTAGTGAGACCCTATCTCAAAAGAGAAGGATGTAGAAGAGAGGGGGAGGAAGGGAGAGAAGGGAAGTAGCAATGTGAAATTCAGAGCCACATGGTCTGCAAGATCTGATGTCTAGCTCAAATAATCTTAGTGTAGCCAGTGAGTCTTCCCATTTTCTCTCTGGTAAGATAAGACAGAAAAAAAAAAAAAAAGTCTGCACCCCAGGCTGTGAGAGAAGTGGAGGGTCCTCTCTGCTCAGTGTATTTTCTTATCACCTGTCTTTGTAGCTGGAAGTTAATTGGTGCAGAAGGCCTGTCTCCAGAAGAGCCAGCTCTGCTTGTAAACTCTTGGTTGATGTGAAATGAGGCCAACCAACTCAGCTTCCCTTTTCAGGAAAGGACTGTTTTGTGCAATGTCAATATTTGAAGTCAGCTTTCTCTTTATTAGCCAGACCCTCAGCCACTCTGGGGTTCCACACAATCGTGGTTCCTGCCTGCCAGACTGGAGGGTAGATGAGCCCCGTCAGGCTTGGCACCCTTTAGTGTATAGAAAGAGCCAGAACTTTCATCTTGAAAGTGGCCCTAGCTGTGTTCATGGCTTTCGAAGTGCCACATGTTCAGAATCTTCAGTTTGTTGTCATGGAGACCCCTCCTCATCCTTGTTCTATCTTTGAAAAAAAAAAAGCAAAACTTTAACTTTATGCTTTCATGCATTAGGCAATTAACATTTCAATAAATGTCATGTTCAAGGTATGAGTTAGGTGGTCCTGCTGTCTTATACATTTAGAAAAATAGTGACCAGTTATACAGGCAGATGGGCCCAGCGAAAACTCACAACAGCAAGCCAAAAATGTTCTGGGGGAGGCAGCTGTCAGCCACGATAGGCATAGCTGGTTGGAGTTCTGCTCATATCAAGTATGTAAAGCACACTTGCTTATGTTACCCCATCTTGTGGATGAGGCAGTTGAGGTACAGGAAGCTGAAGTAGCTTGTTCCAAGTCATCCTACTGATAAACAGAGGAGTTGGGATTCAAACATAGCGTCTATCAAAACCTTCCTGGTAACTCCACACTGCTCTACCTTTTCTAAGAGGATCGAAAGTGCACCAGGTGCAGTGTGCCTGCCCAGAATTCCAGCAGAAGAACGATGAGTTCCAAGTCATCCTGAGCCGCAGAACAAGACCCTGCCTCAAAAAACAAAAGTCTCAGGAGTACAGTTCAGTGATGGCACTGCCTAGCATGCGCATGGTCCTGGATTTTCTCCCCAGAACTGCAAAAGAGAAGAGGAACAAAGGTCCAAGAGTCCCAACCATCTCAGCCAGCTTTGGCCCATCCCTCTGGAGGACATCCACAGTGGGTGTGGCCTCTTGGCCACAGGCCCCATGAGGCCCCATGTGAGACCTTCAGATTCATGATCCCCAGCATGTCCTGTCTGTGTCTTCATGTAAACCCTGGAAGACTCCAAAGCAGCATGGCATGGCGTGGACTGTCTAGAAGCCGCCCCCTCAGGAGCACCACAAACCAAGCTTCCTGTCCGTGTCATCTGGCTGCATTGCCATCTGGCTGCGTTGCTATGCTGTGCTGCATGCTGAACGTGAAGAAGAAAACAGTGTTCAGCCGCTTCATGCTGGGTTTGCAGCTGCGGCTGCTTGAGCCCCCTTGGGTTCTTTCTATCCCACCCTAGAATATCAGGTGACCTGTCATTGGCCTACTGTCTGACCCCTACGTCTCCATCCTTGACCCTCATGCTCAAATCCACCCTCCAATATCCGGTCATTAGAGGGGTAACTGACACTCACTTGCTTCTTCCATATCTTCCTAGTGTGACTGCGAACACCTGAGCTTCCTGGCTTCACCCCCAAATGCTGGATTTACAGGCATGTGTCACCATCCTGGACTCCTAGAGTCAAACTTGAGGTGCACTGCTTGCTCTAGCCCATGCCGGCCATGGGCCTCCTGGCGTGGGGCCGTGCCCGTGCCAAGGGTCAAAGTGCACCTGAGCGTAGGCCAGAGCCGGTGCAGCTGAAGACAGGGACCGCCGTCATGCTGCGGTTTCTGAGCACGCCTGTCACTCAGAACGTGCCCCCTCCTTCCATCCTGCGGACCACTCTGCGACCTAAAACAGCTGCGTCAGAAGCAGGAGTGAGCAGGGTGTGAGAGGAGCACCGTCCACTCCGGTGGACATTAGTCGACGCCAGCATGCGAAAGAACGGACTCACAACTCACAGCTCACAGCTCACAACTCGCCCTCTGGGGAGGAAGAGCCAGGAGAGCAAAACTCTAGGGATAAAGAGAGTCCCGGAAATAGTGTCGGGGATTTTCCTGAGGCTGGGCTGGCTGGCTGGCTGGCTGGGATCGACGCAGGAGAAGCTGGCCCAGCATGGGGAAAGCCCACTGAACGTTTAGGGAAAGAAGGCACTGAGCAGTTTCTGTACTGAATTACGTCAGTGGCTGCCATGCAGTGTTCGGTTTTAAAAGGGGGTGTTGGGGTGTTCATGTCGGTTCTGAGTCTCAGCAGGGGAAGTGATCATCCAAATGCTGAAGAGCCAGGATGGCTGGGCTGCCAGTCGGGTCAAACACGGGGTGCCGTGCAGCCTGCATGAGTGCTCCAGTTACTCTACATGGTTACTGATGAAATCACTATCAACAGCTTAAGAAAACAAGTGGTTTATTCTCTTAATGATTACTGGTTACAGTTCCTGGTCCAGCTTGGCAGGAGAGCAGCACCATCACCAAAGGGTCGAGGGAACTGGCCACACCATCTCGTGTAACAGCTGAGGGAGGGACGATCCTTACTTGCCAGACCAAGTTGTCTGGCTGAGTATGCACAAGGATGCCTCGTGTCTCAAACAGTTCCCTTCATTTTACTCACCTGCCAGGGAGACTAGTACCACCTAGCCCAGGCTGGATCCTCCCTAAGCAATCTCCTGCAGGGTCACTCTGGGCTTAACTCAACTACTAATTCTCTACAAATGTGCCCAGAGCTCAAACCCTCAACTGTCAAGTTAACACGTGTATCTAACTATGACAATAAAAGAAAAGTCTGTGGAGGGCCCTGGGGAAGCCATTCCACCAAGATAGGGAGTAGGTTCTGGGAAGTCAGGTGAAGTGCAAGGAGGAGAGCTGGCCTGCCTGACCCTGCCGAGCTGATTGTACCCTGGAGACAGCTCGACCCACCTGGGGCTGGTAGAGCATCTTGCAGGGTAAACATGGAATGCTGAGGAAGACTGTCCTCACCTGCCCTGTCCTCCTGCCTTAGAAAGATGGATCTTCTCTGAAAATGTCACACCCTCACTCTCACCTCCTCCCAAGCAACAATCCTGGGGTCTCTAGGTTTAAGGCACTGAGGGGAAAGCCAGGGAGAGGGATGGAAGCCGCCTTCCCCCAGCACCTGCAGCTAGCCTTCCCCACTCGGCTGCCGGGAGGTTCAGAGTCCGTGCGTAAGTGAAATCATGTGCTCTGGCAAGGTGATCCACAGTACAAAACACATCAGGGTCTCTTGTTGTGTCTAAATAGTTCTCAGGCACACACTTGTGCCGTTCTTTATCCATTCATCTATCTGTCATCAAACATTCCAGTTGTTCTCATACTTTGGCTCTTAAATGTTCTCATCACAAGACAGTAACAGCAAGGAAGGGAAAGCATTTCTGTGGGATGCTGTATTATTACTTAACTTGGTTGAAGGGACTGTTTCACAATGTGTGTGTCCAGAGAGCAAGTTGCACACTGTAATACACGAGCAGTTAAGACAAGTCCTGAACAAACCTGTGGTAGATTATCTAATTGATGTGGAAGACTCAACCCCTGGTGGGCGGTGAGACCACCTACTAGGGAGTTGAATGAGATGGAGAGAGCTGGTTCAGTACTTGGACATATTGGCAGGAGAGAGTGGGCTCCGTTTTCAGCTCTTTGCGTGTTTACAGTGTGGTCGTTTTCCCGGCTCCTGTTGTCGTGTGAACTTTCCTGCCAGCTGATGAATGTCACAGAACCGTGAGCAGGAATAAACCCATTGTCCCCCCTCCACGTGGTGTGGGTCCTGTATTTAGTCAGCAACGGGAAGATGAAGCACATGCCCTGCCTGCATGGCTTTTTACAGCTGGGGAAGGAAAGAGGGGGGCCCCCTCCCCATCATTTCCCTTTCTTGCTCTGTCCCCCTTAACATGACAGGCTGTGCTCTCAGCCTTGCGTGTACAGGAAAGCTGAGCGAGAGTGGAACTCGGACGCGCTGCGTGTGCTCTGAGAGGCAGGCGCGTCCTCAGACCCACAGATGGACACCCAGAAGTGAGGCGCAGAGCGACTCCCCCTCATGTGTATTCTCTCCCTCTGCCCCGATAGTTTGTGAAGTTTGCCAACATTGAGGAAGACACCCCGTCCTATCACCGGAGCTATGACTTCTTCGTGTCCCGATTCAGTGAGATGTGCCACTCGAGCCACGATGACCTGGAAATCAAGACCAAGTGAGTAGGAGCAGGAAGAGGCCTGCTCGGCTCCAGCAGAAGCGTGGAGGGGCCAGGCTGCCTTCATTTTATTTTTCCCAATCTGCCTTGCTGTTGCCAGGGACGAAGGAGCTCTGGGCTGGGCGTGGGCGGATAATGGGCAGTGTGGGACTCTCACCAAGTGGTTTAGAGGTGGGAGTCTTTCGGACCATGAAACGGCAAGATATAAGCTAGTGGTCCTTTGAGCCCAACTCGAAAGCCTACAGCAAAACACACGAGCACACGCACGCCCCTCCCTTTATTCTTCTGCTGAGAAGTGAATGTATTCGGACACCCCAGAAACAGCCTACTCCCCAACACCCAGCCAGATCTACATCCATCCAGAGTCCTCACGCTGGCTCATCCCTGCTGCCCTCCTCACGCCATCGTCCTCACCCTTCCACTCACTCGCTGTCCCGCCCTGAGACTTCTGCTTAGGCGAGGCCCTGCCTGGGAGACTTCTTCACAGACTGCACAGCTCATCATTTCCCTGCGCCAGGCCTTGCCCACTGGCCCACCCGGCCTTACCCACACTGCCGCTCTTCTTCTACACTCTGCTCGGTATTTTACCCACAGTGCTGTCTTCTCTTGGCAAGGTTCGTAATTCCCTTCTATGTTTTCCATTCCTTGTCTATGGCTCCCCCATTGCCCTAAGCCGAAGGAGGATAGGGATGTGCTGTTCCTGGATGTAGCTCGAGGGCTAGAGCAGGTCCCCAAGCGCAGCAGACGCCATTTGTTGAGGGAGTGACCGAGCGAGGCTTTCAAGTCAACAACTTGCATTACAGAGAATGTGTCTGTCCACGTCCTCAAATTTATGAAGTGCTTAACTCACAGGGGCTGGGGACGTAGCTTAGTTGGAGAGGGCTAAGCCGGCACCCACGAGGCCCGGGTTCCATCTTCAGCTCAGCGTAAAACAGTGTGCCGTGGCGGGCCTGTGATCCCGGCTCTCGGGGTAGAGGCAGGAGGATCAGACGTTCAAGGCCATATCCTCTCATACCAGTTGGAAACCAGCCTGGGCTAAAGACCTTACCCCTCTTTCCCCCCCAAAAAAATAAAAAGAAAAGAAAGAAGGGAGAGAGAGAGGAGAAACTCACTAACATAGAAAAGCCTCACAAGATCACAAAGAAACTAAGATGACTAATGCTGGCGGGCTTGTGAGGCACAGCAATGGTCGGACTGATGCCCCCACAGCGAAGCTGTGATAAAGGAGACAATAGATGTTTTAGGCCAAGCAGGGTCCTTAGTAGTACAAAAGAATGTGGTGTCAACTCCAGAAGAATCTATGAAACTGGAGAACACACTGAAGGACAGAACTGAGGAGCAAGGAGAAGGCCAGTGCCCCCACCAGTGACGCCAATGTGATCATGTGGTCACCATGCCAACAGTAAACAAATGGTCACTGGCTGTTTCCAGATCTTGACTCCACCCTTCATCTCCTCAGCACTGGTGCCCCTGACCTGCGCACTTACCTCACAATCCTGATAGGTACCAGAGGGGGATCAGCAGGAATTGAATCAGGTTGGGTCAAGAGGGGATGTGGAAGCCAAAAACCAAATCAAGAATATTATGGAATCGAATCCTATGAAATGGGGTGATGTTTGTATACTGCGCAGAGGGATGACATCAACAGCGGCAGACAGACTACACTCCCAAGGTCAACAATAAGTGGGGCCATCACCAACGATTCAGCCCTGCCAACCCTTAGACATGTTAATAGGCCCTAAGGCCCTGTTCATTGTAGAGAAAGAGCAGGCTGTGATAGGTCAGGAACCTGGTGCTACAATTACAGATGAAGCTCTGTGCCCATCCTTCAGACATGCTAATTAATGTCTAGATGGCTTCCAAAGAACAGGAAGAAATACGTAAAAAACACCTCTGCCTTGACCCATTTAGAGACAGGACAAGATCCATCCCTGCCCCTTGCGGGGAGTCAACAGGAGTCAGCCTACGACTTATGCTGGATAGGCGGCACACTGCAATCGAGACCTCGAGGAGTGCCCTTGGCATCCGTCTTCTAGAAATGGAGGTCTTGCGCTTGAGTGTTCCCTGCACGGCCCCTCACAGGGACTCCCTAGTACTTTATCACGCAGAACCGCCAGGTCTAGGAGTCTGGCATGCCCTGTGTGACCGATGGCCACTGTGTGAGAGTGAGGGATCTTCTAGCATCCACCCCCCCATCCCCTCCTCACACTCTTCTTTCTCATTCTTAACCTGTGAATTCCCCAGGGGAGGCAGAAGCACCGGGTGTTCCACCCACAAACATTGCTTTGTACTGGTGATTAGAGAAGCATCCGTGTTTGATTCCTTCAGAGATGTGCAGAGATATCCACAATGGGCACGTGCATGAGTGAGTGAGTGAGTGTGTGTGTGTGTGTGTGTCTGTGTGTGTCTGTGTGTGTGTGTCTGTGTGTGTGTGTGTGTATGTGTGTCTGTGTGTGTGTGATATGACTCCTCAGGGCCAGCAGGCCACTATTCTAAAAGTTCTCCTTGGCCTTAGAGACTCACGGATCTCTTTTACATGGGCAGGACCCAAGTGGTCCCATTAAATGGAACAGACAGAACAGACATTTCCTCTCTGTCAAGCCTGAATTTTCTAATTTTAAAAGGGTTGGACTTGGTGTCATGGAGTAAAATGTGTGCCTACGTAGAGGGATTTGGGGAAGCTGAAGAAGTGTAGGGAAGTTAGAAGAATTAATTCACAGGAGCTGGGGGAATAAAACACAACACATACACACACACACACACACACATGCGCGCGCACACACACATGCACGCGTGCTCACCCACCCATTCACTCGCTCCCGTTCAAGGAAGCCCTGAATGGGAGTTTCGCCACCAACTGGGCCCGGTTTCTGACAGCCATGCCCTCCTGGAGGGACAGGTCACGCTGCACATCTGAGGTGTGTTCCGTCATGCATTACGAAGAGCCTCACCAGGAGCAACAGGAAGTGGAGTGGCAGGCACCCGCCTGCCATCAAGACAGATTCTGCAGCAAGGACTTGGATGGGGTCAGGATCCGAGTGTTTCTCCAGGGAATCCTTATCTATCAACTCTAATAGGTCTTGAGCCAGGGTTCTTGGTATTGCTGGGCTCCTGCCAACTTCTCACCCCCTCACTACCAGCAGTGCCTGCCACCCAGTATGGCCAGGTGGCACCTGATAAACCCACTTAAAACCGATGCTTCCAAACTAAAACTGGTAACTAACATGAGAAACCACTGAACTTAAAGACGCATCAGATGCTGTGAACTGAAATAGTTAACAAGCTGTGAGGCTTCTGCTGAGCCACAAAGTGAGAACAGCTGTTTAAAATGGATCCCCACGCTGGAGAGATGGCTAGTGGATAAAGGCGCTTGCCTTACGGGCAGAACTCATGTAAAAGCCCAGCAGGTGTGGTGGCTACTGGCAATCCCAGCACTTGAGAGACAGAGACAGAGTCCTCGGGGAAAGCTGATTGCCAAGCCCTGGGTTCCACTGAGAGACCCTGCCTTAATAATGAAAATGGAGAGGAACGGAAGAAGACACTCAACATCATCTTTGTGCCCCTACACATATGTACACTCATACACATGTGTCCAAATACACATGGCACACATACATACATACCTCATACACATGCAAAAATAAACAGATGAAATAGGATCCCTGGAACTGTAGCAGGGACAGGGCATAGTGAAGTGATAATCGCCTGCAAGCTGTGCGCGGGGGCCAGGGGTACCGGCAAAATCGGGAGCCCTTCTTTCTTACTTTTGGACACCACTCATGGCATTTCATACAGTGATGTCCATCCTAGCAAACACTTTAAATGGCCTGTAAGAGCCTAACATAGAGTTGATTATGCTACTGTCATGGAGCTCTGCAGTATGCTTATGGAGAGTTAATATATAGGAAAAGGCTTGCAACAGAATGTTCAGTAAGAAAAAGATGATGCAGTTTAAATATACAGTTGGTTCTTAAATCTGTGATACATTATGCATAGAAGAAAGACACCAAGATGCCAGTAATGGTTGTCTCTGAGCAGTGACAGAAGAGGTGAATATTTTCTCCTCTATACTCTTATAATTAGCATGCATTACTTTCTAATCAGAAAAAGAAATTTGATTTTAAAATAGAAATCCAGGGGCGGTGATACACGCAAGTAATCCCCGTGCTTGGAAAGTGGAGGCAGGAAGCTCAAGAGATCCAGGTTATCCTCGGCCATAGTGTGTTCAGGAGCAGCCTGGGCTACATGAGACCCTGTCAGAAAGCGAGGAGGAGGTGGGAGAGGAAGAGAGAGCGAGAGAGAATACTTCATGCTGAAATATGTGAGCAGTAAAGTACTCCCTTCCACAGGAGCAGCACATCAGCCAGGAGTGCAAGAAAGGGGTCCCTTATGGAGTGCCCCAGGTGCAGCCCTTTTGTGCCAGGAGAGCCTCAGATTCCCTTGCTGGCCCTGAATGTCTCCTAGCCCCAGATTCTGGCTCATTCATGAACCCACAGCATTTAGAGCTCTGATGTGTCCGGCCCAAGCTGGAGCAAACCCAGCCGAGTACTGAGGATCGGGAGCTGGAGCAAGCAGCACCCTCGGGTAGAGTCAGGGTGGTGCCAGGCAAGGACAGACTGGGAATCGCCCAAGTGAACAAGAAGATGGGGCATTCTGAGCCATTCTACCTCCATAGGAAGCCAGCACAGGTCAAGTCCCATGAAGAGGAGCAGGTGGGCTTCCTCTGCCTATGGAACCAGTGTTTCCACACCCTGAACTTGGGGGGTCTGAAAATCCACCCAATGAGGCACAGACTACAAGCCTGGTCAGAGCTCACAGACGCCCAGCTACAGGGGAGCCTTTCCTTCCGCTCCGACTATAGAGAGAAGCCTTTCCTTGAACGGCTCCTTGAAAAATGTCCAGCCTCATCTGGGGGAACCCCCAGAATATGAGTTTGAGGGGGGGTCATCCAAATATTCACCATAGACCAAAAGTTAAAATTAATAACTGAGAGGTATGAGAGAGAGAGAGAGACTGGTACCAGGGCTTACACACAACACGGGCAGGGTGATGTGTGGGCAGCCCCGAATTACATCTCCACACAGTTTTATACACTAGGGACAAAGGAGGTTGCATGCCCCACCAAAGCAGTTTAGCGGGCAGTGTTTCGCAGTCTTACCGGCATGCAGGCTTCTTTCTGGCCTTCTGGCCAAACGGCATTCCAGAGAGGAATTTCAGAGAACAGTAGGGGAGTGGGCATTTTATTGCCCGCCAGCAATTTCTCAGGCCTAAGACATTTCTTTTTTTTTAAGATTTTGAGATTTTCCTTTTTATGCTTTCCCTTCACAAATTGTGCTCTGTTGACCACGGAGCTATACTTCTCAGGATGCGACGATGGCCCAGTCCCATGCTTCCCTTTCCTTACAGAATCCCAGTCCCAATCTTCTCTTTCCTTACAGAATCCGAATGTCAGGCATCAAAGGTCTGCAAGGGGTGGTGAGGAAGACGGTGAACGATGAACTGCAGGCTAATATCTGGGACCCACAGCACATGGACAAGATCGTCCCATCGCTGCTTTTCAATCTGCAACATGTGGAGGAGGCAGAGAGGTAAGCAGGTGGGGGCCCTAGGCTCCTGCAATACACGTGGGTACGGCAGGAAGGTAGAAACCAGCCACAAGACCAGGGATCATGGCTTTGTGGCGTGTTCTGCAGCAAGTTAATCCGGCTCTCTGGGAGCCTTCCGTCTGGCTGGCAGCTTCTGGGACCTTTTATGTCTGTCCTAATGAAGCAAAGATAGTAATGACTCTGGGCACCTGGGGGTGTGCTGGTCAGGGTCACGGTCCAAGAGTCAGGTTACCATTGTTTCCCTGGAAGCTGCCAGCCAAGGAGACTTAAATGAAGCCTTTTGTGGTTCCAAACACAGAGGGCTCCCCCAGATCTTCCTCTCTCGCCTTGTGATGCTATTTCGAGCCTTAAACATGACTGCTTGACAAGAACTGTAGATATGAGGCTTTGATCATATTTCCCCCTGCGGAATGGGATGAGGAGAAAGTTCATGTTGATGCCCTACCTTGCTTGACTCGTGTGTGTGTGTGTGTGTGTGTGTGTGTGTGTTGTGTGTGTGTGTGTGTGTGTGTGTGTGTACTAGATACGAATGTAGACCGTGATCCTCCTTCCTCCTCCTCCCGACTGCTGGGGTCACAGGTGAACACCACCACCTGGCTCCAGTTTTCTTTTTATAAGACTGCATTAAAAGTTAAAGTTTCAGCTTCATAATAAATTTTTTAAAAATGCAGACTGTGAGCTGGGCCTCGGGTGCTAAGCTGGAATGGGAAGTAAGTGTGTCCCCTGGTGGCTGCGTCTGGAATAGCAGTTCACTGACACGTTCCAGCTGAGGTCTCTGATGGTCTCCAGAAGGGAAGTTCTAGGGTTGCTGTTTTCTCCCGTTCTGGGTCCCCTCCTGTGATTTGTATACCATTGCATCATTCACTGTCTTTTCTTTTCCCTCCCTTTCTCTTTCATTCTGCTTCCCTTCCCTTTTTTTCCCTGTGAACAGTTCTTATAGTCTGCACCCCACCTCACCTATGCTATGTTGAGACCTCCCACAAAGGAGGTTCTGAAGGGTTTCCCATCGCTCCCACTTCTTCCCCTCCCAGCTTCCTTACCTTGTTTAATTCCTGACGGCCACGTCAACTGCAACCTGGCCCCGCCTGGGTCAAATCCCCATTCGTCCTCTCTCCAGTGATGCTCAGCCTGGCCTGCACCCACCCTTTAATCACGTGACTCTGTCTCCACAGCTGGCCTGCACCCACCCTTTAATCACGTGACTCTGTCTCCACAGCCGGTCTCCCTCACCCCTCCAAGCACCAGAGAAGGAGAAGGAGAACCCCGCAGAGCTGGCCGAGAGGTGCCTGCGGGAGCTGCTGGGCCGGGCCGCCTTCGGCAACATCAAGAATGCCATCAAGCCGGTGCTCATGTGAGTTGAGTGCCGCGCCCCACCCTAGCTCTTCAGCCCCGAAACTCTGCAGGCCGCCCCCAGCTCGTCGCCAACTGTTCCCAGGTGCCCCTGGTATCTGCTGCTGGCTTGAGAAGAGAAGAGAGTGCAGTTGGGGGGTGTGGCCAAGTCTGTCCCTTCAGTGTCTGTGCTCCTTGCACTGTGGAGACTGGCCATGTGCCATCCGGTGAGAGATGGTGACAGGAGGGCAGCTAAACGGACTGAGGGCACCAGCTTCGTTCCTTGTGTGCTGCCACAGGGCACACGAAGGAGTTTCCACCTCCCTTCCAACGCGTCACCTTGACTTTCCTGCTCATCCTCCGCGTTTTCTCCCCACAGCCACCTGGATAACCATTCTCTTTGGGAACCCAAGGTGTTTGCCATCCGTTGCTTTAAAATCGTCATGTACTCCATTCAGGTACGGCGGCTCCTGGACTCCGATTTGTCCCCCCGGCCGAAGCCATCTCTGGCTGCGGGAGGGTTCAGGGAGGAAGACAGCCTCTCTCTAGCTGTCCTAACACCAGCTGCTTCAGCTAGCCGTGAAGAAGAGCCAGTGTAATTTTTAGGACTGCACAGTAGAGAGGACATGGTCTGAATGCCACCCGCAGTGTGCACGGGTCACCCCCCGCCTGGGGGTCTGTGGGGAGGGCTCCGGGGCACGTGGGAATCACGGTTTGGGGACCAGCACGTCTTCCTCCCCCCCAGCCGCAGCACTCCCACCTGGTTATCCAGCAGCTCCTGAGCCACCTGGACGCCAACAGCCGCAGCGCAGCGACTGTGCGCGCGGGCATCGTGGAGGTGCTGTCTGAAGCTGCGGTCATCGCGGCCACAGGCTCTGTGGGTAAGACCCCACTTCTCCCTCCTGAACCCCCTGAGCGAGAGCTCGGATTCCCAGGGAGAACCCCCCTGCAGGCTGCGGGAAGAAGCTCGAGGCGTCAGATTTCCTCAGAAGACGTTTCTGGGAGGTGGGGAGCAGGAGGGGCCCCCTGCCCGCGCTGACTGTGGGTCTCTCTCCCCACAGGGCCCACCGTGCTGGAGATGTTCAACACCCTGCTGCGGCAGCTGCGGCTCAGCATCGACTACGCGCTGACCGGCAGCTACGATGGGGCGGGGAGCCTGGGCAGCAAGATCATCAAGGAGCACGAGGAGCGCATGTTCCAGGAGGCCGTCATCAAGACCATCGGTGAGAGGGGAGGGCGCGTAGAGGGGCCCAGGCGGCGCCTGTAGAGGGGCGGGCTCCCAAGGAGGAGTTGGCAAGTCCTGGGGGTGTCTAAGGGATCCAGGCCAATGGAACAATGAGCCGGTGAGCAGCGGTGGGAGGGTGAGGATTTAGGGGAGGGGCCCAGGCGAGGCTTGGTGGGCCAGAGCATTGGGGGAGGAGTTGACAAGGGCTGGGGGCGGGCTTAAGGGGGGGAGGGCCCATGGGGCACAGCCAGGACAAGGATGAGAAGAGGGACCCAAGAGCAACTTGGAGAGAGGCCGAGTGAGGGGTGGGAGCCTCAGCAAGGCGTGGAGAGGGAGGCACCCTGGGTCTAGGGGAGGGGCTTAGGTTGGGAAGGGTCCCACGAAGATGGGGCAGAGCCTTCTTCTGTGAGAAGGCAAGGCCGTCTCCACGGCATCTGCTGTGCGGTTGTCGAACACCTGCCTTGTCGGCCGACACTAGCGTGCACAGCCCAGCCTGGCTGCCCCGGAGGGGAACAGCATTGCGCGTTCTCGGCCAGGGCTTCCTGTCTCAAGTAAATGCTTCCTGCATCCCCGAGTGTCTTTAGACTTGTCTGGCGTTTCCAGGGCTGGGGGGCCTGGAGGGGAGGGGAGACCTAAAGAAAAGAAAAAGAAGGAAAGAGGATTGGGTGAAGCCCAGGAGACAGTATCCGTGCCCTGGAGGTGAAGAGCCATAAAGCCCCCGCATGAGTACCGGGGTCTCTTCACTTTCAAAACTCTCTAAAAGTCTCTGTTCTCCTGGACTTCCCCGAGCCTTGGGAAGTAAACAGAGCAGGAGCGGTGGGGGTGCGTGGAGCCCCTAGTAGGGCAGCAAGCAGAAATGCCCAGTAAGACACTGGGGTTCTCGTGCAGGCCCCAGGCCCTCCCCCAGTGAAGCAGCTGAGATGGTAGCACAGCCTCAGTAACAGGGTGGGGGCAAGACCGGAAGAGCCCCCCGTGTCCTTGGTGCCCTGGGAAGGTGGTGCTGGAGCAGCCTGCAGGCAGGTCTCTCTGGGCCTGCCCGTGCCCGGGCATCAGCGATTCTCGCTTTCCGCCATACCTTCTGCACTGTTCCCACAGGCTCCTTCGCCAGCACCTTGCCCACTTACCAGCGCTCCGAGGTCATCCTCTTCATCATGAGCAAGGTCCCGCTGCCTTCCCTTCATCACCCTGTGGAGACCGGGCGGACAGGGTGCGTCTACCACCACCTCCCAGCCTAGACCCAGCCTCTCCCCCTCCTTGGTGGCCTCCCAGCCTAGACCCAGCCTCTCCCCCTCCCCCGCTGCCTCCCAGCCTAGACCCAGCCTCTCCCCCTCCTTGGTGGCCTCCCAGCCTAGACCCAGCCTCTCCCCCTCCCCGGCCACCTCCCAGCCTAGACCCAGCCTCTCCCCCTCCCCGGCCGCCTCCCAGCCTAGACCCAGCCTCCCCCCCTCCCCGGCCACCTCCCAGCCTAGACCCAGCCTCTCCCCCTCCCCGGCCACCTCCCAGCCTAGACCCAGCCTCTCCCCCTCCCCGGCCGCCTCCCAGCCTAGACCCAGCCTCTCCCCTTCCCCGCTGCCTCCCAGCCTAGACCCAGCCTCTCCCCCTTCCTGCTGCCTCCCAGCCTAGACCCAGCCTCTCTCCCCCTCCCCGGCTGGCTCCCTTCTATCCACCCTAGTTCTTCTATCCACCTAGTATCTTCCCAGGTTCTGTCCTCTCTTTACTCCCAACACCCCCCTCCCAGCCTTCAGTGGGGCCACATCTCTCGGAAGTCTTTCGGGCTACCTCCTGTAACCCACTCCTCACTTTAGGGGTATCTGCTTCCTGGGTAATCCCACAAAATAAGCCTGCCTCTTGGCCGCAAAACTCATCAGAGAGAGAACTGAGTAGGCAGGTATGAGGTCCCACCCTAGCGACACCCTGGTAAGTGTGTGTCTCTGGTCTGCAGGGAGAACAGAAACCGCCTGACTCAGATTATGCTGCTGAAATCCCTTCTTCAGGTGAGTCTCCCTTACTGCCCCCCTATTCAGCCTCTGCGGAACCCAGATCCTTCCAGGAACCAAGAGAAGGTAGTTGTGCAGGTCACATACCACATAAACACGCCCAGTCATTAACAAGGCTGAAATCTAACAACCTCAGAACTGGGTTATTTGGCGCAAGGTGGACATTAAATGTTTTAAATTTTTGCAACGGTTCCAGATCAGCCACTGTAGCCTTGTCACAGGTATTGTGGCCGCTGCCCGTCTTCCCTGCCTGTGCCTTTCTCTGTTTCCCCTTTGGCAACATGTCCCTCTAACCTTCCGGCCGCCATCTTCCCCCATGTCTGCCTCTTCTTTGCATCTCCGCCGTCATCTCTGAGGTCTAGACCTGTTGTTCTCAGACACCATTCCCATGGCCAGCTGCCCAAAATTCCTAAGTTCTGCAGAGGGTGGTCAGCCAGCCTGCGGTTCATTGTTTGCTTGCTTCTTTTTGAGACAGGTGTTCCCTGGATTGCTTCTGCCTCCTTTTGCTTCACTCTGGGATTTCCCAGGCTCCGCCCACCAGGGCCCAAAGGGCAGGCAACTGCAGTTTCCACCTGGCATTTTTAGGTGGGACCTGGGATCTGAATTCAGGACCTTCTGCTTGCCAGGCACAGTCTCAACTCCCAAGCCATCCCCTCCAGCCCTCAACTCACTTTTTTACCAAGAAGCTCATGCATTCAGTCTTCCACTGATCCAGCAAACAAATGCTGAGCACCTACTGTGTACATGGCATTGTTCTGGGTCCCGGGGATGCACAGAGATAAAACCTAATCCCTATTTTATAAGAACTAGAATTCTTATAAATTTGGCTAGCCTCAAATTTTATATAACCCAGGTTTACACTGATTCATGATCCTCCTGCATCAGCCTCCAAAGTGCTGGCATTACCAGCATGCATCACAGTGCCTGGCTTTGAAATTCATACTTGTAACGAGCTCTCTGCCTGGTCTAAATTTATCTCGCTCCCAGTGCTCTGGGGTCATCTCTTTGGGCCTCTCACAACTAGTGTTTTTCTAGTGAGTCTTATATATGCCTTTTTTTTTTTATTCAATTGTGCGTGTGTGTGTGTGTGTGTGTGTGTGTGTGTGTATGTGTGTGTGTGTGTGTATGTAGAACCACAGGCGAATTCGGGAACCACCATGGACGCCTCCACTTCCTCCTTGTTTACTCTGCCCCGGGATTCACAGGCTCCGCCCTACTAGGACCAGAAATGCAGGCCGCCCCCCGTTTCTTCCCGGCATCTATACGTGGGGTCTGGGATCAGAACTCGGGACCTTCCACCTGCAAGGCAGAGGCTTAACCCCTGAGCCACCTCTCCAGCCCTCAGCATCTTATTACGACAACAGCTTAAGGCCATTCAAACTCAACGTCAGGGGACACTGATGTTCCTTCTAGATTCCAGGGCTGGGCTGGATCCGAGGAATCATCAAAGGTGTTATTCCCCAATGTGAACCGAACAGGAACTATGCTTTGCTGTTGCAAATGCCTGACATCATGTATGATGTTTCTGTCTATGGCAGCTGACTTGAATCAGACGGTACTGAAGAGATGTAACCCAATGCGTGTGAGCTGGCTCATCAGTCCAGCTGCACGTCCCTCCATTCTCTAGGTCTCCTCTTAGCAAAGCAGTGTGCGGATGGTGGACATTCATTCCTCATTTGTGCCCTGATTAGCCGTGACTTTCAGAAGTTCCCTGGCTCTTGCCTCTCTCCAGGGCGTATCCCTTGCTTACTTTTAACACTCTCTGTCGCTGCACTTCCCCGTCCACCCACTGAGCTCCACTGCACAGACTTTCTAGGTGCATATTAGAGTGCTCCCACAAGTTGCCGCTGTCATTCAGAGCCTGGGAGAAAAGGAAGGGGAAGCTGGGTTTAGGGTGCGGTAGAGGGGACAGACACTCAGACCCAGCTTCTTCTGGCTGCGCCGAGAGGGACAGTTTTCCTCAGCACGCCTATCCCGGGCTCCCTTGCAGGTGTCCACGGGTTTCCAGTGCAACAACATGATGTCAGCGCTGCCCAGCAACTTCCTTGACCGTCTTCTGTCTACCGCCCTGATGGAGGATGCAGAGATCCGCCTCTTCGTTCTGGAGATTCTCATCAGTTTCATTGATCGTCATGGCAACCGCCACAAGTTCTCTACCATCAGGTAAACTTGAGGTTCTCTCATAGAGCTAGATATGTGATGGAGGGAAGACCTCTCCCCCACTTCCCATGGGGCCTGCTTAGCCAGCGTCCTGCCTCTGTCCAGGTGGGAGGACAATCCAGATCCGTCGGGACCAGAGTTAGTCACGACACTGCCCCGGGCTCCTTCAAAGGGAGACAGGATAGAAGCGGGGGATGCTGGAGATCTGGCTGGAGAAGAGAGAGCATGTAAATTAAAGGAAATGTTTCAGGTAGGAAAGAATGTACAGGACTGCCAGAGACTGAGGGCACTGGGAGGGAATGAACAGGAGGAGAGAACAATAAGTTTAAGAGACAGAAAGAGAAACTTGAGAACTTGGAAGAAAGTAGAGATCAGGCTGAGAACCAGCGCCAGACACACCAGGGTTTTGATCCCAACTTACGGCATTGGGGATAAAGTTAAGTGACGTGAGTTGGCCCTGTACGAAGGCTAAGGAGGCTGCTTCTGTCCCTTCCTAGCACCCTTGGTGACATCTCGGTCCTGAAGCTGAAGGTGGACAAGTGCTCCCGACAGGACACTGTGTTCATGAAGAAGGTAAGTGCGTGCAGGCTCTAGGTGCGGTGAATCCCAGGCGGGTCAGGCGGTGGCCCCGGCCTCCCAGACCCTGTCACCGCTGACCACTCAGTGTGCCTGGAGCTGTCTCCTTCCCTCTTCAGGCCGCCCAGGTTAACCAGCTGCACCCTCAGGAAATCAAACTCCTGCATACTCCTTGCCAGACTCAACCCAGTAGCAGCCCCTGGTGAGGCAACCTGCAGCCACTGACGGTGCTTTGCTCCTAACGCTGGCTCTAGGCAGCAGCTTCTTGCTGGTGTCACTTGGGCCAGCTGTCCCTGAACAAGTACCCTACGTGGGTTCACATCTACTGGGTCCTAGAGGCTAGAGGCGGCGGAATACACACTCCCACCATCCTCTTTCAGATTGGACTTCTCCTCCGTTCTCCTTGCCCTTCCTGTCCCCCCACTCTCATTTCATGGTTGTTCTCTGCGCCCTTCTGTCCCCCAGCACTCCCAGCAACTCTATAGACATATCTACTTGAGCTGCAAGGAGGAGACGAACATCCAGAAGCACTATGAGGCACTCTACGGCCTGCTGGCGCTCATCAGCATTGAGCTGGCCAACGAGGAGGTGGTGGTGGACCTCATCCGCCTGGTGCTGGCCATTCAGGTAGGGCTCAGTGTGGCAGGACACAGAGGCCAGGAGACAGTGGTAGGACCGAAAGGTCTTGGGAGAGGCTTGTGTGGCTAGGCACTGAGGATGGCGCGCCATAGCATTGCTTGACAATTGCTATAGAGTCCAGGGACATCGTGCTCTCAGATGGCTTGGCTGTTCTTCCATAAAAAACTCAACCCCCAGTCTTATCTGGAGAACCCCAGAGATTAATTCATGGACGTGTGGATGCGGTTCATCTTTGAAGGTGAAAGAGATCTGGGGAACAGGGTCACCCAGAAACATACCTGAGTCCCTAAGTACTTCAAGTCCCTTGCAAAGTCTGAATGAGACTTCAAGAATTCCAAAGAGAGATTTCAGAATCCCTAAATGATCTTAAAACAAATTTGTTTGTCTAAAAGTCTTCCTATTATCAAATTTAGCCATTATTCAGAATTGCCTTGAGTGCTTGTTTAAAAATACTTATTACTCAAATTGGCAAGTCAAGTGTCCCAAGACTGAGAACTATGTATTTAACAAGACTCCGTTGTGATACATAGGCAGTCAGTGTGGTACTAGGGAGGTCCTGAGACGCTCAGAGTCTTCCTGGAGTGAGGTGTATTCCCAAGGAAGCTGAAGTGAATTCTAAAGACCTCAAGGGCTAGAATCTGCAGGTCCTCCAGCTGGGTGGGGTCATATTCTGGGAATTCTTAGATCGCCTGTGTGATTCAACTAAATCCTGCAGGACTATGGTAAATGCTAAAGTTTTTTTTTCAATTCTGTTTACACTGAGTCCCGTGGTGATTCCCTTAGTGTTTAAACATGTGGACCTAGTTTAGCAAGTCATTCCAGTCTTCTAGGAGTCAGCCATGGTAACAGAGACAGGAGCCTAATGGATTAATGAGCAGGTTGGACCGTGAAACTGTCCCATAGCTGAAACTGCAGAGTGGGGAGATGAGGTCATTGCCTCTGTGCCCAGAGAGTATCTAAGGGCGTCCAGATCGCCAGATGGACTGGGGACCATTCCCTTCAGCTTTCGCAAGGATGGCGTGGCAGTTCATCTGCATAGTTGCTGATAAATGACCTCAAATGGCTTAAGGGAACAAGGGATTTATTCTCTCTTACGATTACTGGTTACAGTTCTTAGTCGAGCTTGACGGGAGAGCACACACCAACACTAGGGCCAAGGGAACTGGCCACACCATCACCACATAATGGCTGAGAGATGGACAATGCATACTTGTCCAAGTATACAGAAGGATGCCAGCTTTCTCAACCAGCTCTCCGTGATTTATTCCAGGGCCTAATCCCACCCACCATAGGCTGGGCCTTCCCCATCAGCTAGACAATCTCTTGCAAAGTTTGCTCTGGGGCTAACTCAACCACTAATTCTCTACAAATGTGCCCAGAGCTCAAACGCTCAACAGTCAAGTTGACACGTGTGCCTCACCATGACAGATGGCTTCTGACCCCTCCTCCGCAAGGTTATGGGGCAAATGTCAACAGTGTGGAAAAACGACCTGTCTCTAAAGGAGACTAGAGAGAAGTCGGGTGGGAGAGCGGATACTCCAGTAAAGTCTGTTGAAAAACTCCCGGGCCCATGTGTGTTGCCACAGGACGTGGCCCAGGTCAACGAGGAGAACCTGCCGGCCTACAACCGCTGCGCCCTCTACGCTCTGGGCGCAGCTTACCTGAACCTCATCAGCCAGCTCACGACGGTGCCTGCCTTCTGCCAGCACATCCATGAGGTTGGTGTCTTCGTGACCTGCACTTTGAGGCTTCTTGGGACGCATATGACCTGAATCGCATTCGTCAGTTACCCTTGGGAATTGCAGGGAGGGTGGACCACCCGATCACACACAGGGAATCTGTCCTACTCGCCTCCTTCGCGATACCCTCTGTTTTCTCAGAAGCAATGGCACATACCCCTCCAATCATGTGGGCTGAAGCCACCTAGTTAGAGTTTGGGAGAGTCAGGCATGGTGGGGCGCCTCTGTAATTCCAACTACTCAGGAGGCCCAGGCTACACAGGCTCCCGCATAAGTTCAAGGTCAGTCTAGGCAGCACTTGAGACCCTGTTTCAAGCAAAACAGGAGAGGGTTTGTTTGGGGCGAGGTACTTGATCGTTGTACAAGGAGTGCTGCAAAGACTCTGGACGCTTCCAAACTCTGGGCTGCTAAGGAAATGCAAGATGTCATCTACATTGGAAACTGTGGTCTTGCTGCCAGTCCTGCATGCCACCTCTTCCTGACTTTTCCCCACCTCTAAAATTTACATTCCCAAACGCTTAGAAAGGAAACAAGAAAGCTCACCATGCATCATTGTTCATTTAATGCTTTTGATAGAGCAAAGTTTGGGATCTGGTACTACCATGTTCCCTTTTGACATTTTTACATAGCACGGTTATAAGACATAAGATATAAAAAAAAAAAAAAAATCGGTCTCTTAAGAGGGAAGCTGCTGGACCCCGCTCTCACCATTCACTTCTTCCCAAACTCCAGGTGATAGAGACCAGGAAGAAAGAGGCTCCCTACATGCTTCCCGAGGACGTGTTTGTGGAAAGGCCCAGGTGAGGAGGGTTTTGGGGTCCTAAGTATGACCAAAGCAGATGAATGGGAAGGTGGGCAGTGAGAGGCCACAGATTGGGGGGCATATTAGCAGGCTTACCCCCGCCTATGGCTCCAGAATCACCACAGTCCGTGCCTTGAGCAGGTCATGGTGAGTTAGGCGAAACACTGTGCTATCCATGAGGTGTAACAAACCCCGAGGGAGGGACCCGCCCCGCAGCAGTTGTTCCTGACAGTGCCCTGCCGTCAGTCCAAGCGCTGTTCTCCATGGTGCACAGGGCGGTGCCACCGCAGAGGACGTGAAGCGAAAGGCCTTTTGGAGGAGGGGAAAAAGATACTCAACCACAGAGCCCAGCTCCCCAAAGCATGGCTCACGCATGCACTGGCTGGCAGAGAGCATCAATGGTGCCGGGCTGGCGCCGGCGCTCGGTGGTTAGAACACTGACCTCGCATGTGTGGGTGCTTCCTCCTCCTTTGTCCTCCAGGCTGTCTCAAAACCTAGAGGGCGTGGTCATCGAGTTCCTCTTCCGCCAGAGCAAGATCAGCGAAGTCCTAGGAGGCAGCGGCTATAATTCAGACAGACTCTGCCTGCCCTACATCCCTCAGCTGACAGGTACAAGCTATGGGCAAGGCCCCCAAGCACACCTCCCACCTATTCCTGACCCCTGGTAAGAGCCTGAGGGTGCAGGGTTATAAGGTCCCTGGATCACCTGCTGTGGCATCGTAGGTGCTAAACAAGTGGTGGCAGGTAACAGAATTTATGGTGAGATGCTGGTTTCCTTGCTGCTCCTCCTCAGTGTGGAACCTTAGGAAGCATCCGCATGGTGAGACAGCCTGGCTGCGGAGGGGTAGCCCAATGTGCTGGAACGAGCACGCCTGGGCAAATAGACCAGAGACCTGTTCCAGGAACGCTGCATAAGGAAGAAAAAAATCTTAGACAAGTCTCAGGAACATCCCTAAGTTCCAGTTTTCTTAACTGAATAAACTGTGCTAGAGTAGGGAGTTCGCATGACATTGGTGCTGTTACAGATGATGCTTGTGCAAGCCGAGATGTGCTGTCCGGTCTTCTCAGCTTCTCTGTTTTCATCAATGCTGATTAAAAAAAAAGTCTGAATCCAGAGGAGCAGACTGACCACTCTAAGATACCTGGAGAAGGCGCATAACAGTTGGATCCTCTTAACTCCAGGAGTAGCCTAAGTGTGTACTGAGAACCAGGGGGTAGAGAGTAGGACCATGGCTTAGTCCTAGCCTTCCAAGGGCTGGGACCCCACATCGTGGGCTCTTCCTTTCCAGATGAAGATCGCTTGTCCAAGAGGAAAAGCATTGGAGAGACCATTTCCCTGCAGGTGGAGGTGGAATCCAGGAACAGCCCAGAGAAAGAGGAGGTGAGTGTCTTTGTCACTGTCCTGTTTCTAGACGCACAGGTTAAAAGCCAGAAGGTGGACAGAAGAGATAGCTCAGCGAGTAAGGCGCCTTGCTCACAGATCTGATGACCTGGACTAGAGAGATGGCTTGGGTAAAGTCTCTGCATCCCAAGTAGAGGGACCTGAGTTAAGATCCCAGATCCCAGGTAAAAATACTGAGCGGAAATGGCGGCAGCCTTTACTATCAGCTCTGGAAGGTTGAGCCTGGGAAACCCCAGAGCAAAGCAAAAAGGAGATAGAGCAATCCAGGATGGTTCCCAAAATCACCCTTGGGCCTCCACAAGCACACACATAATGCCTTCTGACACACACACACACACACACACACACACACACACACACACACACACACACACACAGATTGGGGAAAAAAAATCTGACAGCCTGGGTTCAATTCCAGATGCCTATATAATAGAAGGAAGAACTAACTTCTAGACTTTATTTTATTTATTCATTTAGTGTGTGTGTTTGTGTGTGTGTGTGTGTATGTGTGTGTGTGAGAGAGAGAGAGAGAGAGAGAGAGTGCACTGTGTGTCCCTGTGGAGGACCAAGGGTAACTTCAGGAACCATTCTGGATTGCTTCTACCTCCTTCTTGCTTAGCTCCGGGATTTCGCAGGCTCCGCCCACCGGGGCAGGACGTGTGAGCCTCTGTTGCCTCCTGGCATTTTTTTACGTGGGATCTGGGATCCAAACTCAGGACCTTCTGTTTGCAAGACAGAGTTTAGCCCCTAAGCCATCTGTCCAGCCCAAAAAGCAGTTTTAAACTTGCATCCGAATCAAGAGAAAGATACAGAGATTTCTTAAATGTCCTTTGTGTCCCCACATATATAGATTCCCCAGTTTTCAAGAGTCACACCAGACTGGTATAGTTGTACATTCAGTGAGCACTTCATTGTCACGCCAAGCTGTGTTTAGTGTATGTGGAGTTCACTCAGCATTTTTCATGTGGATTTGAACATGGGCCCACTATTAAAGCTTCACGCAGAGTATTTCACTTCCATTGCTCCCCTGTTCATTGGTAACCCCCCCCCCCAACAACCAAGATTCTTTAAGAGAAGGCTGCAGAAGAACCCTACAGGCCTGTCTTCCTTCTGGCCTCTGTTCAGGGCTGTGGATCTCTGGTTTTTGTTCACTTTAGCAAGTGTGCTCTCTTCTCCCTCAACAGATAAGTGAAACTCCATGAAAACAAGGAGTCATGATTGAAATATTGTACAAGTACACCTTATTTCATCCTTTAAATGAGAGAAGGGGGGGCAGGAGTCATGACAAGTGTTGACTCATTATGCCTTTTTTTTAATGGTGACTCCCCCAGTAAGTAGTAAGTAGAGAGAGGAGGATGCATACCTGGACAAGACAGAGTCTGAGAACAGCTGTAGAGGGCAGCTTTGACACTGAATCTTGTCCCAGATGTGATCTGAGTATGGAAACGCCTTTGGAAGCGAGGATTAAGTCTTCCTCTAACTGGGGCAGGCTCCAGGTCAGAGCTTTCAGGGTTAGTCCTGTGGAGGGCAGGAAGCTCTGACTCTCTCTAGTTGGACAAAGCAGAGTAAGAACTTGTAAGTGGGGTGTGTCCAGTTGTGAAAGATTGAGAACTTCCAGTGTATTAGAACCTTTGGGTAGGTTGACTACTGCCCCCTGCCGTAGTGGGGGATTTTGACTCAAGTTCAGAGACCTTCAGTAATTAACCGAAGGAGGAGGACAAATGCTCATCTAGCCAGTGTTCCCTGCTCACCAGTGACCCAAGGCCCATCTGTTCCTTCCCTCTTCAGGAGCAGTTTAGTCCAGGGGGGCTGGAGGCTGACACTGGGCCACGGGGCTTCACCCCATGCCTTCCTGCCCTACCGTGCTGCTTCCCACCGTCAGCCCACCACGTCTTTGCAGAGCGCGCTGTGGTTGCTGCTGCGGCCACCATTGTAAATGTTAAGCCAATGTCGATACGGTCAAAACTCAATCCCAGTGCTAGGCATTCAGAGCCAGTTATATTCTTGGGTGGCCCTGCCATGTTATTTTATCCTTTTTGCCACCCTGAATACCTTTGCCGGTGAGCTTCCTTTCAGATCCCCTCCCCCGTGCCACTCAGTCATCTCTGTGTGTTTGCTAATACAAGAGGCCTGTTCAGAGTCTCCCTTCCCTTCCATGTGGGTGCTAAGGCCTTTTAGCTTATGAACTGACCACTTGTTCTCTGGTGCCAGCCATCTCCACTTCCTCCACGTGCTGCCCTCACCAAAGGGGAATCCTTTCCTTTTATTGTCACTATCATGAAGTTCTTCACCGGAAAAATATTGACTATACATAGAAAGTGGGTGGGTAGATGAACGGATGGATGCATGGATGGACGGACGGACGGACAGACGGACGGATGGATGGACAGATGACACAGGTAAATGGATGGACATTACATGAATCCTTGGTGTTCTCTCCTGCCTGTAATTCCTATGCTAACAAGTTTTGCAACATCTAGTCTCCCAGAATTGCGTGCAGTTGATGCCCGGGTAATATTTTTGGAATGTCGTCCTCCTGTATCTACATGTCTCTGCTTTCCAAACAGGCATTTACTGAAAGCCAAGCAAGTCAAGAACAGAACAGCTCTGAGTCTTCACACGATGAATGTACCCATGTCATTATATCCAAACCCAAGAGTCAAACATGACCGTCACCTAAGAACTTGCCCTTGTACCCCTGTACCCCAAAGGAAGAACTAGCTTAGTTATGTCCCTACTTGAACTTTATGCCAGGAAATAGCTTTCTTCTGTGGCCGCTTCTGTCCCTTGTTCTTGTGTTCAAGTGATGGCGTATGAGCAAGTCGTGTCTCGCCTGTACTCTGATGAGGAATGTCTCACCCTCCAGATTCCTTCACGTTTTCAGCATGTTTCCTAAGGCCACGCACCCATGGGTTTCCATCTTCAGATGTTATCCACACCCCTTTATAAACTCTGCAGAGAGTGAGATGCCACACCCCTCAACAGTGGTGGGCCCACCCTTTCTAGCCTCCCATGACTTACCTGAAGTAAGACTCACGTGTCACCTCAGGTTATTACTTAATATCATTAGTTCTCAGAAATGTTATAAAGTTCTTGAGTTTGCTGTTGGAGATTACATTTTTCAGCTGCCTCTTGCTTCCAGCGGTTGCTCTGAGGATTTTTTTTAATCACACAACATTTTTTTTCTTTGTGACTTGATGGCACAGACTTGAGGAGATGCAAGAGGAGAGGAAACTTGTTGAGGTGAAATTGGAAATTCTCCTCCAGAGGAATCTGATGAGTTAACATTCCTACTAACATGTCACTTGCTCTCCTCCACGCCTACTCAAGGGGCTTCCGGAGACACCTGTGGGAATGGGGTACCCGTTGGGTTTTCTCTAAGAAACAAAAGGGCTACATCCTTCCTCCCTCACCCTTTAAGCATTTCTTTATCTCGTGTGTGTGTGTGTGTGTGTGTGTGTGTGTGTGAGAGAGAGAGACAGAGAGAGAGAGAGAAAGAGAGAGAGGGCGCCCGTGGAGGCCTGTGGAGGCCCAAGGGTTACTTTGGGAATCATCTTGGATTGGTCCTACCTCCTTTCTACTATGTTCTGGAATTTTCCAGAGTCAGAAGTACAGGCCCCCACCATTTCTGCCTGGCATTTTAAATGGGATCCAGGATTCCAACTCCCGAGGCAGGGTCTTACCCATTTCTGTCCTCTCTCTTTCAGCGAGTGCCTGCCGAGGAGATCACCTATGAGACCCTGAAGAAGGCCATTGGTAAGATGGCGCCCCAGAGGACTCTGCTAGAAGGGAGGCTGGGACCGGCCCCTAGGCGCGCCCACTGGAGTGGGGTCCAGTACTTACCTGGAGGCAGAGGCTGGTGGTCTCCACAGTATCATCACAGCCACTAAAGCTGGCAGTGCCTGCTCTCCTGAGGAGAGTCGTTGGTGTTTCCCTGAGCACTGGGTGCCATGCAGCTCTTTCCTACTAATGGCAGCTGTCTCTGAGAGCAGCCAGTCATGTGAGGCTTATAGCCGGACAAGGGGGTCATGTAAATAACTTGAGGGTTTTTTTGTTAGTATAGGGTGATACAAAAGAACAAAGTGACAGAAGAAAGACGTTACGAACCAACCATATTGAATATGTTTAATAAGGCAGTGTTATCTCATGTGCCTAGATGACTGGTCCATGAAGTTATTCCCATTAAGAAAATGTTTCTAGCTACTGACAAATTAAGCCACTAGATGGCCTCTTCGTGAAACTCCTTAATTTTTGTTTTTGTGAATGGAATTCTTTCTTCCTGCCTTCCTAACTGAGCATAGTGACGATATTTGTCCCCAAGCCCACCTCGGTATTTTCTTGTTTGGTACTGACTCGCTTTGGATAGCACGTGGCTTGCATGAAGCCTTAGCCTTGGGGGGGGTGGATGTGCTTTCAGGATCTGTCTGCCCTGGCTCATGTCCCCTTTCAAATTACCCTTATAGAATCCCGACAGGTCCATTTATTGTGGGATTTTCTATTTGAGAACCCTAACAGCAGTATAGATCCTTGGGGCTTTTAAAACCGTAGCTGAAGGATCCTTTCAACTGGTGCTCAAGAGACGGTTGACTCCGCGCACACATCCCTTCCTCATCGGCCCGTGGCAGAGCCCTTCCCATCTGCCCAGCTCCTCCCGGTCCTCATCAGCCGGGACCACCTGAATGCTAACCTAGCTCTCTGTGTCGCAGTGGACAGCGTGGCGGTTGAGGAGCAGGAGCGGGAGCGGCGACGACAGGTGGTGGAAAAATTCCAGAAGGCTCCCTTTGAGGAGATTGCCGCCCACTGTGGCGCCCGGGTGAGTTACAGCACCAGAGGTTGTCTTCCTGGGCAAATAGACCAGATTTGGGTCCAGGGTGCGACGGAGTTCAGACCTTGGATCTCCGTCCTCCAGAAATTAAGGTTTTGATACCAGCACAATGAAAACTCTGTGGATTCCCCCAATGCCAGCTTTGCTGCGCTGGCTCCCCTGAGCCCAGCAATTGGGGTTTAGCCCACAACTCATCTGGACTTGGCAGTTTTCACACAAGAAGTCCTTCCCCAGCTGTCACTAGACAACTCAGTTACACTGTCTGTCTCAGTGAAGAATTCTCTGCTGCCGGAGAGTCTCGTTAATTAGCTTGTTTTATTCCTAGGCTGACTGGGAGGTTGGTAGCCATTATGATCTCACATTCTTGGGTGATAAGGAAAGAGGATCAACAACAGTCCGGGGGGATCCTATTCTAACAGGGGAACCCTAACTCAGGGGCGAGGGAGGGAGGGGGACACCCAGATTCAGAAGAGAGACTTCAAAAAGCTAGACAATAGAGAAAAGGACTTTTGCTAGATCTAAGGAAGAGAGAAAATGGTTCCTTTATGAGGGTCTCGCTGTGTGGCCCAGGCTGGCCCTGAATTCACTGTGTCATGCAAACCTGCCTCAACCTCACAACCCTCCTGCCTCAGCCCAGGTGCTGAGATTGTAGACACATGCATTACATCTGGCTTCTGTTTTATTGATATTTTTATATTTTATATAAAATTTTATATTTTATATAAAAATATAGATGTTTCTGAGTCTCTGTTATCTACCCTAACTTCTCATCCCACCTTGAGAAGTAGACTGTCCATTTCATGGGCCAGGAGTTGAGGCCTAGTTACTAGGCACGCATGAGTTAAGGCAAGAGCCAGGCTTTGGGGATGTGCTCAGTGCCTGGTGATACTCCACAGCTGTACCGCCAGCCATCTCAGGGTGTTCTTGCACAGCTGGGCTGCGAGGTGCTGGCAGACATTCCCGGAGCCGGCAAATCACTTCCTCTCTGTTTATGTCTAGGCATCCCTGCTACAGAGCAAACTCAACCAGATCTTCGAAATCACTATCCGGTAAGTGGCAGGTGGCAAACCAGGGCCATAGTCCTGAGTCCTCTGCTCACATCCTCCTCCTCAACCCACCCTGCCCCAGCCCTACAGCCTGCCACCAGCTCTGCCTAGACCAGGACAGTAGAGACCAGAGAGAGTAAGAGCCCGGCTGTGGGAGGCCTAGAAAAGACCAGACGTCCTTGTGTCCCAGACGGGTCCTTGATTTCTAAAGCAGCTGTGTCACTGTGCAGCCTGCAGGCAGTCATGACTGAGCTGTAAATTCTAGAGAATTCTAGGTAATTCTAGCTGTAAGTTCTAGGAGCTCATAGAACAGCAAATACCTCTGGTTCTGGGGCAGCAAGATGGGTCAGCAGATAAATGCGCCTACTGCTAAGCCTGACGAACCTGAGAACCCACATAGTGAAAGGAAAGAACTGACTCCCAAAAATTGCCCTCTAGTGTCCACATGCGTGCGTCCACATGCACACACGTACACACGAGTTAAATAAATAACTTTTCTTAAGGCTCTGGCTCCTTTTCAAGGAGAAACCTGAACGAGTTCTGTGATCAGTTGCACAGGGTTGAACTGCAATTCCTTTATGCCTTCCTCCTCCATGCCCCCCCCACAGGCCCCCACCAAGCCCATCCGGAACTATCACTGCAGCCTACGGCCAGCCACAGAACCACTCCATCCCTGTCTATGAGATGAAGTTTCCCGATCTGTGCGTGTACTGAAGAGATGGAGCTGCTCCGAGCACGGGGTCTGGGGGTGAGGAGGCCTCACCCTCACTCCCACCACATGGAAATCATCGCTGAGGAATTGTCACCGTGGACAGTGGCTCCTTCTCAGCTGGGCAAAAGTGAGGTCTTAGGGTCTTCTCTGGAACTCGGTGACCCTCTTCCTCCTCTTCCCTCAGGAAGACCCAACCGCTGCTCTCTGGGGCTAACCCGCATCTCATCTGTCTTCTCTTTCGTGTCAGCCAGGGACAGAGAATCATGGAGGTGTCTCCAGGGAGAAGCAGGAGGGGCTTCTGCTTGGTGTATCGGGTGAAGGGCTTCCTTTGGGGTGTGTCTATGAGGGAGTATTGACTGTCCCCAAAGGAGGAAGTTAGAGGAAAACTCACTTGGTCAAGGGAAGCTGTAGATGCACACTTTGGGGAACCTAAGATGCCCCCCTTATGAAAACATGTCAGCATAGGAGCTGGAAGTGGGGGCTGCTCTCACCGCCAGCAGCCCTCCTCTCCCCTCAAGGCTTGGCGTCTCATCCGCTGTTTTACTCATTCTCCAGCCGTCTGTGTTGCTACTTAACGACCGCTGAGCCCTCACAGCAGGAGGGAGCTGGGGAGGGATGCCGGTGGCACCGAGGTGGGCAGAGTGGCACGTGGAGAGGAGCTGGTTCTCCCGGGCCAGGCATCAGCCTTTGAAAAGCACAAGGGGGCAAGTTCCTGTCTGTAGAGCATCTTCTCATCTGTGTGCAGAGAAGCTTGTGGTGGTCTCTCATGGTTCCCTTGCTTCTGTTTCTCTGGGGTCGGTCGAGTTTCATGTCTCTTTCGTGTCTTTCTCCCAAGCCACCCCGTGTTTCCATAGCCCCCAGGTTGAAAGGAAACAGAGTTAGCTGGTTCTCGGTGACTGAGAGCAGAAGAGTAAGTGAAGGGGCCCCAGGGCCGCCACATCCCCCCTTGAAAAAGGCTCCTGGCAGGTGCTTGAGGGAAGGGGGGCAAGTGGCACTCTGGGGATCCAGGGCAGTGGAACCCAGTAGCCAGCACTGGCGTGATTTCTTCATTCTCTGGGCAGTCGGGACACTGCTGGTGACGGCCCGTCTTCTAGTCTGCGATGGAACCGCTCTGGGTTCGGGGCTTCCGTTTACCCCGTGTGCCCGCTACCCGTCCCTGTGACTCGGGCGCTGAGAGCAGCTGCCCCAGAACCAAGCCGAGTGTGCAGAGCGTAACAAAGGCCTCGTGCCACCTTCTCTGCGGGTCCAGTTCCTGATCCCCTCCCAGGGTGCCCTGGCAGCACCCCAGGCCTCCTCCAGGGGTAGCACTCCAAGATCCAGAACGGTCCTTCTTTCCCCGTAAGTTTTCAGAGCTGTCATTCCCCGCACAGGAAGGTGTGCATGCTTGGCCGATGTTCCCGCCAGAGAGGAGGTGGTAGATCTCTTCACCTTCAGGAACCTTTTTGGAGTATGATTTTCCGCAGAGTGGCCAGGAATGGAGAGGGCGTGTTTCTGCTGAGGAATTCTCGGGACATCCTAGATGGCAGCTCTGTGCATGACCCCGCCTAGTGACACTCTGGTCACAAGGAGGGGCCCCCTAGTCCCCCCTCAAGCTGTAGCTCTTTCCTGTGGTTCTGTCCCATGTTGTGGGCTCGTAGCTCCTGCATGGCCAGCATGATCCTGCTCCCCCCCGCCTGCCACTCCTACCCAGATTAAAGCTTCTCCCCCATGGCTTTGGTGCCGTGGTCTATGGCTTTTGCCAGACCCAACTTTCCAAGCATGAACTTAGATTTCTCTTTACTATCTCTTTACTGAAAAAAAAGTTTAAAATAACTTGAAACAAACGAAGGCAAATAACCTTTTAGAAACTAAAGAAAATCCAAACAGCCTTCAGGCTGCAAACATACCTTTCCTCCCTGAATCTGCTCATCTTGTCGCCATGCCTTGGGTGAGGGGCTGTTTCTGTCTTGTTCTCATGTGACGTCAGCCTCCCGTGCACACATCCCCCCAGGCACTTCAGCCCTAGCTACAGGGTCGAGGGAGCCACTTCCCCGACTCCTTTCTAGAGTCTGTACCAGAGCCTGTGACTGCAAATGTCCTCAGAGACCTCTGTCCCTTGCCTCTCCTAGGAATGGAGACGAAAAGGGTCAGTTACCAATCTGTAGACTCGGCTCTCCGTTAGTCTTCCTCTATCCAGGGAGCTGTTTCTTCGCACCGTGACCGCTTGGTAGAGCCATGTTGCTTTGGGAGAGCTGTCCACTTCTTGTCTACCCTCTTCATGATGGATTTAAATTAAATTTAGACTCAGTAGAATAACAAGTTACCTGTTGACATGGAATATAATGTAGATCCTGGCCAAGCATGCCTCAGAATCAGAAAGTCTAAGGTGAGTGTTGTCTCGGGCAGAAAACGAAATGGTGAGTGCATTAGTGTGCACTGCCCCGTGGCAAGGCCTGGGAGAGGGGCAAATACGGTCAAGTAGGCAGGACCTAGAGGGAGGAACCCAGCAGCCAGTCCTCAGTTTAGTGTCCCCACATCCTGTCTTCCAGTCCTTCCAGCACTACTACCCTTCTCTGTTGCAAGTTTGAGGCAAGAAGGAGCCAGCGAGCCCATTTAGACCAGCTGCCCCCCAAAGCTTCCTGGCAAGAGCCAGCGGGTGGGTGCACTGCTGAGAATTTACTGGACATGATGTGTTTCAGGTTTGTGAATGAAATTGGTTGAGTCATGCAAGTGCGTAGGAATGGGTGGGCAGCAGGGGGTGGCCTAGAGGCAACCTCTGTTCTCCCTGTACCAAGTCTGTTCTCTGTGTACTCAGCTTGTTCCCATTTTCTCTTCAAAGAGAAGAATAAGTGGCTTCTTGACTCCTAAATGGCCTCGCCCCACCAGGAAAAGCAGAAGAGCCCTGTCTCCTCTGACCAGCCCCTAGCTACACACAAAGGAGGGACCTGGGGCTGTGGGGGTGTGGGGAGGGCGGGGCAATAGGCCTGGGTCTGTCTGAACTGTCTGCACACTGTTTCCCACAGGCTGTTCTGGGTCCCGTGGAGCATGATTCATTGGGAGTGCAGAAGAGCCCTAGGTTTTCTTGAAATGGCAGATGTCCAGGCTTCTCATCGGGTTAGGGCTTGGGCCCTAGGTCACCGTGCTTTCCAGTGGCTAGAAGGCCACTGTCCTGGGCCTTCCAGCAGTACACAGGGTACTGCTGAGAAGCGAAGTCCCTTTTCCTGTCCTTCTCATGACCAGAAAATGGCAACTGGCTAGTTGGAGGAGCCAAGCTGTTGGTCTGCATGTTATGCTTAAAAACAGACCATGCCCTGCTTCCCAAGCCCCCTGCCTGGCAAGCAGGTTACACCAAAAGAGTGTCCACCTTACGTATGGTAGAGAGTTGCAGGGAAAGCCATTGCTTCTTTATCCCATTAACCTAGAAATCTGGTGACCGTGGCCGTTTAACCTCAAGCAGATCTCGAGCTGAAGAGACAGAAGGGGAATTAGGGTAGGGATCGCTGGGAAGTGGTAAAGAGAAGCCACAGGGTGGGGGGAAGGTTTTCAGTGGCCACGTTTGCTCTCTTGCACCAGCCTTGCTGACCACGTCCTCCCAGGGAGCACAGAGCCTCTTGGGCCCAACACCTTCTCCCTTCCCCATGACTGTCGATTCTGACGTATGAAATACACTTACGCGACCACAAATGCTGCAGCCCATCCATCTTACTGTGTCTAAGTCCATTTAGACCTTCATGATCTGGCTGAGTGAGTGTGGGCCGGTGTGTGTGTGTGTGTGTGTGTGTGCGCGCGCGCGCATGTGTGCAATGTAGTTTGTAGTTGCTGATGTATGTATATAACCATTGACATATTTATAGGTGAGTGCAGAATTAGCACCTGTGGCAGTTTCTGAGTTTTAAACTTGGTGAATCAAATTAGTTCCTTTAGGGAAGGGAGGGAAAAAGGGAAGTGGAGACAGAAGGATTTAGCAAAATCATTGTTTAGGACTTTTAGTCGTAGTTTCCTAATGAGCCTTCATGATGCCCTTTTCAAATAAATGTTAATGTTGTCACCATATGGCTGTCTGTTTGATTTCTTTTAAGTAAATGGTTTTTGAGATAAAAACGGAATCTGGAAATATCAACAGTATACCACTGACATTTAGCCACCCCCACTGACCCTCATTTTACCTGGCTCAGGAGGAAGGAGGAGGGGGGAGAGATGTTGCCAAGATGGAAACCTGAGGCCAGGTCGCCAGCTTGGAGCATCCTCAGGAGGACTGGACTATTGTTCATTTCCTACAAACCACACTAAGGACCCCTTAGGAATGGGCTTTCTGACTCACTACACTAGGACCACCAGGGTCTGTTTTCATTTTCTTCGTGCGCTCCCGCAACATTAAATATGAAGGCATATGTGCGAATGCCATAGAGTTCCCCATCAAGCGTGACATGTATCCATTCATTGATGTCTAATGCAAATGGCAGGTATAAGTGCGTCCCCTGTAAACATGGCTACAAACCTGTACTGTCAGGGCATGGTGAAAACACAGGAGACAGAACATCATACCTGGTCTCTAGCCTTGCAGAGCTGGGCGCTTCCCCCAAGAGGAGGGGACAAAGCATGCACGCAGCCACTAACTCGAGATCCTAGCTGGAGAGCATGTGCTCCCACACACAGGGGACCACTGCCAAAACCCTGAAAATAAGCAGTTAGCTTGAACAAGAACATGACTGACCGAGTGGAGGGAGTCTTGAGTTTGGGCTTCTGTTCACAAAGAGGTGACATTTAGGATGATGGGGGAAGGCGGGAGGCAGGTTCCAGGCAGAGGAGTCGTGAGAAGACAAACAGATATGAAGCAGAGCCCCCATCTCAGAAAGTATGAGGAACTGGCTTGGTAGGAGAATGAATGTGGTTACTGGGGCACTGTATGCCTCTGGGTAGTCTGCAACTGATGGAACACTGAAGAGTGGGGGTACCGACTTGACTGGTGAGTGAGGGCGTGAGAGAGCAGCAAGGTTTTAAAATGTGTATTAACTATGTGCATGAAAAGAAATGCAGCTGGAGACCAATTCGTTAGTGCACAGATAGCAGAGGTCTAAGTAGGGAGAAATGGGAGAAAAAGGCTAAAGTTGAAGGAGGGAGGAGAAAAAAAAAACAACCTAGCAACACAGTAAAGAAGGAAAGATAAAAGGTGTGAAGCTAAGAGACTGACTAGAAGCATCATCTGTGTATATGGGGCTAAAACAGATGTGTTTCCATGGGTGTATTACAGGGTAACATTGTGTTTGATACTGTGAATTGCCAAATTGGAACTGATACTAGCTCACACTTCCCTACTTAATGGTAAGCAGACTGACCACATCCACCTTGTCCTTTAACCCTTGCCACAACCTTACACTACGGACAGATGTGTGACTAACTCTCTTGAGAAGTCCCAAGACCTGCCTAAGGTCATAGATATGGAAGAGTAGGGCCAGTATTCGGACCAGGGAGGCATGTGCACAGCTTCCTGGGTGACAGCCCTCCCAGGGGCGGGTGAGCCTCAGGCCCTACCAGCCTGGATCCCGTGACCCTGAGGTCATTCTGGTAGGAATCCTGCTTTTTGTAAACCACTTTGCATAGCTGAGCCATCTTTACCACCCAGATGTGGAGATGGCCATAGCAGAGGGGTATCGGACAGAAAATCACCCTAAACATGCAAACTGTTGGCTTCCTGAAGACCTATTTGCCGAGGAGGGAGAAGTACGTTATCTTTCGATTTCATCTATCACGAAATACTTGATCGCGTGGAAGCCCTCGTGTCCCTCCTCGCGTGTGTGCTGCTCGCTGATGGCTGTGTACTTTACTACTTCGCGATCTATATTCAAAGTCAGAGCCGCGGTGAAAGATGAAAGGTTTTATTTCCTAACTACGGGCAGCTTTAAGAGGCTGGGGGGCTGCAGCAGCCCCGCGCCCCGGGCAGGAGGGCAGGGGCCCGATCGGGCTTCCCCCGCGCCCCCCCTCACTGGCCCTTCTTGTGGGCGTTCTTGACGATCGCGTTCTTGAACAGCGTCACCAGGGGCGTCTGGCTCTTCTCCGAGCTCATGAAGCCCCCGTAGCGCTTGTCCTTGGGTGGGCTGCCCCAGCGGAAGTGCTCCATGCGGTACGGCCCGTCGTCCTTCTTCTCCACCTCGGGCTCCGGCCCGGGCTCCGGCCCGTTCCCCGGGCCGCCCTCGGGCTCCGGCCCGTTCCCGGGGCCGCCGGGGCCGTCGGCGCCGCCCGCCAGCTCCCTCGTGAACTCGAGCGGGAAGGCCTCGGCCGACTCGTCCTCCGCGCCGTTGGGGTACACCTTCACGGGGCGCCGCTTCTTGCCCACCGGCTTGCCCCAGCGGAAGTGCTCCATGGAGTAGGAGCGCTTGCCCTCGCGCGGGCCCGGCTCGGCGCCATCGCCACGGAGCCCCGCGCCCGCCGCCCACGCCGCCTGCTCGCGCTTCTGCCCCGCGCCGCCCGCGCCGCCGCTGCTGTTCCGACGGCCGAAGCGGTCCCAGCGGAAGTGGCCCATGACGTACTTCCGGGGGTTCTCGGTCAGAGGCTGCTCGTCGCCGTTGCCCGGGAACACCGGCGTCTCGGCCGAGAGGTCGGGCTTGCAGGCGCGGATGCACTCCTGGGGGACAGAGCCCGAGCGTGGGAGGATCCCCGCGGCCCACGCCCCGCCTCCCAGGCCCACGCCCCGCCTCCCAGGCCCACGCCCCGCCTCCCCCAGGCCCACGCCCCGCCTCCCAGGCCCACGCCCCGCCTCCCCCAGGCCCACGCCCCGCCTCCGCCCTCGGCATCACCAGAAGCCACTAGAGGCCTCGAGGCCGCACCTGCCCAGCATGTGGGGCGCACTCAGCCCGGGAACCTCTTGCTTGAATCACCTTGCGTCTTTGGACCCTATGTAATTGTGCCTGTCAAGTGCAGCAGACACCCGTTCTTTGGCTTGCTTGCCTGCCCTCCCTTAGCTTTGATGAGCAGGGTCTTACATTTATATTCCTGATATAAGAATTGATAAATAGGCTGGAGAGGTGGATCAGGGGTTAAGCCCTCGCTCCAGGCGTAAGGTCCGGTTCGGGGATCCCATATCCCACGTATATAGCCGGCGGAAGCGGGGGGTGGCATGCGTTTTGGTCCCCTGGTAGGGCGGAGCCTGTGAATCCCGGGGCAGAGGTGTACACCAGACTGAGGGGATGCGTCCCTGGTGGTTCCCGAATTCGCCCGTGGTTCTACACACACACACACACACACACTCGCACGTTGCACGCAACATAACATACACCTCACATGCACAATTGACTAACTAATAATACAAAAAAAATTAAAAAAAAAAAAAGAATTGCTATAAATAAATAAATATATAAATAAATAATAAATAGATAGATAAAAGTAGGTGGGTGTTGCCAGCAGGTGATTGCTATAAACAAACAAACAAATAAATAAAGTAGGTTGGTGTTGCCAGCAGGTGATTAATTCTGAATTAAGTAAGTATGGGGCATTTCAAGTCCAGGAGGGGCACGGGTCTAGAATTTGGGAGAAAATCTTTCCAGGTGATTAGAAGTCTGGCTTCGAGAGTCTATATTTTCATCCACACCTCAGTCTTATCTCCAGACCTACTGGGCCCCAAAATGCCTACACATATTGGGTCCTTTGCTCTGACTGTTTTGAGTCTTCTATAGTCCCTCCTCAGTGAGTTTCATATCCCCACCACTTTATTCCAACTGAAAGGATGAGTAGAAGGCCAGGGCCATTTCCACTGTACACGGGGACTCAACTGTGCTGTGTATTGCTTAAGGAATTGACCCATAGGCTGCAACCTTGGGTTTTCAGTTCTTTGGAAACTGAGGAAAAAATATATATAATTATATAATTATAACTGTGCTGAATGTTAACAGTGGGAAATAAAAAACAGTGTAGTTTAAGCTCCCCACTTCTGAACAGAAAACAAAACAGGAGGCGCTAAGAGAAAAGAAGGACTTGGTCAGGACACCCAGCTCATTGCTGTCAGAGGTGTGACTAGAACCTGTGGACTCTGACTGCACTTCTCTCTCTCTCTCTTCTCTCTCTCTCTCTCTCTCTCTCTCTCTCTCTCTCTCTCTCGGTCTCAGTAGGAGAATCTGAGCAATGAGCGTCTCAAAGTCTTGTGTGTATGTATGCATGTACACACACATGCATACATACACATATACAAACCCTACAGTGACTTGAAGGGGTTCCAGCTTGACTCAAAGGGCCTTTACATGATTCTGGAAAGACTGAAAAAGAATTTGGGAGAAAACCCATCCTCCAGAAGCAGCACGAGACAGTTGGCACCAGTAAACCTGTCTCAAAAATAATGGCGCCTTGGTCTTCTCCCTGTAGAGATGTTCTGTGATACCTAACTGGTATTGTTATTAGAAGTATATAAAAAGGGAAAGAAATACGGAGTAAAATAGTAAGCAATGTGAGACTACTTGAAAAAGGAATCATTTGGGGGTTAAAAGATTGAAGATGTAGAATCAATGAGGGAGAAATTATTGCTAATATAGCACTAGTAGTTTAAATGGTGTAAGGTATCCATAAGAGAAACTTATCCATAATGAGAGGGCAGAGAAAGGCTAATCCAACAGGTTGTGGACAGACCCTCCCTGAAGCATCTTCCTTCTTTCATTGGCCCAGTTCCGACCTCGTGGTAAAGTTCTGCTCCTGTCCCGGTTACTGCAATCAGTGGAAATGAATTTTTTCTCCCCCATGTCCCCTTCTTTTGAATCCTCACAACCCAGCCCCATCTGATGCCCAAACCAAGTTGGCATCTGATGCCCACATACCAGCAGGTTGCTTTCGGTGCTGAGGTCCTGGCACTGACTGCTCTCCAGACACCAGCCCCACACCTCCATGGAGGCCTGCAGCAGCAAGGCCAGCAGCAGGGCCCCGCAGCGGCTGGAACGGGACCTCGGCATCTTCCAGGTGGCAGGCTGAGGCTCTGCGGAGACAAACAAGATTGGTGGGACCCCTGCAAGGAGCAGAACAATGGTGGCCCGCCATCAGGAAGGACGGTGAGCCAACATTAACAACACTCACTTGTGCAGTCCAAGGCTTTTTGAGGACAGGAGTGGGGCTGAGAAGATGTGTAAGTTGCAGCTATGGGAAGGAGAAAGGGGGGCGAGACTTAGGGCCACTGTGGGAAGACTTCCCTTTGTTACCTGTTAAACCCAGACCTTGTTCACTTGGTCCCTCACTTGGGAGCTTGGAAAGTTGAAGCCAATAGAGATAATTACTTTTGTGTTCAGGTAAAGATAAGTTTGATTTTCATAAGAAGCTTTCTTGTTTCAAAAAGACTTGAAAAAAGACAAATGACCCCAGATTTCCTTTTCAGAATGACCTTTTCTGTCTTCTCCAGGATCTATCATTCTCCTGAAACTTCATTATTTCCCTTGAATATTAGTCTTGGGTATAAGCGAATAAAACCAGTCCACTCAGTCAGGACTTCAGCCAATCATTTTGATGTCCCGTACATAAATCTATTGTGTGATCCTTTCTCAGACCCTAGTGGCTTTTTAAAATAGATCCAACTATCTTAAAAACTCTTACTTTCTGAACACATTATGTTGTCGGACTTCTTGCTCTCTGGCCCTCTTAAATATAGTCTGAACAGGCGGATTGGAATAGGATGCAGATGCTAAAGGAAGTGGGCTGGGCAGGAGGGAGATGCCTTCTGTGACTAGTCGCTGAAGGTACTATCGGAGAATCTGTGGAGATCCTTTGGACAGAGGCCTGGTGGAAGAGGCCGGTTGCAATGCAGAAGGGAGACCTTGAGTTCTTTTCCCAGCAACTGAAAGTTCTCAAGTTGTTCATTTATTCCCCCTCAGCCAAAGGGTCTCTGAAGTCACTCTTCAGTCTGGAATCAGCTTACTACTAAACCTGCACCCATTCAGGACTCCAGAAGCTATTAAGATGATATTTAATTTAATTAAATGAGAAAAGTCATTCATTTTAAGGCGTATATGATTCCTAGTGAGCATTTGCATTTTAGAACTAAATTTACCTAGAAGATATCTCTCACTTGCGAAGGGGTGGTCCCAGCCACTCTAGGGAGGGAGGTTTGGGAAGTGAAGGTCCTCCTTGGCTTTCAAGAAGTCACTTCCTTCACTCTGCCCCAACCCTATCCCAGTGGGAAAGAACTGGGTGCCAAGCAGGGACTGTTGGGTTTTTTCCCAGAGCAACCATTAGAAGGCGCTGGCAGGCAGTGAGCTGTGCTGGCAGGGCTTCAGCCCAGGGGCAACCTTGCCACCCTGAGAGACAGCTACTCCTGTTGAAGCCTGCCGGTGCCCCTATTCAACCAAGTAGCCTGAACTTGGTGGACAAGTTTAGATCGAAGCGCTGAGATCATCCAACACAGATCAGAAATTTCCCAATGTTACAGGATAAGAAGAAAAAAAGTAGTTAGTATAAAATAACATAGTAGTATAGAAAAGTAAAATCATACAGGTCTGGTGGTCCTTTCAACGAAATTTCAATTGTCCTCAAATTTGGGCAGCTATGGAATGGATTTATTTTCCAAAGGCCCACCCCATAAATTCAGGTCTTTTAAAGCATTTCCACTCCTGCCCACTGGCTCTGTTGTACAACATGCTAATGTTCTCACTCTTGGTCTTTTGGAGTGCACAGTTAGATGATTTCTGGAAAGCGACTTGTTTTGTTTTAAGGGTATTTTTCCCTTTTACCAAATGAACAAATACTGACTTATCTGTGTCATTTTCAAAAAGCGAAGTAATAGGGAAATATGAGGGGTTGAGCTCTTCATAAATAAGTGACCATAACGATCCAATAATCAAAAACACTAGAAGATGCAAAGTAACAATTTGTTCATCTGCATAGAGCTTCCCCTATTGGGATTCCATATATGGGGGTATTCTCTGAACTAAGCAAGGCATTATGCTTGCTACTGTAAAAGTGCACACTGGCAATGCCCATCTGTAAAAATTAGAGAGGGCCGTTAATACATAACTATCGCCATCTGTAACATCCAAAGGACTTTCGTTATTAAGTGAGCCAATCTGTGCATACCTCACAAAAGGCTTCTTCCATCCATTCTATGAAAACCTTCCCTTTCCGTTTATACATGGAGAATTTGGGGAAGGGGCGGCCGGAATGCTAAAGAAGCTGTGAACTTCACTGACAATGCTCTTTGCCTGAGTGTCGATCGGTTCTAAAGTCTGCGGGATTAACGTCCACCCGGCCAGTCCTGGTGAGGGCGTCCGAAGCCAGGTGGGGTGTTTCAGGACCTTGGACAGTTCCTGTCACAACACCTGTTTTTAACCCCAGCTGCATCTTGGACAGGAGGGACTCTGCTTGTTTGATGACAGACCCCAGAAGCACGTAATTAATCGCAGCGCAGCTACCTCGGGTCCGCTAACGTGAGCAGACAAGAGAAGGATTCGGGGGTCTGCCACTAAAACCCTGACCCTTCAAGGTGCTGTAACTCAGTCTTCTCTCTCCACCCTCTTTCCTTTCCAACATAAGTTTACATTAGTGTATATGGCATCTTACATTCTTTATTCCAAAAGTCGGGAAGAAGGGGAACCCAAAAGGGACCTCTCTCAGGAGCTCCCCAGAGGGTGATCGGAGTCTAAAGGCGTCCAGTTCCTTTCCCCAGTTTCTCCACCCTGGCTCGGGGACCCCCGGACGGCAGCGATCCCTAGGGAGGCCAGCGGCTCCCCTGGAGCCCCGCAGCCGTGACTACCGTCCTCTCTGTTCTGCCGTCTCGGAAAGTTTGCAAAGAGCTCAGGACGGCGACCAGCATGAGGTGCCGGGCCTCTACCAGGGAGCACCTGGAGACCCCCGGGCAGGGATCAGGGGGGCGTACTGGTCCCGCGCCGCTGCGCTCTCCTACCTGTCGCGGAGAAGCAGCTCCCAGGGCACCAGGACGTTCGGCGGTCTCTGGGGGCCCTTCTCGTGCCCTCTCGGTCCTCCTTCGCCGCCGCTGGGTCCCAGTCGCCCTCCTCCGTCCTTTTATACCTGCAGAGCTCGGCCGGTGAGCGCTGGACGTGACCTTGTGCTGCGCCACTAGCGAGTCCCTGGGCCACACGGAGGGGGGCGGCGGGCTGCGGGAGGGGGGCTTCCCGGCAGGGGCTGAGCGCAGCGCAGGCGGAGACTGGCTCTCGCATCAGCCCACGGAAGGGAGCACCTGGCGCCTGGGGTCAGGGAGAACGTAATTAAAGACGGTGTTGAATCACCACCTAGGTTGGGCACAGACTTAGCACCCCAGTGCGGGCCAGGCTTTGGCGCACTTCTGAGGTAGTAGAGACCAGGGTGGCATTACCTGTGTGCGTGCATCCGGCATCTGTCTGCCCAGCTGACCTTTGAGGCAAATATCGCCTGCAGAGGAGCATGTCTATTACATGATTTCTCCAACCTTTGGAAACAAGGATGTCTTGTAAGAGCCAAATCTGTCTCACTTTGGGGAGGGACAGGAGGATCCGGGTCTGTCAGGAGTCACTCCCCTTCCATCCAGAGCAAGTGTCCTTTTGTGGGGGTACAGGAGAGTTGCATTGCCCCCCTGGGCCTGATTCCCAGGGCCTAATTTAAGTCAGGTTCCTTTCTGCACCCAGACTCCAAGGCAAAGGTTGTGTTGACCTCAAAGTCTTTATCCCGAGAGACAGTACTCTAAGAAGACCACCAAAGTACTTCTCTGTGGCCTCTGAATTCTCCCTGTGGTTCCCGGCTGGCAGAGTAGTTTGGGGGACTCTCTCAGGTAGCCTTCTGGTATTGTGGCTTTGCTCGGGGCTTACAAGCCAGGCTTGGAGAAAGAGCAGAACTGATCGTTGTGTCTGAACTTGTATAAAGAAGTGAAATGGACAGGAGAGGAAAGGTGGGTGTGGCAGGGTCTTGGGGCTAAATCAGACCTCCGTCAAAATGTCTGCTTCAGCTGTTCTTTTCTTCCCAATCAGGACTCCAAGATCCACTGAGAATTGAGTTTTTCTGGTTGGTGATGCTGACTTTTTGCATTCCGAAATTTTTGTCTTTGGGAGCCATAAAAGAGAACCAAGTTTCTTCAGCAAGGTGTCAGTCACCAGGTTTGGGCCTCCTTCCAGGATCATCTGCTTGATCTCTGTCTTGTATCCTGGTACCCACGCTGCACTGACACTACACTAGCCTCCGCTTGTCCGAGTATCCTGTCAATCTAAGTGCCCATCCTCCCTCCTCCCTATTACTGGGAAAGTTAGGCTCCCATTAAGCCATAACTTCCCATCAGCATTCAAGTCTCAAGACTTCTCTTAAGTCTTCTTTGTTCTCCCTACCAGGAGCACAAGGCACAACCTTATCTGCGAACTGCATCCCCTGTCTCAGCTGCGCGTGTGCCTTCCACTGGTTGGACCCATTCACCTCCTGACTTCTGTTCTCTGTACCCTGCCAGGCTTGTCAGCTCTTTCAATCAAATGTCGAATGTGTCTTGTTTTTTTCCTCGCAGGAGGCTACTTGCTGGTAGCAGCATGAAAGTCAGGTGGGGAAGAGTTTGGGTTGACCCAGCCTTAGTCCTGCTCTTAATTGCATACAAAGGAATTCTCATGACTAATGTGAACTAGAAGGTCATTGAACCATTTAAGGAAACACTGGGCAGAAAGGGGAAAAAGGTGGGAAAGAAATTGGCTTGGACCCTGGGCAAAAATGATACCACTAGGTCTAGAGGAGAAAGAAAACCAGACCAGAACCAGGAACAAGAGATCACAGGGGTCCTGTCAGTATCACACATGTGGAACATGAGGGTCATCTCTATTCCCACAATGGGAAAGTGGTATTCTTGCTGAGCCAGATGCCCCCATATGTGCTCTCATCTACAGTCAGTGTATTCCAGTTCCTCTCTGAAAGTCTGGGGCACATGCCTTGGATTGTCTCAAATGTTAGCCCCTCTTCAATGAGTGACATGGTGAGTTATTATTATATTATTGGTTCATTTAGTCATCCTGCCATGCTTGCCCAATTAAGTGATGCTTTGTATTCCTTATATCACTAATGTTTTAAGACTTTTGCATCTACAGTCATACCTCAAATTTTCTTTTTTATATTTTTTCCTATTTTAGTATGTGGCAGATGCATATGCCTATGTAAGTGTGCTTGCATGTGCATGGATGCACATATGTTGTGCGTGGATGCAGAAGTCCAAGATTGAAATAGGATTCATCCCCAGTGACTCTTGGCCTCACTCTTTTGACACAGGGTCTCTAACCAAACTCAGAGCTTGCTGAAAGGATCAGCCCGGCTAGCTTGCTTGCTCTGGGGATTTCCAGTCTCCACCTTCTGAGGGTGGAATTACAGGGGTGCCACCACACCCAACCAGCATTCTATGTGGAATATGGAGATCCAGACTTCAGTCCTTTTGCTCATGCTGCAAGAAGCAAGAGCTTTAGCCGTTGACCCATCTCCTGCAGTGAAGCATTTTTGATTACAGATTCAGTTGCTGAAACTAGCACCACTTTCATTGTCTATTTCTTTTTGTTTTTCAGTTTTAGTAAGAGTGATTATTCCAGGAATGTGTCCATTTCATCAAATTCTTTAACTTTTTGACTTAAATTTGCTTAGTATAGATTTTTTCTGTGTTTTGGTGGTGGTGGTGGTGGTGTGTGTGGAGATTGAACCTAAGATGTCATGCATGCCAGATAATCACTTTACCAAGGGCTACCCCCAACCTTACTGTGGCCCCTTATTATCTTCTTGGCATCTGTGGAATCTGTGACTATACTTCTCTTTCCTATCTAGTATTGAGATTTGTGTCTTTTCTTTTTTTTTCTGAAGAGTTTATCAGTTTTATTAGACTTTCATAACAGTTCATTTTGGTGTTGTTGATTCTCTCTACTTTATGCATATTTTTTCCTGTATTCTGAAATTTCTACCCACCATTGTCTTCTCCATTCTGAGTTTAATTAGCTATTTTTTTCCTGTTCAAGATGGACATTAAGTAACTGCTTTTACTTATGTCATTGATATTCAACCTTTATTCTTTTTAATATCTAGATATTGCCATAAGCTTCTAATTTGGCTTTTGTCGCATCCCACAAGTCTTAATATGCCAGGTTATTTTTATTATGATTCGGTTCTGATTTGTTTTTTTCATCTTTGACATGCAGGACTACTGAGAGACACTCTAGTTAGCCTCCAATCACTGGGGATGTTCTAGTTATGTTTCGAGACTAATTTTTAGCTTAATTCTCGTGTAGTCAGGGAATGTGCTCTGTTTAATTTCAAAGCTTAGGACTTTTTCACAGTTTGCTTAATGGATAGACATATGGTCCATCTGACCAGTGTTTCATGTGTTCCAAAAATATACATCTCCTGTGGTTGCCCAAATATTCTATACCCAGATCTGTTCTGATTATTTGTCTTCTTGTTCTATTAGTGAGGGAAGAATGCTTTTTAAAATCTCTCCTTTTTTTTTTTGTAAATTGACCTATTCCTCTGTAGTTCTAGCATAAAAACAAAATAATTCTTTCTGAAAATCTGATGGCAAATGGAGTTCGGTGGTGGAAGAAAATGTGGGATCAGAAATAAAGAAAGCATTAACATCAAATTTTGTTCAAGACTATTCTATATCAGTTATAGTGGCAATAAAATGAATTTTTAAGTGTGTGTGTGTGTGTGTGTGTATGTGTGTGTGTGTGTGTATCTGTGTCTGCATATCTATGTGTGTATCAGAGGGCACTGTGCATGCCTGTGGAGGCCCAAGGGTGACTTTGGGGATCACTACCTCCTCTTTGCTTTACTCTGGAGTTTTCCAGGCTCCACCTTCTAAGACTGGAAGTACAGGCTGCTGCCATTTCTGCCTGGTATTTTTACATGGAATCTGGGATCTGAACTCAGGACTTTCTGCTTGTGAGGCAAAGGTTTAACCCTTGAGCCATCTCTCCAGCCCAATAAAATGAAATAAACTAAACATCAGTAGTAAGCTAGAAAGCCATGAAGTGAGATGTTTTATAGCTGTTCATAATTATCATGTGGATAGTTATTCCTCAACATGAAAGATGACCACGGGTTATTATTAAGTGGGGAATGTAAGTCTAAATATGGATGTAGATGAAGACAAAGATAGAAACAAAGACAAAAGGGGCCAAGGAGATAAAAATGGCATTCTGCTTGTCTAGGTGAAGTCACAAAACACCCCAGTGCTTGGTGGTTCACAGCAACAGTATTTATTTGGCTCAGGAATCTGAGGTCTACAGATGTTGAAGCAATTTATCCGCAGGTCTGGTTCATGGATTGAGAAGACTGAAGTTACTAGGGCACCGGAAGAGCTGGGGGTCCCGGGCCCCCTCTCCATCTCCGTGGATGGGGTCTTGTAAGGTGGTCCTTTAGCACAGCAGTTGTCCAGGTGCTCCTCACCTCCTGCCTAGTCCTTCCAAGTGTTGAGTCCCAAGGATGTGTCTGAGACAGAGTCAGGTGGTGATTGCCTTGTCTATCATGACCTAGGCTTGGAAGTGCAGAGCAGCACACTTGTCCTTTAGAGGATGAGGTGGTCACAAAGTCCCACCCAGCTGCAAGGGAGAGGCGTATCTATCCCAGCTCCCCAAGAGGACATCTGAGCATCGCCTTGCAAGAAGAGCAGGTGAGATGCCATCTTGGAGACTACATCCATCCACCTTAAATGCGAAGGTCACTCATCCTCTTCCTCCAGCTTGAAGAATCAGAGGCCTTCATTGAACGGTTCACTGGCATGGGGGAACGTGTCTCAGGGCAGGGCCTTAACTACTAATCTCCTAAAGCTAAAAACATACAAAGTTGAAGAGAGAAGTTTCTAGGCTGGGGAGATGGCCCAGGGGTTAAGCCTCTGCCTCACAAGCAGAGGGACCTGAGTTCAGATCCCAGGTTCCACACAAGTTCTACTAGTGGAAATGCTGGAATGCAGTATGATCCGTGTTCTAGCACCTTCAGGATGTAGCTCCGCTGCCTGGCAGGACTCCTTCACCGTCACTCCAGACTCCTGGTCCCTCCTCTGAGTCATCTTCCCTTTCCCTTAACAGCCTGCATTAGTGGCTGATGGCTTTCACTGTTTGCTCGCTTCCCGTGGCGCTTCAAGGATTCTTTGTCTGTTCTGCTCGACTGCTACCCATCACATGGATTCACTGATGGAGGATCTGGCCCCTCGCTAACCCTACACAAGTGCAAGCCTCTGTCACCAGTATCATGGAAGCACTGGCAAGAAGGAGGAGCTGGAGAGGATAGAAGAAAGGAGAGAGGGACGGCTGTGGGGTCTACCGGCTGAGTGGTCTTGTTGAGAACTTGTACACAAGGGCTCCTGGTGGGCGATGCCCTGTTTTTGGCCACAGACCTGCCAGGTGGCTGCGGGCACAGGGCGGGGGCTGTTCTCGTCATCCCAGCTTTTCGCCTTGGAGGGTTTAATTGGAAAAGAGATGTCACCAGGGTGTGAGTGCGTTGCAAAGGCAGGTGCAGGTCTTGGCGGCCTCCCCAAGGACTGGCAGGGGGAATCGGGAACGAGAACCAGGTGGCAGAGAGCCCAACATGGTGTCGTGCGGGGTGTTCATGGGAAGATGGCCTTGTCTTCAGACCCCCCCAGAAGGACCACACTGGGGGCATCTTACTGAGAGAAGATAAATCTTGAGAACCAGGCTGCCACTCTCTTTGTATTGGGCAGACTGGACAGGAATTAGCAATGGTCCAGCCTTAAAGGTGGGAAAAAAAAAAAGCTCGTCGCAGTTTGCCTGCATGTTGCTGATAAGTTCATGACAAGACGACTTGTGGAACAAGGGGTTTATTCTGGCTTGCAAATGTCTGGTTACATCTCTTAGTCCAGCTTGACAGGAGAGCTCAGATCAGCAAGGGCTAAGGAGACTGGCCACACCCTAGCCACAAGACTGCTGAGAGAGGGGCGATCCTCACCTGCCAGACAGCATGTCCGTCCAGTATGCCAAAGAATGCCAATGCCTGAGTCAACTCCCTCCATCTTATCCAGGGAAAAGTCCTACCTACCACGGGCTGGGTCTTCCCCTGTCAATTAGACGGTCTCCTGCAGGCCTGCTCAAGGGCTTAACTGCTAACATCACAAGTGTACCTAGAGCTGGAGACCTGCAATTGACTACCCACTTCACCCCCTGTCTCTGTCTCTCAGTGCTAGGGATCAGCCCAGAGCCTCACACATGCTGCCACTGAGCTGCCTTCTGGTCTGTTTTTCTCTTCTTAGTCTGTATTTTTCAGGGGTTCGGCCCTGCTCTGAGCCTATGGGAGCTGATCACTAGGGGCCTTCTCCCTTTACAGTGCCAAGTGCAAAAGGAAGCTGTACCGGTTACTCTTAACTATTGCTGTGAGAGAGCACCCAAAGTCAAGCAACTTAAGGGAGAAAGGGAGGTTTATTCAGCTTATGGTTCCAGAGGGAAGGTACAGTCTCTCAAAGGAGAGGCGGACATGGCTGGCTGGCCAAAGCTGGAGGAGGCTAAGTCACCGCAGACATCTTGGAAGCTGAGAGCTGCAAGACTGCTTGCAGCAAAGGCTGACTTCTCTTAGAGGTAGGGTGGGACTAATCCACCTCAAGGCCCACCCCTTGTGACTGCCTTCCTCCAGCGAGACTCCACCTCTCAAGGTGCCATGACCTTGCCAAACACATGAGACTGTGGGGGACACATTTCAAACGATGACAGAAGCCATTGCTGGAACAACAGAACATTCCAAGCCAAGCAGGAACGAAAGCCAGGAGGGACCTTAAGTTGACGCCACTGGCCACCTCTGCAGAGCATCCAGAGGACGAGCGAGCCAGGGCTTCCGAGAGTCACAAGCAGTGGGACCGGGGCAGATGTGGAGCAGAGCAAAGGCAGCAACTGATGGTGGCTGTGGATTTGCTGTGCGAAATACGGGGGGGGGGGGGATATGGGGAACTGTGACCTAAGCAATTACTTAATCTCTCTTAAGTTTTTCTGGGCACATTAAAAGCTCCATCTTACAGGGCTTGACAGGCTTCATGCTGATTCGAGAAGTTAGATGATGGTCAGTGTCAGGTCAGTGTAAACACCGAATATTCCTCTGAGGGTCACCAGCACTCAGGAGTTAGCAAGCAGAGGGAAGGAGGGAAGGAGGGAGGGAGGGAGGGAGGCAGGGAGGGAGGGAGGAAGGAAGGAAGAAAGAGGGAGGGAGGGAGGGAGGGAGGGAGGGAGGGAGGGAGGGAGGGAAAGAAGGGAGAGAAAGGTAGAGGGAAAAGAGGAAGGGAAGAAGGGAAAGAAGAGAAGGAGGAAGGGAGAAAAAGGGAAGGGGGAAGAAGGGAGGGAGGGAAAGAGAGAATGAGAGAAGTGAAAAACGAAAGAATCCCTTTAATTCTTCTGGGGGGTCTTGAAGCAGGAAGCAGGCTGGAAGAGAGGGTCCCAGGTGTTCAGGTGGCCCAGGGAAAGAGGGGAGTCTGCTGTTCCCCTCAACCTGCCGCACCTCCAGGCCAGGCCCTTCTGCAGGCTGCTTCCATCCCTCCCTGCGGCTGGGCCCCTTCTGGCCTCCAGCATGACCCCAAGGGCAAAAGGGAATCAATTTGTTCAGAGAAACCGAATGAAAGAGATTTCAATTGACCTTTCAATGGGGTTTTAATTTGCTTTATTACAGCCGAAGGGGCCTGGTGAAGAGCCCCTTGAGATGGTTTTCATCCACTAATGCTCGCATTAGCGCAGGAGCCCACCGAGGCAGCCTGCAGAGGCTGCCTGGTGGGCAGGGCAGGGGCCAGGAGAAGCCTTTCCTGAAACCCGGCTTTCAGCACCCGAGGGGCAGGCAGAACCAGAGCATGGGGGGGTGGGGCAGGGAGAAGGTGGCCTGGGTTCTAGCCCAGCCCTGTTTCCCTTGGCTTTGGTGGGACTCCATGACCCTAGGACCCTTCCAGGCCTGGCGGTCTGCGGATTCAAACCTCAATCTCCAGTGGAGTCTGGGACAGAAGCAGTGGCAGCCCAGTGTGAGTCCGCATGCCTGTCATCCAGCGCTCAGGGGCCGAGGCAGGGGATTGCCGTGCCTTCAAGGCCAGCCTGGGCTCCAAAATAACACCCTGTCTCCATGAAAGGAAGAAGGAAAGGAAGGAAGGCAGGGAGGGAGGGAGGGAGGGAGGGAGGGGAGGGAGGGGAGGAGGGAGGGAGGGAGGGAGGAGGCAGGGAGGGAGAAGGATCGAAGACAATACAGAATGTGGCTCCACTGGACACAGCAGAGACCTGTGGACTAAGTCTTTCTCTCTCTCTCTCTCTCTCTCTCTCATCTCTCTCTCTCTCTCTCTCCTCCTTCCCCCTTCTTTGTGCTTTCTTCCAGTGCGCTCCAGTCCTCCTCTCTGTCCTGCCCACTTCCAGGGGAAGAGCAGGGGGTGTCACTGCCGGACACAGCAGTCACTTCAGGACCCAGCACCTGCGAGGGAGCAGCCCCCACGACAGCCCCTGTAACGCTCCTGGCTCCTGGACACCGGCCCATTTCACGGGTCTGTTTGGAAGATGCGGCTCTTGTTCTCTGGCTCTTGTTCTCTGGCTCTGTGTGTTCCTTGTGGATAGAGCCTATGCGCTCTTACCAGTCTCCCCCCTCCCCACCCCCACAACTTCTTTTTTTCTCCCCCAAACTGAGGGCTTGTTCCTAGGCAGTCAGAAAGGACTTCCTGGAGGCGGGGGTCTTTGCTGAGGATGGCCTGGATGTTGCAATCCCCCCAGCTCTCCGGCATGACGCCCCTGTAGCCACTTATTCCAGATGGAGCCCAGGTGCATCAGTCACCAGTCTGACTCAACAATGGTCACAATGGTCGCTTTGTGGGCCTCGGGCACGGCTGCCGCCCTTGCAGAGGAATGCAGAGTTCTCCGCGAGCAGAGCGAGGAGCATGACGCGGCCGGGAAGGACGCTGGTAATGCACATCCATTAGCGCGGTGCATCGCGGGGGCCGCACTCAGCAGCACCGACCCGCTCACAATGGGCCTGAAGTGGCCTTTTTTACCGGCACTCAGCTCAGTCCCGGTCCCCGCGCCCAGCCCACCCGCCCGGCGTCCTCTGCTCTTCCCAGGCCCGCTGCTCGAAGGAACGGAGCAGCCTGGACTGTGCCGAATCCATATGGTCTGCCTGAGACCCATATGGTCTCAATCCCTGCGACCCCAGAGAATGGCAGTTCAGGGTGACCCGCTCCGCGCAGCTCCCGACCTAATTGACAAACAAAGACCCTCTCTTGGCAGGCCCGAGGGCCCGCATTGTGGACTCCAGAGCCCACAGGATCAGTGGAAAGGTGGAAGAGAGAACTGACTCCGGCTAAGTTGTCCTCTGGCATCCACCTGCGCGCTGCGGTGCGGGTATTTGCACATGAGTAATGATTATAATTAATTACTTTTAGAAACCTCATCAATGCAAGACACAGCCTAGTTCAATGGAAGAGCAGTGAAACAGAAAACAACCAAGCAGAATGCAGAGTACTGGTGACCCTAAAAGACTCAGCTGTAATCTCTTTTATCCTAAGACTCAAGGGATCCTGTGAAGAGGGAAAAGGGGGGCCATAAGATTGTAACGATGGTGAAGTCCACCACTGGACAAGACATTCCACTAAAGATAGGTCTACTGCATCCAGGAACTCACTACAATGAGACTTATCCTCACCAGACCCGCACTGACTGAGGTATCACCATTCCCCCCATAGATTAGCAAGGACTCAGGAGAAATAATTTTATACAGGTGGAATGGAACCTTAGGCGGCAGAGCCAGACAGGTGAAGGAGAGTGTCCCCATCAGTGGTTCTACCCAAGGAAGCGACACATAATCTGCCACAGAGGCCTGGTCCCATATAATGCAGACAACCGGAAGAGAACCCTGGGGCCTACACAAGCAGGCAGGCAGGAGGCTGAGAGGGAAAGGAATGGATTGGTGAAGAGAGGGGAGGATGACAGAAAAAGAGGGAGAAGAAGAGGGGAGGAATAACCACTCATTACGTTTGTAAAACTAGAAAAAAAATTAAAAATATTAAAAGCATACAAGTATATATACATATATAAGAAACCTCATCAGTGGGCCAGGGGTATGGCGTAACTGGGTAAAGATGCCTTGGCAGAAACCTGGAGACTTGAATTTGATCCCCATCATGGTGGGAGGAGAGAACCGACTTCTGAAAGTTGTCTTCTAACCTCCACACATGACGCTCCCTTTCAAATAAATACATAGACTACACACGTGTGCACACACGCACACACACACTTAAATCAGTGAAACTTCTCTGGATTAAAGCCATCTCTGGGGACAGTGAAATAGATAGTAAGGTCCCTGCTTACAAAACTGGCAACCTGAGTTGAAGTCCAGAAACCCACATGATGGAAGGAGAGAACTAACTTTTGAAAGTTACCCTCTTGGCTGAAGAGATGGCTCAAGGTTAAACTCTGCCTCACAAGCAGAAGTCCTGAGTTTGGATCCCAGGTCCCACTTAAAAAAGCCAGGTAGGAAATGGCAGCGGCCTGTACTTCAGGCCCTGGTGACCAGAGTCTGGAAAAAAAATCCCAGAGCAAAGCAAAAAGGAGGTAGAAGCAATCCAGGGTGATTCCCAAAGCCATCTTTGAGCCTCCACAGGGACACACAGTGCTCTCTGATACACATACACACACACACACACACACACACACACACACACACATACAAAATACACACACACAAAGACAAATAATAATAATTTAATTAATTATTAATAAAAAAGAAAGTTGTCCTCTGACCTCCACCTTGTGCTAGAGCATACATGTTCTCTCTTCCCCCTCATAATAAGAGAGAGAGACCAGTTCAACTGCAAAGTCACATTTTTTTCAAAGCGTCAGTTATGCTCCTTTTGGTCTTTCCTATTGCTGAATTGCCCCTCGCACTGAGTTCAGTTCATCTCAAGACAGCACAGGAGGCCGAGCATGCTGGGGATGCCCGTGTTTCCAGCACTGGACACGCTGGGGCAGGAGGGCCCAGGAATTCGATGTCATACTGGGGTGCACAGGAGCTCAGTCCAGCCTGGGCTGGAGAATAGATCCTGTCTCGAAGAAGAACAAAAAAAACAGCACGCACAGGAGATAGGAAGCAGGATCTTACAACTCACACATCTACCCTTAGGTCTGGGATTCCATTCTTTCCTCCACCTTTACAGGGGTTTCTGGGAGGGGTTATACTCAGGTCACTAAGCTTGTGTGGCAAACACTGTTATCTGCTGAGCTATCTCGCCAGCTGTGAGCTGTGGCAGTTTTAGGTGTCCACACCTATAATGAATTATCCAGTTAAGGTAATCCTGTGGGTTAACTAAGCGGCAAGGTAAGGCCCAGATCATGGTGGGTGGAACTATTCTCCAGAAAGGTGGGATGACAGAGAGAGGAGAAAAAAAGATGAGAGAGAGAGAGAGAGAGAGGAGAGTTGAAATCTGGCAGACTAGCAAGCTAGAAGGTATGTTTTGGTCCTGCTCCTTGCTAAGCTTTATAGGAAGAGTTAAATTCCATTGGCCACGACACCGTAATCAGCAGAAACTGGAATATAAAACTCCTCTTGTTCCCCTAAATTGTTTGGGTTATGTATTATTAAAACAACAAAATACAAAAGTAAGAAATGGCCCCTCTACACAAATTTCTATAAAAGTTACATGCTCATCCAATGTTATTTGCACCAGTATATTTTTTATTAGCTAAAGAAAAACCCAAATGGCCATCTATGAATAAATAATAAATAAATAAATACTATCCTCGTGTAGTGGAATATTATTTGGCAATAAAATAAAACAAACTACAAGACACAATGTAAGTGAAATTAAACACATGAGGCTGTGATTGAAAGAAGCCAGACACAAGAGACACTATGTTTTTTAATTTGTTGAGAGAAGATTGTCATGCAGCACAGGCGATCCTCAAACTCGACATATAAGGAAGAATAACCTTGAACTCCTGATCCTTCTGCTTCTCTCTCCCAGTGCGGGAGTACAAGCCTGACCACACAGTTTTTATATGATGTGTCCAAATAGATTAAATTCATCCAGATTAAAACAATAGATGGATAGGGCTTGAGATAGGCCTTCAAGGGTTAAGACTCTGCCTCATAAGCAGAAGGCCCTGAGTTTGGATCCTAAGGTTCCATATAAAAAAAGCCTAGTAGTGGGGCTGGAGAGGTGGCTCAGGGGTTTTAAGCCTCTGCCTTGCAGGCAGAAGGTCCTGAGTTCGGGATCCTAGTCCCCACGGGGGCCTGCGTTTCTGGTCCTGGTTAGGAGGAGCCTACCAGTGAATCCCCAGGGCAGAATAACACAAGAGAGGTGGAGGCGTCCATGGTAGTTTCCGAATTCGCCCGTGGTTCTACACATACACATACATGCACACCACACAAGCGCAAACACATACATACATGCACACACACACACACACAATTGAAAAAAAACGCCTAGTAGAAACAGTGGCAGCCTGCACTTTCAGGTCTGGTGGGCGGAGCCTGCCAGGGCCAAGCAAAAAGGAGGTAGAAGTAATCCAGGATGATTCCTGTAAGCATCCTTGAGCCTCCATAGGGACATATAGTGCTCTCTCTCTCTCTCTCTCTCTCTCTCTCTCTCTCTCACACACACACACACACTCACAAAATAAATAAGTAAACTAATTAATAAAGTCTGGCAAACTTTAAAAAAGTAGATGGATGGTTGAATGTGTTTCCAGGAGATGGGGAGTGGCTACTAATGGGGTGCATAGTCCTTGGGAAGGGATAAAATGCTCTCAAACTGACTTGCCAGGATGGGCACAGAGATGCCCACCTATAACCCATAACTTGGAAGGCCAAGGCAGCCAGGGCTCACGTGACGAGACACCCCTCTCAAAAAAGCAATAGCTTAAATATATGTACAGAAATCACTGGTTCTAACTACACAACTCTCTCTAGCAAGGACAGATCCTTATCTATAAAGACGAAAAGATTTGCTTACATGTATTAATCTACAGTGATCTTTCTGATTCAACAAAGCACACTGTGCATGCACTGACATTTTTCTTTCATACTGTTGTGTCAGTGGGGGCCATGTCTGAGGAGCTTCTCTGTGCAAAGAAGACTCACTTAAGTGTTGATTTCATCTTCAGTGAATTATGATCTAGGTTCCTTTAAGCCTTTAGACATAACTTCAAGATCTTAAATTTACTTGAAACGTAAATCATGATTCATTTCTACTCAATTTTGAATGAAGGTTCAATTAGTTTATAAATTTGGTAAGTTAATCTAAATTTGAGCTCCATTGTACTTGACTTAATTGCCTTAGATACTTCAAATAGCGTTTCCAAATGCAGCCTATCTGATTCTTCAAACATAAAACCTTAGCAAATCCAGCAGGCAAAATTCCTCTAAGCTTTTAAGCAACTCTGAAGAGCTAATAAATCAATCTTATAACTTATTTATTTTCTTTCAGTGCTAGTGACTGAGCCCTTGCAGACACTAAGCAAGTACACTGGGATACACCCACCTTCATACAGATTATTAAATTGGCTTTCCCTTGCAAGTTTAAAACATCTTTAAAAAAAAATTAAAAAAAGGTGAGGGTGAGGGCTAGCGTAGCATGTGCTGCGCCTGCGTGGGCAAACCTGAGTTCGATCCCGCAGAACCCACATGGGGGTAGAAGGGAGAAAACAACTTTCAAAAAAGTTGGCCTTTGACCTCCATCTGTACGTCACGGGCGTGCGTACACCATTCTTCCCTCTCTCTCTCTGTCTTTACTCTCTCGCTCTCGCTGTCTCTGTCGCTCTCTCCTCCTGTCTTTTCTCTCTCTCTCTCTCTCTTTCTCTCTCTATCTGCTTTTCTCTCTTCTTGGAAGACTACTCTTTCTCTGTTTTTCTCTCTCTGTTTCTCTCTTCCGCTTCCTTTTCAAGTAACAAATATAAACATTGTTAAAAGAAATAAAGACACTCTTGTTCCACGTGCAACACATGATGAACCAATATGTTACCACATCTATCGATATCAATAAAAAATGTGAAAACTCAATTGCTGAGCGTGGTGGGGTGCTCCTGTAATCCTAGCATTCAGGGTTTTGCGGTGAGTTTTGAAGCAATCATGTAGTGAGTTCAAGGTCCAACCTGGAATCCACAGCAAATACTGTCTTTAAAAAAAAAAAAAAAAAACACATATGGGCTGGAGAGATGGCCAGGGGTTAGACTTTGCCTTGCAAGCAGAAGGTCCGGATTTGGATCCCAGTCCCATGTAAAAGCACCAGGTGAAATGGTAAGGGCCTGGACTTTTCCCTACCCCAGTGACCAGGCCTGGGAAATCCCAGCACAAGCAAGAGGAGGTAGAAGCAATCAGGATGATTCCAAAGTTCACCCTTTTATCCCTCCACAGGACCATATAGTGGCCTCGCTCTTCTCGCACCCACACACATAATGCACAAAGTTTAGGCACCTTGGGAGGTGAAGGCAAGAGAATTGGGAGTTTCGAAGGTCATCCTGTGAGTTTCCGTCCAGGCCTGGGTATGAGAGACCTGCCTTGAAAACAAATAGAAAATAAATAAATAACTCAAACAATATTATAACATGTATAATATAGATTTTTCTGTCAGAACTACATGTTCTTAGTCATCTGCACTACATAGAAACCACTCACAGTTTAATGTATGCACCAATCATCAATCATTGAATTGTTCAAAATTTCTGGAGACGCGAAGCTTAGATACAATACGTTTCGTGTCAAGAATACAACACAACACACAACCATAGGAATTTAGAATTTTCACAGCGTAAAAAGAAAAAAAAAAAAAAAAAACAGAACGAAAAAGGGTGCTGCGGACACCATGTTAATAGTCTTAAGTTTCAGACTCCTGCGCCGAGCTGGGCATCAGGGAGACGCCTAGATACATCCGCAAGACTGTGCAGGACCTGGCCCAGGGTGGTGGAACGACCGCGAGACACATCTCAGGTCATGCCCGGCCAGGCCACTGGAGAACCGGCGGTAGGATCTGCGGCGCTGTTCCATCATGGAGAAAAAAGAACATGGCCGACCTACGACAAGATCGGGGTGGAAGAAGCGAAGGTGAAAACGAGACCCGTGGTCAGGCAGAGCCGATGAATGCAATAATTCCACCTGAAATCTGGAACAACCATTTGTCTTAGCCAAGAGAAAGATGAGTGGCTTTTGTTAACATGCAGGACACAGATTGTAGCAGAACTGTGCGTTCCAATAGCAGCCCTGTCTATGTTGAATTTAAGACTTAGTGCCTCTCCCCCAAGTTTTTGTGCAAACTTGGTCTTTAAATATTAAATACTAAAACTTTGGCAGTCCCCCACCCCAAAAAGAAGAAAATACCATGACATCCAGTTTTGGTTCTTCAATCTCATTTGCAAATTTCGCTTCATCCATTACATCCAATACGCCGGATCAGATCTCCAATCTTTCTGCGGGCTGTGGCAGGAGAAATACACACCAGATATGGGCCGCGCCAGGAGGCTTTCCAAGGCAGAGCACCAGAAACAAGGCCTTCTGATAGGACGGAACCTTCTAGACGCAGGTGTGCATGCATGTGGGTGTGTACCCATACGAAGTACAGTGCGTGTGTTCATGTGCACATGTTGAAACACATGTTCATAATGTGCATAGAATATAGAGACTGGAGGAAGACATGCATTTTATAATCCGCTGTCACGGTCCTCCTTTTCCCTGGAGACAGGGTCTCTCACTGACCAGAAGCCCACCATTCCAGGGAAGTTGACTGGCTAGCAAACTCCAGGAGCTGCTGTGTCCTACCTCCCAGGCAACCGTGCCCAGCTTTTTTTATGGGCTGCTGTAGATTTGAATGCAGATTCCCTGTCGTATATGAACAAGTCATCCTTCCCTCCCACGACGCATCTCCCCAGTTGTGCAAAGCCTTCTTTTTCTCCTCACCCCCCGTGTATTGTTGGTCGTGTAGATGTGTTACAAGAGTGCACTCGAGTGTACTGCCTGTGGGAGGCCAAAGGTTGACATGGGAATCAATCCCTGGATGTGCTCTAACCTCCGTATTGCTTTTGCTCTGGAGTTTCCCAGCCCACTTCCCAAGGTTGGCCGTTTTGTCATATCCACCTGGCTTTTTTATTTAAAATATAGAATCTGGGGATCTGAACCTCAGGTCTTTTGGCTTGTAAGGTAAAAGCTGTACCACGGAGAGCCATCTCCACCAATCGGAAACAAAACAACTTAAGGAAAGAAGAATCATTTGGGCTGCAACCATTTGGAGTATTTCGTCTTTTGTGGCAGAGAAGGGCTGCAGCGCGAGAGGTGTCCCTTCACGGGGCCAGGAGCCCTTGCAGCTGTCATGCAGGTCCCCTGCCATGTTTTTTTTAATAAATCATGACACTGTTAAATGGACAAGGGTTTATTTCTCTTACGAGTGTGCCAGTCACAGTTTTTTAGTCCAGTTGCCAGAAGGGCATGCACCATCCTAAAGGACTGAGGAATTTGGCCACAAACATATCTACATAACACTGAAGAGAGGACGAGTCCTCACTTTCCATACCAGCTGTCTGGCAAAGTGTACACAAGGATGCTGACTTCCTCAAAAGTTCTCTTTCATTTTATTCACCTTCCCAAGACTAAGTCCCATCCATCTCCATCCTTCTCCATCCATTAGACAATCTCCTGGCAGGTTTGTCCTGGGCTAAATCAACTACGAATTCTCTGCAAATGTGCCCAGAAATCAAACCCTCAGCGCATCAAGTTGACCGCTTGTGCCTGACCATGACGGCTGCACTTGGGAGTAGAGAGACAATGCTGTTGCCTTCGCTCCTTTCTCTTTCTTTCAAACACTGGCTGGACTCCGAACTCCGTCGTCATAGCGGGCTGCCCTCTGCGCTGCAATCACTCTGGGGCCCAGACCATGAAAAGGCACGGGACCCACATTCAGGCAGTCTCCCTTAGGTTAAACCCTCTAGAATGCCTCATGGACACTCTCAGAATTGTGAGTCTAGAAAGGGATTCTAGAGCCTGTCAAGTACTGATCAAGATTAATCATTACGCTTTTCCTAGGTTGTCTTAGGACTCCCTCAATTCCCCTCTTATCCACTTTGCTCATTACTCCTTGTCTTTTTCATTGTATTTAATTTCTCATTTTCGCAATACTGAGGCTCAAACTCAGGGTCTTAAACACGCGGGCCAATGCTGAGAGTCCACACCCAGCCCTCGGGTCTTCAGTGATGCATACGACAATCTTTAACCATGTTGGGCGGTCGTTTGAGGTGCATGAATGGAACCCAAGGCTCATACCTGTTGGCAACACTGTCTACACCACAGCCCGTCACTGACATTTCACTGTGACCTTCGGCACGGGTTCTTTAGCGTTTGACTTGACCAAGTTAGGACTTAGCACCTTGCATACCATTTGCACAAGGTGGAACTAAATATTGTTCATTCTTTCCGTTACTGGCATCCAGAATGCCCACACGACCGACACACTTCTTGTCTTCCTTGGCAATGGGCTTTGCTATTCTCTCCAAAAATATGTCTATACAGTCCACGGTGGCGGAATGGAACCTCAGGCGGCAGAGCCAGACAGGTGAAGGAGAGTGTCCCCATCAGTGGTTCTACCCAAGGAAGCGACACATAATCTGCACAGAGGCCTGGTCCCATATAATGCAGACAACCGGAGAGAACCCTGGGGCCTACACAAGCAGGCAGGCAGGAGGTGAGAGGGAAAGGAAGGATTGGTGGAAGAGAGGGGAGGATGACAGAAAAAGAGGAGAAGAGAAGAGGGAGGAAAACACTATTAGCCCAATTTTGTAAAACTAGAAAAAAAATTTAAATATTAAAGCATACAAGTATATATACATATATAAGAAACCTCATCAGTGGGCCAGGGTTATGGCGTACTGGGTAAGATGCCTTGGCAGAACCTGGGACTTGAATTTGATCCCCATCATGATGGGAGGAGAGAACCGACTTCTGAAAGTTGTCTTCTAAACCTCCACACATGACGCTCCTTTCAAATAAATCATAGACTACACACGTGTGCACACACGCACACACAACACTTAAATCAGTGAAACTTCTCTGGATTAAAGCATCTCTGGGGACAGTGAAAAGATAGTAAGGTCCCTGCTTACAAACTGGCAACCTGAGTGAAGTCCGAAACCACATGATGAGAGGAGAGAACTAACTTTGAAAGTTACCCTCTGGGCTGAAGAGATGGCTCAAGGGTTAAACTCTGCCCTCACAAGCAGAAGGTCCTGAGTTTGGATCCCAGGTCCCACTTAAAAAGCCAGGTGAGGAAATGGCAGCGGCCTGTACTTCAGGCCCTGGTGACCAGAGTCTGGAAAAAAAATCCCAGAGCAAAGCAAAAAGGAGGTAGAAGCAATCCAGGGTGATTCCCAAAGCCATCTTTGAGCCTCCACAGGGACACACAGTGCTCTTGATACACACACACACACACACACACACACACACACAACACATACAAAATACACACACACAAAGACAAATAATAATAATTTAATTAATTATAATAAAAAAGAAAGTTGTCCTCTGACCTCCACCTTGTGCTAGAGCATACATGTTCTCTCTTCCCCCTCAAATAAGAGAGAGAGACAGTTCAACTGCAAAGTCACATTTTAAAGCGTCAGTTATGCTCCTTTTGGTCTTTCCTATTGCTGAATTGCCCCTCGACTGAGTTCAGTTCATCTCAAGACAGCACAGGAGCCGAGCATGCTGGGGATGCCCGTGTTTCCAGCACTGGACACGCTGGGGCAGAGGGGCCCAGGAATCGATGTCATACTGGGTGCACAGGAGCTCAGTCCAGCCTGGGCTGGAGAATAGATCCGGTCTCGAAGAAACAAAAACAGCACGCACAAGAGATAGGAAGCAGGATCTTACAACCTCACACATCTACCCTTAGGTCTGGGTTCCATTCTTTCCTCACCTTTACAGGGGTTCTGGGAGGGGTTATACCAGGTCACTAAGCTTGTGTGGCAAACACTGTTATCTGCTGAGCTATTCGCAGCTGTGAGCTGTGGCAGTTTTAGGTGTCCACACCTATAATGAATTATCCAGTTAAGGTAATCCTGTGGGTTAACATAAGCGGCAAGGTAAGGCCCAGATCATGTGGGTGAGGGTGGAACTATTCTCCAGAAAGGTGGATGACAGAGAGAGAAGAGAGAGAGAGAGGAGGAGGGAGAGAGAGAGAGGAGAGTTGAAATCTGGCAACTAGCAAGCTAGAAGGTATGTTTTGGTCCTGCTCCTTGCTAAGCTTTATAGGAAGAGTTAAATTCCATTGGCCACGACCACCGTAATCAGCAGAACCTGAATAAAACTCCTCTTGTTCCCCTAAATGTTTGGTTGGTTATGTATTATTAAACAACAAAAATACAAAAGTAAGAAACTGGCCTCTACACAAATTCTATAAAAGTTACATGCTCATCAAATGTTATTTGCACCAGTATATTTTTTATAGCTAAAGAAAAAACCCCAAATGGCCATCTATGAATAAATAAATAAATAATATAATACTCGTTGTAGTGGAATATATTGGCAATAAAATAAAACAAACTACAAGACACAATGTAAGTGAAATTAAACACATGAGGCTGATTGAAAGAAGCCAGACACAGAGACCACTGTTTTTTAATTTGTTGAGAGAAGGTGTCATGCAGCACAGGCGATCCTCAAACTCGCAATATAAGGAAGAATAACCTTGAACTCCTGATCCTTCTGCTTCTCTTCCCAGTGCTGGGAGTACAAGCCTGACCCACAGTTTTTTATAGATGTGTCCAAAATGATTAAATCATCCAGATAAAAAAATAGATGGATAGGGCTCTGAGATACGGCTCAAGGGGTTAAGACTCTGCCTCATAAGCAGAAGGCCTGAGTTTGGATCCTAAGTTCCATATAAAAAAACGCCTAGTAGTGGGGCTGGAGAGGTGGCTCAGGGGTTAAGCCTCTGCCTTGCAGGCAGAAGGTCCTGAGTTCGGATCCTAGTCCCCACGGGGGCCTGCGTTTCTGGTCCTGGTAGGCGGAGCCTACCAGTGAATCCCCGGCAGAATAAACAAGGAGGAGGTGGAGGCGTCCATGGTAGTTTCCGAATTCGCCGTGGTTCTACACATACACATACATGCACACACACAAGGAACACACATACATACATGCACACACACACACACACAATTGAAAAAAAAAACGCCTAGTAGAAACAGTGGCAGCCTGCACTTTCAGGTCTGGTGGCGGAGCCTGCCAGGGCCAAGCAAAAAGAGGTAGAAGTAATCCAGGATGATTCCTGTAAGCATCCTTGAGCCTCCACAGGGACATATAGTGCCTCTCTCTCTCTCTCTCTCTCTCGCTCACACACACACACACACACACTCACAAAATAAATAAGTTAACTAATTAATAAAGTCTGGCAAACTTTAAAAAGTAGATGGAGGTTGAATGTGTTTCCAGGAGATGGGGAGTGCTACTAATGGGTGCATAGATCCTTGGGAAGGATAAATGCTCTCAAACTGACTTGCCAGGATGGGCACAGAGATGCCCACTATACCCTATAACTTGAAGGCCAAGGCAGCCAGGGCTCACGTGACGAAGACACCCTCTCAAAAAAGCAATAGCTTAAATATATGTACAGAAATCACTGGTTCTAACTACACAACTCTCTAGCAAGGACAGATCCTTATCTAAAAAGACGAAAAGATTTGCTTACATGTATTAATCTACAGTGATTTTCTGATTCAACAAAGCACACTGTGCATGACACTGACTTTTTCTTTCATACTGTTGTGTCAGTGGGGGCCATGTCTGAGGAGCTTTCTGTGCAAAGAAGACTCACTAAGTGTGATTCATCTCAGTGAATTATGATCTAGGTTCCTTTAAGCCTTTAGACATAACTTCAAGATCCTAATTACTTGAAACGTAAATCATGATCCATTTCTACTCAATTTTGAATGAAGGTTCAATTAGTTTCTAAATTTGGTAAGTTAAATCTAATTGAGCTCCATTGTACTTGACTTAATTGCTTAGATATTCAAATAGCGTTTCCAAATGCAGCCTACTGATTCTTCAAACATAAACCTTAGCAAATCCAGCAGGCAAAATTCCTCTAAGCTTTTAAGCAACTCTGAAAGAGCTAATAAATCAATCTATAATTCTTTATTTTCTTCAGTGCTAGGACTGAGCCCTTGAGACACTAAGCAAGTACACTGGGATACACCCACCTTCATACAGATTATTAAATTGGCTTCCCTGCAAGTTTAAAACATCTTTAAAACAAAATTTAAAAAAAGGTGGAGGGTGAGCTAGCTTAGCGGTGCGGCGTCTGCTTGCAAACCTGAGTTCGATCCCCAGAAACCCACATGGGTAGAAGGAGAGAAACAACTTTCAAAAAAGTTGTCCTTTGACTCCATCTGTACGTCACGGCGTGCGTACACACACTCTTCCCTCTCTCTTCTTGTCTTCTCTCCTATCTCTCTGTCTCTGTCTCTCTCTCTCTCTGTCTTTCTCTCTCTCTCGCCTCTTTCTCTCTCTCTCGTCTGTCTTTTTCTCTCTCTTGGAAGCTACTCTTTCTCTGTTTTTTCTCTCTTGTTTCTCTCTCCTCCTTCTTTCAAGTAAACAATAAAACATTTTAAAAGAAATAAAGACACTCTGTCCACGTGGCAACACAATGATGAACCAATAGTTACCACATCTATCTATATCAATAAAAAATTTTGAAAACTTCAATTGCTGAGCGTGGTGGGTGCTCCTGTAATCCTAGCATTCAGGGGTTTGCGGTGAGTTTGAAGCCAGTCATGTAGTGAGTTCAAGGTCAACCTGGAATCCACAGCAAAATAACTGTCTTTAAAAAAAAAAACACATAATGGGCTGGAGAGATGGCTCAGGGGTTAAGAACTTTGCCTTGCAAGCAGAAGGTCCTGAGTTTGGATCCCAGATCCCATGTAAAAGCACCAGGTGGAAATGGTGATGGCCTGGACTTCCTACCCCAGTGACCAGAGCCTGGGAAATCCAGAGCCAAGCAAGGAGGAGGTAGAAGCAATCCAGGATGATTCCCAAAGTCACCCTTGACCTCCACAGGGACATATAGTGCCCCTCTCTCTCTCTCTCTCTCACACACACACCACATATGCACAAGTAGGCACTTGGGAGGTGAAGGCAAGAGAATGGGGAGTTCAAGGTCATCCTTGAGTTCGTCCAGCCTGGGGTATGAGGATCCTGCCTTGAAAACAAAATAAGAAATAAATAAATAACCAGACAAATATTATACAGTATAATATAATTTTTCTGTCAGAACTACATGTTCTAGTCATCTGTCACTACATAATAAACCACTCACATGTAATGGTATGAACCAATAATCAATTCATGTATATGTTCATAAATTCTGGAGACCAGAAGCTTAGATACTGTTCGTGTGCAAGAATACACACACACACAAACATACGAATTTAGAATTTTCACAGCTAAAAAGAAACAGAACGAAAAGGGTGACTGCGGACAAGCATGTTAATAGTCTGAAGTTTCAAGATCTGCTGCCGAGCTGGCATCAGGGAGACGACCTAGATACATCCCAAGACTGTGCAGGACCTTGCAGGGTGGTGGGGAACGTCGCGAGACACATCATCAGGTCATCCGGCCAGGCGGGGGCACTGGGAGAACCGGCGTAGGTGGAGCTGGGCGCTGTCAATCGGAGGGAGGGAGGGAAAGAAGGGAGAGAAAGGTAGAGGGAAAAGAGGAAGGGAAGAAGGGAAAGAAGAGAAGGAGGAAGGAGAAAAAGGGAAGGGGGAAGAAGGGAGGGAGGGAAAGAGAGAATGAGAGAAGTGAAAAACGAAAGAATCCCTTTAATTCTTCTGGGGGTTCTTTGAAGCAGGAAGCAGGGCTGGAAGAGAGGGTCCCAGGTGTTCAGGTGGCCCAGGGAAAGAGGGGAGTCTGCTGTTCCCCTCAACCTGCCGCACCTCCAGGCCAGGCCCTTCTGCAGCTGCTTCCATCCCTCCCTGCGGCTGGGCCCCTTCTGGCCTCCAGCATGACCCCAAGGGCAAAAGGGAATCAATTTGTTCAGAGAAACCGAATGAAAGAGATTCAATTGACCTTTCAATGGGGTTTTAATTTGCTTTATTACAGCCGAAGGGGCCTGGTGAAGAGCCCCTTGAGATGGTTTTCATCCACTAATGCTCGCATTAGCGCAGGAGCCCACCGAGGCAGCCTGCAGAGGCTGCCTGGTGGGCAGGGCAGGGGCCAGGAGAAGCCTTTCCTGAAACCCGGCTTTCAGCACCCGAGGGGCAGGCAGAACCAGAGCATGGGGGGGTGGGGCAGGGAGAAGGTGGCCTGGGTTCTAGCCCAGCCCTGTTTCCCTTGGCTTTGGTGGGACTCCATGACCCTAGGACCCTTCCAGGCCTGGAGGTCTGCGGATTCAATCCTCAATCTCCAGTGGAGTCTGGGACAGAAGCAGTGGCAGCCCAGTGTGAGTCCGCATGCCTGTCATCCAGCGCTCAGGGGCCGAGGCAGGGGATTGCCGTGCCTTCAAGCCCAGCCTGGGCTCCAAAATAACACCCTGTCTCCATGAAAGGAAGAAGGAAGGAAGGCAGGGAGGGAGGGAGGGAGGGAGGGAGGGGGAGGGAGGGAGGGAGGGAGGGAGGGAGGCAGGGAGGGAGAAGGATCGAAGACAATACAGAATGTGGCTCCACTGGACACAGCAGAGACCTGTGGACTAAGTCTTTCTCTCTCTCTCTCTCTCTCTCTCTCTCTCTCTCTCTCTCTCTCTCTCCTTCCCCCTTCTTTGTGCTTTCTTCCAGTGCGCTCCAGTCTCCTCTCTGTCCTGCCCACTCCAGGGGAAGAGCAGGGGGTGTCACTGCCGACACAGGCAGTCACTTCAGGACCCAGCACCTGCGAGTGAGCAGCCCCCACGACAGCCCCTGTAACGCTCCTGGCTCCTGGACACCGGCCCATTTCACGGGTCTGTTTGGAAGATGCGGCTCTTGTTCTCTGGCTCTTGTTCTGGGGCTCTGTGTGTTCCTTGTGGATAGAGCCTATGCGCTCTTACCAGTCTCCCCCCTCCCCACCCCCACAACTTCTTTTTTTCTCCCCCAAACTGAGGGCTTGTTCCTAGGCAGTCAGAAAGGACTTCCTGGAGGCGGGGGTCTTTGCTGAGGATGGCCTGGATGTTGCAATCCCCCCAGCTCTCCGGCATGACGCCCCTGTAGCCACTTATTCCAGATGGAGCCCAGGTGCATCAGTCACCAGTCTGACTCAACAATGGTCACAATGGTCGCTTTGTGGGCCTCGGGCACGGCTGCCGCCCTTGCAGAGGAATGCAGAGTTCTCCGCGAGCAGAGCGAGGAGCATGACGCGGCCGGGAAGGACGCTGGTAATGCACATCCATTAGCGCGGTGCATCGCGGGGCCGCACTCAGCAGCACCGACCCGCTCACAATGGGCCTGAAGTGGCCTTTTTTACCGGCACTCAGCTCAGTCCCGGTCCCCGCGCCCAGCCCACCCGCCCGGCGTCCTCTGCTCTTCCCAGGCCCGCTGCTCGAAGGAACGGAGCAGCCTGGACTGTGCCGAATCCATATGGTCTGCCTGAGACCCATATGGTCTCAATCCCTGCGACCCCAGAGAATGGCAGTTCAGGGTGACCCGCTCCGCGCAGCTCCCGACCTAATTGACAAACAAAGACCCTCTCTTGGCAGGCCCGAGGGCCCGCATTGTGGACTCCAGAGCCCACAGGATCAGTGGAAAGGTGGAAGAGAGAACTGACTCCGGCTAAGTTGTCCTCTGGCATCCACCTGCGCGCTGCGGTGCGGGTATTTGCACATGAGTAATGATTATAATTAATTACTTTTAGAAACCTCATCAATGCAAGACACAGCCTAGTTCAATGGAAGAGCAGTGAAACAGAAAACAACCAAGCAGAATGCAGAGTACTGGTGACCCTAAAAGACTCAGCTGTAATCTCTTTTATCCTAAGACTCAAGGGATCCTGTGAAGAGGGAAAAGGGGGGCCATAAGATTGTAACGATGGTGAAGTCCACCACTGGACAAGACATTCCACTAAAGATAGGTCTACTGCATCCAGGAACTCACTACAATGAGACTTATCCTCACCAGACCCGCACTGACTGAGGTATCACCATTCCCCCCATAGATTAGCAAGGACTCAGGAGAAATAATTTTATACAGGTGGAATGGAACCTCAGGCGGCAGAGCCAGACAGGTGAAGGAGAGTGTCCCCATCAGTGGTTCTACCAAGGAAGCGACACATAATCTGCCACAGAGGCCTGGTCCCATATAATGCAGACAACCGGAAGAGAACCCTGGGGCCTACACAAGCAGGCAGGCAGGAGGCTGAGAGGGAAAGGAATGGATTGGTGAAGAGAGGGGAGGATGACAGAAAAAGAGGGAGAAGAAGAGGGGAGGAATAACCACTCATTATGTTTGTAAAACTAGAAAAAAAATTTAAAATATTAAAAGCATACAAGTATATATACATATATAAGAAACCTCATCAGTGGGCCAGGGTTATGGCGTAACTGGGTAAAGATGCCTTGGCAGAACCTGGAGACTTGAATTTGATCCCCATCATGATGGGAGGAGAGAACCGACTTCTGAAAGTTGTCTTCTAACCTCCACACATGACGCTCCCTTTCAAATAAATACATAGACTACACACGTGTGCACACACGCACACACACACTTAAATCAGTGAAACTTCTCTGGATTAAAGCCATCTCTGGGGACAGTGAAATAGATAGTAAGGTCCCTGCTTACAAAACTGGCAACCTGAGTTGAAGTCCCAGAAACCCACATGATGGAAGGAGAGAACTAACTTTTGAAAGTTACCCTCTGGGCTGAAGAGATGGCTCAAGGGTTAAACTCTGCCTCACAAGCAGAAGGTCCTGAGTTTGGATCCCAGGTCCCACTTAAAAAAGCCAGGTAGGAAATGGCAGCGGCCTGTACTTCAGGCCCTGGTGACCAGAGTCTGGAAAAAAAATCCCAGAGCAAAGCAAAAAGGAGGTAGAAGCAATCCAGGGTGATTCCCAAAGCCATCTTTGAGCCTCCACAGGGACACACAGTGCTCTCTGATACACATACACACACACACACACACACACACACACACACACATACAAAATACACACACACAGACAAATAATAATAATTTAATTAATTATTAATAAAAAAGAAAGTTGTCCTCTGACCTCCACCTTGTGCTAGAGCATACATGTTCTCTCTTCCCCCTCATAATAAGAGAGAGAGGCCAGTTCAACTGCAAAGTCACATTTTTTTCAAAGCGTCAGTTATGCTCCTTTTGGTCTTTCCTATTGCTGAATTGCCCCTCGCACTGAGTTCAGTTCATCTCAAGACAGCACAGGAGGCCGAGCATGCTGGGGATGCCCGTGTTTCCAGCACTGGACACGCTGGGGCAGGAGGGCCCAGGAATTCGATGTCATACTGGGGTGCACAGGAGCTCAGTCCAGCCTGGGCTGGAGAATAGATCCTGTCTCGAAGAAACAAAAACAGCACGCACAGGAGATAGGAAGCAGGATCTTACAACTCACACATCTACCCTTAGTCTGGGATTCCATTCTTTCCTCCACCTTTACAGGGGTTCTGGGAGGGGTTATACTCAGGTCACTAAGCTTGTGTGGCAAACACTGTTATCTGCTGAGCTATCTCGCCAGCTGTGAGCTGTGGCAGTTTTAGGTGTCCACACCTATAATGAATTATCCAGTTAAGGTAATCCTGTGGGTTAACTAAGCGGCAAGGTAAGGCCCAGATCATGGTGGGTGGAACTATTCTCCAGAAAGGTGGATGACAGAGAGAGAGAGAGAGAGAGAGAGAGAGAGAGAGAGAGAGAGAGTTGAAATCTGGCAGACTAGCAAGCTAGAAGGTATGTTTTGGTCCTGCTCCTTGCTAAGCTTTATAGGAAGAGTTAAATTCCATTGGCCACGACCACCGTAATCAGCAGAACCTGGAATAAAACTCCTCTTGTTCCCCTAAATTGTTTGGGTTATGTATTATTAAAACAACAAAAATACAAAAGTAAGAAACTGGCCCTCTACACAAATTTCTATAAAAGTTACATGCTCATCAAATGTTATTTGCACCAGTATTATTTTTTATTAGCTAAAGAAAAAACCCCAAATGGCCATCTATGAATAAATAAATAAATAATATACTCGTGTAGTGGAATATTATTTGGCAATAAAATAAAACAAACTACAAGACACAATGTAAGTGAAATTAAACACATGAGGCTGATTGAAAGAAGCCAGACACAAGAGACCACTTGTTTTTTAATTTGTTGAGAGAAGGTGTCATGCAGCACAGGCGATCCTCAAACTCGACATATAAGGAAGAATAACCTTGAACTCCTGATCCTTCTGCTTCTCTCTCCCAGTGCTGGGAGTACAAGCCTGACCACACAGTTTTTATATGATGTGTCCAAAATAGATTAAATCATCCAGATAAAAAAATAGATGGATAGGGCTTGAGATACGGCTCAAGGGTTAAGACTCTGCCTCATAAGCAGAAGGCCCTGAGTTTGGATCCTAAGTTCCATATAAAAAACGCCTAGTAGTGGGGCTGGAGAGGTGGCTCAGGGGTTAAGCCTCTGCCTTGCAGGCAGAAGGTCCTGAGTTCGGATCCTAGTCCCCACGGGGGCCTGCGTTTCTGGTCCTGGTAGGGCGGAGCCTACCAGTGAATCCCAGGGCAGAATAAACAAGGAGGAGGTGGAGGCGTCCATGGTAGTTTCCGAATTCGCCCGTGGTTCTACACATACACATACATGCACACACACAAGCGCACACACATACATACATGCACACACACACACACACAATTGAAAAAAAACGCCTAGTAGAAACAGTGGCAGCCTGCACTTTCAGGTCTGGTGGGCGGAGCCTGCCAGGGCCAAGCAAAAAGGAGGTAGAAGTAATCCAGGATGATTCCTGTAAGCATCCTTGAGCCTCCACAGGGACATATAGTGCTCTCTCTCTCTCTCTCTCTCTCTCTCTCACACACACACACACACACACTCACAAAATAAATAAGTAAACTAATTAATAAAGTCTGGCAAACTTTAAAAAAGTAGATGGATGGTTGAATGTGTTTCCAGGAGATGGGGAGTGGCTACTAATGGGGTGCATAGTCCTTGGGAAGGGATAAAATGCTCTCAAACTGACTTGCCAGGATGGGCACAGAGATGCCCACCTATAACCCTATAACTTGGAAGGCCAAGGCAGCCAGGGCTCACGTGACGAGACACCCCTCTCAAAAAAGCAATAGCTTAAATATATGTACAGAAATCACTGGTTCTAACTACACAACTCTCTCTAGCAAGGACAGATCCTTATCTATAAAGACGAAAAGATTTGCTTACATGTATTAATCTACAGTGATCTTTCTGATTCAACAAAGCACACTGTGCATGCACTGACATTTTTCTTTCATACTGTTGTGTCAGTGGGGGCCATGTCTGAGGAGCTTCTCTGTGCAAAGAAGACTCACTTAAGTGTTGATTCATCTTCAGTGAATTATGATCTAGGTTCCTTTAAGCCTTTAGACATAACTTCAAGATCTTAAATTTACTTGAAACGTAAATCATGATTCATTTCTACTCAATTTTGAATGAAGGTTCAATTAGTTTATAAATTTGGTAAGTTAAATCTAAATTTGAGCTCCATTTGTACTTGACTTAATTGCCTTAGATACTTCAAATAGCGTTTCCAAATGCAGCCTATCTGATTCTTCAAACATAAAACCTTAGCAAATCCAGCAGGCAAAATTCCTCTAAGCTTTTAAGCAACTCTGAAGAGCTAATAAATCAATCTTATAACTTATTTATTTTCTTTCAGTGCTAGTGACTGAGCCCTTGCAGACACTAAGCAAGTACACTGGGATACACCCACCTTCATACAGATTATTAAATTGGCTTTCCCTGCAAGTTTAAAACATCTTTAAAACAAAATTTAAAAAAAGGTGGAGGGTGAGCTAGCTTAGCATGTGCGGCGTCTGCTTGCAAACCTGAGTTCGATCCCCAGAAACCCACATGGGTAGAAGGAGAGAAACAACTTTCAAAAAAGTTGTCCTTTGACCTCCATCTGTACGTCACGGCGTGCGTACACACACTCTTCCCTCTCTCTCTCTCTGTCTTTCTCTCTCTCTCTCTCTGTCTCTGTCTCTCTCTCTCTCTGTCTTTCTCTCTCTCTCTCTCTCTTTCTCTCTCTCTCTGTCTTTTTCTCTCTTCTTGGAAGCTACTCTTTCTCTGTTTTTCTCTCTCTGTTTCTCTCTTCCTCCTTCCTTTTCAAGTAAACAAATAAAACATTTTAAAAGAAATAAAGACACTCTGTCCACGTGGCAACACAATGATGAACCAATATGTTACCACATCTATCTATATCAATAAAAAATTTTGAAAACTTCAATTGCTGAGCGTGGTGGGGTGCTCCTGTAATCCTAGCATTCAGGGGTTTGCGGTGAGTTTGAAGCCAGTCATGTAGTGAGTTCAAGGTCAACCTGGAATCCACAGCAAAATACTGTCTTTAAAAAAAAAAAAAACACATAATGGGCTGGAGAGATGGCTCAGGGGTTAAGACTTTGCCTTGCAAGCAGAAGGTCCTGAGTTTGGATCCCAGATCCCATGTAAAAGCACCAGGTGGAAATGGTGATGGCCTGGACTTCCTACCCCAGTGACCAGAGCCTGGGAAATCCCAGAGCCAAGCAAGGAGGAGGTAGAAGCAATCCAGGATGATTCCCAAAGTCACCCTTGATCCTCCACAGGGACATATAGTGCCCTCTCTCTCTCTCTCTCTCTCACACACACACACATATGCACAAAGTTAGGCACTTGGGAGGTGAAGGCAAGAGAATTGGGAGTTCAAGGTCATCCTTGAGTTCCGTCCAGCCTGGGGTATGAGAGATCCTGCCTTGAAAACAAAATAAGAAAATAAATAAATAACTCAGACAAATATTATACATGTATAATATAATTTTTCTGTCAGAACTACATGTTCTAGTCATCTGTCACTACATAATAAACCACTCACATTTAATGGTATGAACCAATAATCAATTCATTGTATATGTTCATAAATTTCTGGAGACCAGAAGCTTAGATACAATACTTTTCGTGTGCAAGAATACACACACACACAACACATAGGAATTTAGAATTTTCACAGCTTAAAAAGAAAACAGAACGAAAAAGGGTGACTGCGGACACGCATGTTAATAGTCTTAAGTTTCAAGACTCTGCTGCCGAGCTGGGCATCAGGGAGACGCCTAGATACATCCCAAGACTGTGCAGGACCTTGCCAGGGTGGTGGAGACGACGCGAGACACATCTCAGGTCATGCCCGGCCAGGCCACTGGGAGAACCGGCGGTAGGAGCTGCGGCGCTGTCAATCTGGAGAAAAAAAGAACATGGCCGACCTCACGACACAGACTGGGGTGGAAGAAGCGGAAGGTGAAAACGAGACCCGTGTCAGGCAAGAGCCGATGACTGCAATAATTCACCTGAAATCTGGAACACCATTTTTCTAAGCCAAGAGAAAGCTGAGTGGCTTTTTGTAACTATGCATACACAGATTGTACAGAACTTGCGTTCCCATAGCAGCCTGTCTATAGTTAATTTATAGACTAGTGCCTCTCCCCCCCAGTTTTTGCAAACTTGGTCTTTTAAATATTAAATACTAAAACTTTGGCAGTCCCCCACCCCAAAAAAGAAGAAAATACCATGACATCCAGTTTGTTTCTTCAATCTCATTTGCAAATTTCGCTCATCCATTACATCCAATACTCCTGATCAGATCTCCAATCTGTCTGACGGGCTGTGGCAGGAGATTACACACCAGATTCTGGGCCGGCGTCCAGGAGGCTTTCCAAGGCAGAGCACCAGAAACAAGGCCTTCTTATAGGACGGAACCTTCTAGACTCCTGTGTGCATGCATGTGTGTGTACCCATACGAGTACAGTGCGTGTGTTCATGTGCACATGTGTGAAACACATGTTCATATGTGCATATAGATATAGAGACTGGAGGAAGACATCAGTTATAATCCTCTGTCACGGTCTCCTTATTCCCTGGAGACAGGGTCTCTCACTGACCAGAAGCCCACCATTTCAGGGAAGTTGACTGGCTAGCAAACTCCCAGGATCTGCTGTGTCTACCTCCCAATGCAACCGTGCCCAGCTTTTTTATGTGGCTGCTGTAGATTTGAATTCAGATCCTCGTGCTTATATGACAAGTCCTCCTTTCCCACTGACCATCTCCCCAGTTGCAAACTCCTTCTTTTTCTCACCCCCCTTGTATTTTGTGCGTGTAGATGTGTGTACAAGAGGGCACTCGAGTGTACGTGCCTGTGGAGGCCCAAAGGTGACATGGGAATCATCCTGGATTGCTCTACCTCCTTATTGCTTTGCTCTGGAGTTTCCCAGGCCCCACTTTTGGCCGTTTGTCATATCCACCTGGCTTTTTTTTTAAATATAGAATCTGGGGGATCTGAACTCAGGTCCTTTTGCTTGTAAGGTAAAGGCTTTACCACTGAGCCATCTCCCCAAATCTGACAAAAGCAACTTAAGGAAAGAAGAATCAATTTTGGCTCACCATTTGGAGTATATCGTCTTTTGTGGCAGAGAAGGCCTGCAGAGAGAAGAGGTCCCGTCACGGGGCAGGAGCACGGGCAGCTTGTCATGCAGGTCATCTGCATGTTGTTAATAAAATCATGACAACTGTTAAAGGGGACAAGGGGTTTATTCTCTTACGATTGTCCAGTCACAGTTTTTAGTCCAGTTGCCAGAAGGGCATGCACCATCACTAAAGGACTGAGGAATTGGCCACAACATATCTACATAACAGCTGAGAGAGGGACGATCCTCACTTTCCAGACCAGCATGTCTGGCCAAGTGTACACAAGGATGCTGACTTCCTCAAAAGTTCTCTTCATTTTATTCACCTGCCCCAGGACTAGTCCCATCCATCTCCATCCTTCTCCATCCACTAGACAATCTCCTGCAGGTTTGTCCTGGGCTTAACTCAACTACTAATTCTCTGCAAATGTGCCCAGAACTCAAACCCTCAGCCATCAAGTTGACGCTTGTGCCTGACCATGACGGCTACACTTGGGAAGTAGAGAGACGAATGCTGTTGCTTCGCTCACTTTCTCTTTCTTCAAACACTGCTGGGACTCCGAACTTCCGTCGTCATAGCGGGCTGCCCTCTGCTCTTCAATCACTCTGGGCCCCAGCCCATGAGAAGGCACGGGACCCACATTCAGGTCAGTCTCCCTTAGGTTAAACCTCTCTAGAATGCCCTCATGGACACTCTCAGAATTGTGACTTCTAGAAAGGTGATTCTAGAGCCTGTCAAGTTACTGATCAAGATTAATCATTACGCTTTTCCTAGGTTTCTTATGACTCCCTCAAATTCCCCTCTTATCCACTTTTCTCTATTACTCCTTGTCTTTTTCATTGTATTTAATTTCCTCATTTTCGCAATACTGAGGCTCAAACTCAGGGTCTTAAACACGCTGGGCCAATGCTGAGAGTCACACCCAGCCCTCGGAGTCTATCGTGATGCCTACGACATCTTTAACCATGTTGCTGTCTTTTGAGGTGCATGAATGGAACCCAAGGCTCATACCTGTTGGCAAGCACTGTTACACCCACAGCCCGTCACTGACATTTCACTGTGACCTTCTGCACGGTTCTTTATCGTTTGACTTGACCAAGTAGGACTTAGCACCTTGCATACCATTTGCACACGGTGAACTAATATTGTTCATTCTTTCCGTTACTGGCATCCAGAATGCCACACGACCGACACACTTCTTGTCTTCCTTGGCAATGGGCTTTGCTATTCTCTCCAAAGCCTCTCGTGGCTTGCTATCTCCTTTATTTCTATCACTTTATGACCCTGGAATATCTAGATGTACTTAGCTGCTCTAGCCACTCACATGCCGAAGAACATCTCCATTGCCTCTGAGTCCAGCAATCATGAATAAAACTGCCATTTCTGTTCAGTTGAGTACAGTCATGCATTGCAGTAATGGGGGGGAGAGCACATTCTGGGAGATATGACCTCAGTGGAATCTGTGCATTCCACTGTGTGAGCATCATCTGTACTCACAGACACTAAACCAGCTGTGACGTCCCTGAGCAAAGTGGACTTACAGGGCCACAGCTGTATTTGCTGTTCCTGGTAGACTAAGACGTCATTAGGTGGCCCTTGGCTGTAATTACCAAGGATAGTAGATGCTGGATCCATACTTGTTATGCCGTTAAAAATAATGGCTTCTCCATGCTGGAGAGATGGCTCAGGGTTTAAGACTCTGTCTTGCAAGCAGAAGGTCATGAGTTTGGATCCCAGGTCCCATGTAAAAAAAACATCAGGCAGAAAAGATGGCAGCCTGAACTTCAGGCCCTGGTGGGTGGAGCCTGGAAGTCCCAGAGCGAAGCAAGGAGGAGGTAGAAGCAATCCAGGATGATTCTTGAAGTCACCCTTGGTCCTTCACAGGGACATACAGTGCCTCTGATACACACAGACACACACACACACATACATAAAATAAGTAAATAAAATAGTAAGAAAAAAATGGCTTCTCCATGAATGCGCTTTTTGGAGGCCTTATCTTGAGCATCTTTTCACTAAAAGCTCATTTTTGTGTGTGTGAGGCAAATGCCCCGGGGCCATGTTTGACACTTGCTCTGATCTTTCCCAAGATGTCTCTAGATCAGGAAGAAGGTGTCTGAGTTCGTTGACACAGAGAGCGGATGCAGAAGGTCCCTGCAGTAAGAGAAGAGGCTTCAGAATGAGCTTTCCATTTTCAGAAAAGTTCACAGATGTGCTGGACTTGGCGGTACGTGTCTGTAAGCCCAGCGCTCGGGAGACTGAGGAGAAGGATCGCGAGTTCAAGGCCAGGCCTGGGCAACATAACATGTTCCGGGCCTCAGAAACCATAACAGATCCTGTCTAGGATGCGCTAGTTAGCGCAGTATCAAAGGCAGTCTGGCCACTGGGAGGGCAGGTCTCAAGGGGGCTGCACTTCCATCTTGCCTGATGCTGCACCAAGGGTTGTGGGCGAGTTTGGGGGTGTGGCCCAGGGGTTCCCACCGCTGCCCTCTCTCCTGTGGGAACCTGACGATCCTGCCACACCTCGGCCAGGCCCGACAAGGTGTGATGGCAGCACCCTATCGTTGGGCATCAGATTTAGAAGGCCCCCTCTTTAGTCTTTTGCCTCTCCCTGTCCCCATGGGAGCAGAGAGGTGTCTAGGAATCAAAGGGGATGTGCTCACCTGAAGTCCGTGCCCTCCCTGTGCTGGGAACAGAGCTCCGAACGACCCCCACTTACTCCAGGGCTCCCCTCACTGCCATCCTCCTGACAGAAGCCGGCATCACGACGGTGTGCCTTGTAGTGGACGGCCACGGGCAACTGCTCCTGCAGGAGACGAGGAAGTCCTTGGACTTCCTGGGCCAGCGAGGGGCAGGGAGCACGCTCTGCCGTGGGTCACGTCGCCAACAGTGTCTCTGAGCCTGAGGAGTTGAATTTGACTCCAGACATGGCACAGATCCACCTGTCAACATAGGAAGCTACAGCTATTCCACACCACGGTGGCCTGGTGCTTGATAACTTTAAAATATTTAAATATTTGCCCATATGGCTGGTGGCCTCCATCGAGCCCTGCCCTGGCGTGCTGGCAGATGTTCCTATTTGTTCTCGGCCTTTATCCTCAGCTTGGGAGATGGCTGCGGATCTGGGGAGTATGAGACCCTGATTCTGAGCACAGGCCTACTAGCATCTGTCTGTGTTCTCCAGCCAAGAGCCCCAGTATCATCCTCCATGAAATAAGACCAGTACCAGGGGCATCCAGTGAGCTCTACGACCCTGCTCAAGGCTCTAATTCGACACCTTTGTATAGACTGTCTCATTTCCTCCCCATAGCAACGCTAGAGGCGGGGACTGTGAAATCTCCCCTTTCGACAGTTCAGGCAATTCTTAGGCACAGCAAGGTGGGTGTGGTCCTCTGACGTCACACAGTGAGTTGTGGCAGATTCAAGGCATCTGCCCAGCCGTTCTCATCTGAGGCTAGCATTCCCACCTGTTCTGTCACCTTCTTGAGAGGGTGTTGTCGTCCTGAGAATCACTATGGTGACATTCTAAACTGCCTGCTGAGCAGCAAGCATCTGCTTTGTTACCTGAATTAGTTTCTTTCTAGAGCCGCTCTTCCCTTTCTCCTCATTTTTGTGCCTCCACAGCTCCGAACTGTAACTCACCCACTTCTTTTTCTTGGCTCTCCTTAATTATACCTTTTGGAATCTGGAAAAGATAAGTTCTCAGGCCAACGAAAGGGCTCAGTGAACAAAGGCAGCTGGTAGAAAACCTGGAGCCCTGAGTTCGAGCCCTGGGAGCCCACATGGTAGAAGGAGAGAACCAACTCCTGAAAGTTGTCCTCTGACCTCTGCCCGGGCAAATGTTCTCCATCCTGAGATATGTGGGTTACTCACACACGCACACTGACTATCTACGATTTGCTGAGTTCAATTAGTGAATTTTATATGGAAGTGAATTGCCGATGTTGCTTTCAGGAGTCTAAATTGTCAAGAAGGGACATTTGCCAGCTGGCCGGTGGGTATGGTAGAATAAGGACCCCATCCCTACAACGAGTCTGTGGTGACCGGTCCCCAAGGCAGCTAAAAGGTCTGACCCTCTTGGCCTCAGGGAAGCATGTCCGTCATCAAGGGCTCGCTGCCTTCAGCCGGAGCCTGCGGAAAGAGAAGAGCGGGAAACCTGGGCTGTGTGGGAGGTGGGGGGGGCGGTCATCTCCACCTCCTGCTTTCAGAGAGCTGGAGGCTCTGAGAGGGGAGGTGCTTAGCTAAGAGGCAGATTTCCCCCACACAGCCGGGAGGGAGCAGGACTCAAGGCATTGGGCTCTCAGGAAAGGACATGCCCTGTGCATCGCGGGCAGGAGAGCCATTTGCCATTGTGCTGTGACCTTCAGCCTGCTGCTCCTGGAGAAATGGATGGAGACAAAAGCCCTAGAGACTGCAGAGCCCGTAGGGCCATGAAGGCTTTAGACAATAATGATAGACATGACAGGGAAGGGATTGGGGGCTGGAGGAAGTGTGTGTTCTCAGGGGGTCCCGGGACCCTCTTAGGACTCTACTGGGTCATCTGTAAGCACCAAGGTCGCATTGTGCTCCATAGTCAGGGAAAGAGTCTATCCCAAGCATGTGCCCAAAGGAATCAACCAATCAATTATGCAGCATCCCCAGAACACAAGACAGGATGCACTGGGGGGGGGGGTACCTGCCTATTTGGACCCCAAAGGCTCTGGTTGGAAGTCGCTATTGTTTCCATGTCTTTTGTGGCTTGCTAGCTCCTTTATTTCTCTCACTTTATGACCCTGGAATAGATGTACTTAGCTGCTCTCTCCATTCGCATGTTGAAGAACGTCTCTGTTGTCTCTGAGTCCAGCAATCATGAATAAAACTGCTATTTTTGCCCAGTTGAGTACAGTCATGCATCAGGTAAGAACAGGGGGGCACGTTCTGGGAGATGTGACCTCAGTGGAATCTGTCATTGTGCAAACATCATCTTGTACTCACAGACACTAAACCAGCTGTGACGTCCCTGGGCAACACGGACTTATAGGGCCACAGCTGTTCCTGGAGACTAAGACGTCATTAGGTGGCCCTTGGCTGTGATTACCTGGGAGAGTAGATGCTGGATCCATACTCGTTACTTGTTAGGCACCTGCCTGTCATAGGAAAATCTGTAAGGTCGCGGAGAATTAGTCACACAGTGTTTCATAATTTATTGATGTAATAAATGACCTGGCCCAAAGAACTTAGGGGAGCAAGGGGTTTTATTCAGCTCATAATTCCAGATTGCAGCCCACCGTTCCAAGAAAACTACTGCAGCAAGAGCTTGAAGCAGCTGGTCATGTCACAAGGGAGAGCAGGGGGCTGGAAGCCGCACCGTACGCTCGCTTCCTAGTGTAGCAGCAGGGCTGTTCTTCAGCTAATTCTTTTCATCCTTATCCACCCACCAGTGACCAGTTCCAACACTATGGGCTGAGGCTTCCCCCATCAATCATGCAGTCAAGACCATTTCCCACAGGCCTGCTCAGAGGCCCACCTTAGCCAGACGATTCCTCATAGGTTTGCCCACAGGCATCGCGCACTATGTAAATCGTCATCCAGAGCTGTCTATGACGCGATTCTGTGGCCGGCAGTTTAAATTTTTCATTTATTATTTGTTCACATGGAGGCTGTGCTTGTGCCGGGAAGCATGTATGCAGACTGAGGTCACGAGGGTTCCGGAGGTCAAACCAAGTCAGCCACACTTTTTTTTTTTTTTAACGCTTCTGGAGGAATATATTTAACATGATATGGATCAGACAGACAATACATATAAGACTCTCGGAGGGCTAGAGAGATGGCTCAGGGGTTAAGACTGCTTTGCAAGCAGAAGGTCCTGAGCTCAGATCCAGGTCCCATGTAAAATGCCAGGCAGCAGCAGAAAGAGCCTGCATTTCCAGCCCTAGTGGGCGGAGCCTGGGAAACCCCAGAGCAAAGCAAAAAGGAGGTAGAAGCAATCCAGGATGATTCCTGATGTCATCTTTGGTTCTCCACAGAGATATACAGTGCTCTCTCTCTCTCTCTCTCTCTCTCTCACTCACTCACTCACTCTCTCTCTCTCTCACACACATTAATAAATAGTTTTTTTAAAGACTCTTATAAACATATAACATATGGCCAGCACAGATGACAAGTCACAGAACTTAACTATGAAAAACACTGAAGCAACAAAGAACATGCGTTTCTGTCTTCATATTTTAAAGATTAAGCATCTTGGTTCCTGTTGCTGGGGTTTTGTAGTCTACAGAGGTGGCTTCTGTAGAGAGGTCTCCCTGCAGAAGAAGGGATCAGGCCGAGGCCAGTAGAGCTTAGGAGAGCTTAGGAGAGCTTAGGAGAGCCTGCTCGCTCCGCCCCGTGGTCCACAGCATGGTTCTCTGGCCACCTGGTGGGGATCAGTAAAAGCAGATGAGCCGCTCCTGGCTGGCTTCACCTGGGGTCTGTATGTGCCCACGTTCCAGAGTCCAAGACCGAAACCAGAACATGAGTAGAGGATTAAGACCAAGTTTATTAGAGGAGAGAAAGAACGGAATTCATGGACATGAATCTATGAGGGACAAGAGAGCCCTGGAGAACTCATGGACTCCAGACACCAAATCCATGATAGGCAGGGAATTAGAAGAGAACTCACGGACTCCAGACGTTGAGTGCCACGAGGGACAAGGACGTCCAAGTCATCCGTCTTGTGCAGCAAGAGTTTTACCCACAGAGTGATCTCACAGGTCCAGATTATTTTACAAGAATATGTATTACAATATCAGAAACTTTAGTGAGTGCATACCACATGTGAATTCCAGAGATACTTGTTTTCTTCTATTTCCAAAGTTTCTTAAATTTTTAAATTTTTTTTATTTATTCAATTGTGCATGTGTGTGTGTGTGTGTGTGCGCTTGTGTGTATGTATGTGTCTGTGTATGTGTAGAACCACGGGCGAATTCGGGAACCACCATGGACTCCTCCACCTCCTTATTTACTCTGCCCCAGGATTTACAGGCTCCACCCTACCAGGACCAGAAACGCAGGCTGCCCCCACTTCCGCCCGACGTCTATACATGGGGTCTAGGATCTGAACTCAGGACCTTCTGCCTGCAAGGCAGAGGCTTAACCCCTGAGCCACTTCTCCAGCTTCCCAAAGTTTCTTAAATAAACATATAGTGCATTTGTTTTTTTTTAAGTGCTTTTATTAATTGTAAATTTTAGAGATTGAGGCTGTAGCTCAGTGGGAGTTTTTTCTGAGCATGTGCAGACCTTGGTTTCAATTGCCACACTATGAGGTAAAGTTAAATTAAAAATCCATGCCAAGGGGCTGGGGAGATGGCTCAGTAGTTAAAGCGTCTGCTTCTTCCCAAGCAAAAGAACCAGAGTTCAGATTCCCCAGATCCCATGTAAAAATATCAAGTGCGTGTGACAGCTCACCTGTGGTTTTAGCCCGGGAAGGCAGAACCTGGGAGTCCCCAGGGCGAGCTAGTTAGACAGACTAGTCCTGATGGTGCGCTCTAGCTTTAGTCATAGACCCAGGCTCACGACAATCAAGTAGAACAATTGAGGACAACTCCCGGATATCATGTACGCATCCCATACATAACATATATGAAAAAGAAAAAAATACATGTCGGGTTGTCCCTGGAGACACTGCACATGTGACTGCTCTGCCACACACGTGTCAGACGGAGGCAGAGATGGGAGAGAATATTTCTGCATTCCGTGTTCTGTGAACATTTGAATGTTCAGTGCTCTGACATACCACACCGTTGCCGGACCTCTGAATTCTTTATCTGTGTACTGCAAACATGAGCGGCTTGCCAGGGCCGGGTCCCTGGTTTGCAATGTGGACGGCCTCCTGGGGCTCCACGTGCTCAGTGCGTGCGGATGGCATCCCTGAGCCAATGCTCCTGTGCTCATGACGCGGACGGCCTCTCTGGGCCGGGACCCTGTGTCAGTCATTCTTCTCAGTGAGATGCCCCTGAGACTCAAGCAACTTAACGGCACGCTGACTGGCAGAAGCCAGAGGTGACTTGAGTCACGTCCATCAGGGAGAGCGAGAGCTGCAAACTGCCAGCTGATAGTGGGGCAGGGCTAGCTAATCTCAAGCCCCCCACACACACACGCCTTCCTCCAGCAAGGCTCTAGCTTCCTAAGCAGCAACTAAGATTCATCACACGCGAACCTGTGGGGACAACTCACATTCAAACCTTGACGGGCTGCATGTGCTCACAGTGCGATGGTCTGCCGTGGGCCGGGGCTCCATGTGCTATCCCTGGGCTGGGGGCTCTGTGTGCTCACAGCATAGACAGCCCCCTATGGGCCAGGTTCCATGTTCTCGAGGCAGACAGCCTCCTGTAGCCTAGGGATCCATGTGCTCACACCGCGAACTCAGTCTCATAGGAGGGGAACAAAACTGCTGTGCTTTAGCTTCATCGGGTTCCTTAGCCAAGTGGAGCTGGAAACCCGGTCGGCACAACTATCTACACCCTGAATGTATTTTCTTTTATTGCTCATATATTATTTTATATGATAGTCAAATCAAAAAACGGGGATATTGGGGCTGGAGAGGCGGCTCAGGGGTTAAGCCTATGGAAGGTCCTGAGTTCGGATCCTTGACCCCACGTATAGATGCCCGGGCGGAAGGGGGGGCGGCCTGCGTTTCCGGTCCTGGTAGGGCGGAGCCTGTGAATCCCGGGGCAGAGTAAACAAGGAGGAGGTGGAGGCGTCTGTGGTTCTACACACACACACACACACACACACACACACAATACATACACGCACACACACGCACAATTGAATAAATAATAAAAAAAAGTTAAAAAAGGGGGGGATATTATGGTGGGAAGGGGACATGTAAGGAATGTCCAAAGGGAGGGAAAGGGAGGGGTAGCTATGATCAAAATGCATTGTTTACATATGTGAGATTATAACAAAATAAAAATATTACTGAAAAAATCCATGCCAAGCAAGGTGCTTATGACTGTAATTCCAGAATTTGGGGACTAAGGCAGGAGGAAGCTTAAGTCTAAGGTCAGCTACACAGTAAGACTCTGCCTCACAAAAGCAAATGGACCAGGGATGGAGCTCAGTTATGGACGGTTGCCCAGCGTGCACAAAGCCCTGGGTCCTGCTCCTAGCAAGCTGAGTGTGGTGATGCGGGTCTGCAATTTCTTGGAATACATGAGACCCTGTCTCAAAAGAAAGGAGAAGGAAGAAGGAGGAAGAGAAGAGGAAGAAGAAGAAGAAGAGAAGGAGGAGGAAGGGAGGGGAGGGAGGAAAAAAGAGGAGTGAAGGGGAGGAAAGAAGAGAGGGAAGAGGGGGGAGAGAAGGGAAGGAAAGGGGAAGAGGAGAGAAGGGGGAGAGAAGGAGAGGAGAGGGCAGGGGAGGGGAGGCTAGGGAGATGATTTGGAGGTTAAAGTCTTCCTGCACAAGCAAAGAGGTCAGAATTTAGACCTCCTGTTCCCAGGTAAGGTATCAGAGGGTGTAATAGCCCTCTTATAATTCCAGACTTGAAAGGTGGAAATTGCAAACCCTCAGGACAACCTCGCTAGCCAGACCAGCCCAATTGGTGAACTTTGGGTTTGATTAGAGACTCTGTCCCAAAAGAACAAGGCAGGGGATCAATCAAGGATGATCCCTGATATTAACATTGGGAAGGGAAAAAGGATGGGAGAAAGGAAAGGACAGGAGGGGAGGGGAAGGGGAAAGGAGGGGAGGAGAGAATATGAAAGGAAGGGAGGGGAGGGGAGATTTGACGGGAGGAAGAAACATGTATTAAGGAAAAACCATGTGCCAGGAAAGAAGCAGGTGACAGGTGCTCAGAAAGCTCTGGAAACAACAGATTTTATTCTATGGGCTTACGTGCCGATGAATGTGCAAGACAGACAGTTAAGAAAATAAACAACCAAATAAACACCTAATTACAAGTACCATGGGAGAAAAAAAATCCCAAGAATCTCTAATATGGCACAACACTGGAAAATTATCAGGATTATGATAATAATAATAAACATTTCAGGGAATGAAACAAGCAATTAGCAGCTCTGGGAAGAGCAAGAAGCTGTATGTGGAAGAAAATATAATCAGGGCACAAATCTGCCTTTGCAGTGAACAATATTTACATAGTCATAATGACTTAACGAAATGTAAAATATCAATTGGGGATGATGGGTAGATGATAGGAGAGTCAGGGAAAAATCAGTAGGGGTTGAAAGCCGATGAATCACGGGTCGGAGTGGTTGGGGCACCTGCTATTAAGCAGGAAAAAAGCTAAGTGTCCCGCGCACACCTGGCCGAGAGGGCTGAAAGCGGGAGCAATCCTGGGGCTTGCTGGCTTCCAACTTAGCTGGAAAACTGAGAGCTCAAGGTTTCTGGAAGAGACTCTGCCTCAAAGAAATAGGAGGAGATACGCCCCCCACCCGTACATACAGACACCATACACACATTAAAGGAGATACTGAAAATTGATAAATCAGGAGTCGCAAGCCAGGGGCTGGTGAGATAGTTCAGTAGGTATGCCACCTGCTTATACACCTTGTTTGGGTCCCAGAGTTGAGGTCCCAGAGTGAAAAGGACACAGTTGTCTTCAACTGTTCTCTGACCTCCACCTGTATACCATGGCATGCATGTGTGCACCTCTTCTATCTACTTACCTACCTACCTACTACCTACCTACCTACCTACCTATCCACCTACTTACCTACCTACCTACCTACCTACCTATCCACCTACTTACCTACCTACCTACCTACCTACCTACCTACCTATCTATCTACCTACCTACCTACCTACCTACCTACCTACCTACCTATCTACCTACCTACCTATCCACCTACTTACCTACCTACCTACCCTACCTATCTACCTACCTACCTATCTACCTACCTACCTATCCACCTACTTACCTACCTACCTAACTACCTACCTATCTACCTACCTACCTATCTACCTACCTACCTATCTACCTACCTACCTATCTATTACCTACCTACTTACCTACCTACCTACCTACCTACCTATCTACCTACCTATCTACCTACCTACCTATCTACCTACCTACCTATCTACCTACCTACCTACCTACCTATCTATCTGTCTAGCTGTCTTGTCTGTCTATCTCTCTCTCTCTCTCTCTCTCTCTGTTTTAAATGAACAAAATACTTTTTTAAAAAATAGGGAGAAAGATGATATTCCAGGTATTTCAACAAAATCCCTGACTCAAGCAACTTAGGGAAAGAGGGTTTAGCGCCCACTCTAAGTCATAGTCCACCACTGCAGAGGAGTTATAGGCGCCTATGGCAACTGGTCACATCACATCCACAGTCAAGAACAGAAAGCAACGGGTGAATGGTTGCTGGCTGGCTTGCCCACCTCTCTCCATCTTTACTTGTCTAGGGAATAGTCCTATCCACAACGGACCCAGTGGTCTTCCCACATCAGTCATGCCGTCAACACAACCCCTCACAGGCATGCCCAGAAACCAACTCTAACCACTAGTGAATCTCTCAAGTGGGCCTTGGAGGTGTGAGGTTGACAATTAATACCACTTATCAAGTTGGTTCAGATGGCTCAGGGTTAAAGCCTCTGTCTCAAAAGACATTCAGATCCCAGATCCCAGGTACAAACACGGTGCAGAAATGGCAGCAGCCTGTATTTCCAGCCCTGGAAGGCGGAGCCTGGGAAAACCCAGAGCAAAGCAATAAGGAAGTAGAGCCATCCAGGATGATTCCCAAAGTCATCCTTGGGTCTCCACAGGTACAAATACTTAAGTGCCTTTTTACACACACACACACACACACACACACACACACCTATCACAGATAAAATGGGTAGGATTTTTTGTTTGCTTGTAGTTTTTTGAGACAGGGTTTATATACAGCCCAAGCTGACTTCAAACTCCTTATATAGCCAAAGACAACCTGGAACCTCTGATTTCTCTGCCTCCCAAGTGCTAAGATTACAAATGTGAGCTCATTTGTGCAGTGATAGGGATCTATGTCAGGGCTTTGTACGCATTTGACAAGCACTCTACCAACTGAACAATATGCTCTGTTCTGTGTGTATGTGTGTGTGTGATACATGAACATATATATATGAACATAGGTTGTGCATAACACGGTGTGTACACAAAGGTGAAGGACAACTTCAGATGTTATTCCTGACCTTTCTACCTTGCTTGAGACCAAGTTGCTTCAAGGCTACATCAGCCAGGCTGACTAATTCTTGAACTATTGGAGATTCACATGTCTCTGCCTTCCATTTCCCATCGGCCCACTTCCTTAAGCCACAGTGTCTGGTATTGTATGGGATCTAGAGATCCGAACTCTCATCTTCACACTTGCATAACAAGCGCTTTACCCACTGACGAGCCTTCTCAGCCCTAGCCCCAGCTCCTTTATTCATTTTTCTATCTGGATAAAAACACAGCAGTTTTTGTTCATCCATCCATTCAATTGCTTCTCTTTTGGCTATTACAAATAGTGTCGCTAGGGACACTTGGATGTGCAGTTTTGGGTGTGAACACATTTTTAGTTCTCTTGAGTTTATGCCTAGAAGTGCAGTTTGCTTATGCGACGATTCTATGTTTCATTTTTTCTTCTCTGAAGAACTTTAAAAAATGATTGTTGTCAGTTTCTTATGTTTAGTGTACAAAATAAGAGCGTGCTTCAGTGAGCAGCAGTCCTGCCTGTGCATGATGATCTCCATCTGTAAATCTACACGCACTGCTATGGGCTATGCCCAGGGGGGAGAACTGGTGGGCCACAGCGCACGGGCACTTGTCGGTGTGACAGATATGTGCAAAAGCCTCCGCCTCAGCCAGCACCTATTTCTGCTCAAGGTAGTAAGCGAAAAGATCCAGGAACCTGCCCAGTTCTGAAAGATCAGAGTCAGCTCAGTCCTGGGAAAGTGTGGGTACAGTCGTGACCCACTGGTTGGGAACAGATGTCCTGCAGCCGGGGGCACCAGCCGGCCAACAAGGGAACCAGGGAATCGGAGGGGAGACCATTGGGACTCTGGGAGCAGAGCAAGTGTGAAAGTCTGGGAACAGGGGCTGGTAAGATAGCACTGTAGGTAAGAGAGCACTGTAGGTAAGAGAGCACTGTAGGTAAGAGAGCACTGTAGGTAAGAGAGCACTGTAGGTAAGGCACTTGTTCACAAACATGGAAACCGAGTTTGAGCCATAGAAATCCACGTGTAAGGACAGAAATGGCCTCTGACTCCCACCCACGCATTAGAGCATGCGTGTACTACATGCTGTCTGTCTCTCTGTCTGTCTCTCTCTCTCTCAAATAAATACAAATTTTTTTGCAGCGCACAGCAAAAGACTGGAGAGATGGTCAACAAGGGCTACCTTACAAGCATAAGAAACTAAATTCGATCCTGGACACCTACATAAAAGCCAGGACAGGCGATGAACACCTGTTAACCTAGGGCTGAGAAAGCACAGGCAGGGGGATCCTTGAAATTCACTGACTGGCCAGCCTGACTGAGCCAAATGAGCTCCAAATTCAGTGAGAGATCCTGTCCCCAAAAGTAAATAAAATAAAATAAAATAAAATAAAATAAAATAAAATAAAATAAAATAAAATAAAATAAAATAAAATAAAATAAATATAGTGCAATCCAGGACACTTGACATCAACCACTGGTGCACGTGCATGTACACACACACACACACACACACACACACACACACACACACACCCCACATATGCACAAGCAAAAATAAAAATAAAATAATTCCAAGTTCCTGGTTCTCCTCTACGTGGCGGCTACAGTACCTGACAGAAGAGCAACCCTGCCCTCTAGTGGCCATCCAGGGCAGAGCCACCACGGGAACAGAACAGACAGCAAAATTTATTTTATTCTACTTTCCTGAGTTCTTAAAGGCCTCTTGGAGGCTATAACTTACAGGACTAAAACAATAATCACATCAGCTCGATGCAGAGGTATATACCTGCAGTCCCAACACTCAGGAGGCCAAGACACGAGGATCAGGAGTTCAAGGCCCGCTGCTTAGGCTACATGAGACCCTGTCAATAAATAAATATTTAATAAGAATCTTCACAACGTCTGAACAGGATGTCCTCAGGCCTGTGATCTTCATTCTCTGGAGGCAAAGACGGGAGGATTGTAGTGAGTTCAAAGCCAGCCTGGGCTACACAGTGAATTCTGGGTCTTCAGATACTAGGTAGCAAAACAGCCGCAGGGGTTAGGGAGTTGGATCAGTGGGCTAAGTATGAGCCGATTTCAGATCCTGATTTCAGATACTCAGTATCCACATAAAATCAGACATGGTGGCACATGCGAGTAAACTCAGCACTTGGGGGTTGAGGATGGGGAGACATGGAAACCAAAGGGTCCCAGGTAGCTGGCCGGCCAGCCTAGCCAAATTGGATACCTTAAGTTCAGCGAGAGACTCTGTCTCAAAAAATAAGATGGAGGGGAATTGACGAAGAAACTTGAAATTGACCTTTGGCCTTCACACATGCACACAGAGATAAGCACACCTGTATACACGCCACATTGATCAATCAATCAATGTGGAGAGCACGAGGAAAGTTTCAGTGAGGAAGAAATGAATGTGGAAAGGCTAGTAAATGAGAAAGCCTATGTGTAATATTAGAAGAATGTGAAAACAACTGAATGTGAAAACAACTGTATGTAATTGTGTGTGATAGATAAGTGGGCCGCTGTATCAGCCTTATACTATGTGATAGGTAAGTGGGTCTCTGCATCAGCCTAGCTGTGGTATGATACGAACTGTGGAAGACATAAGAAATGAAAATGTGTAATATCAAAATGAGGCAAAACAAGTGTATCATAACTGTAAACAGACCTCTACCCCAATGATGTAATGTGGAATAAAACAGTATTTAAGGGACAGGCCGAGAACCAGGACCTCAGTTCGGTAGGGACAGAGCATCCCGAGACTCTGCCCGGTTGGCAGCCGAGCTCCCTGACGCAGCTCCAGCCAAAGTACGCCCTGCTCCCCTGAGGACATGACCATTGATCTTCCGGCACCCCTCAGCTCTGGCAATGCGTGGAAACGCCCCTTCTTCCAGCCCTGGTCCCGGCTGGAGACCTGCGCCCTGGAATGTGTCAATCAGTAAGCCCCCGTGTGGTGTGGTTATTGCTGGGTGGCATAGACCTCCGGGGAGATAGAAGTCAGCGGCACAGGCCCCCGGGTGTGCTCGTGACAATCAGTCAATCGATCAATCAATCAGATACCTCAATAATCTTCATGCTATTGGATTTCCAGTGTGCCTTATGCCCTGTTGTTTCACTCTGTGAAGCATTTGCAGAGGGACTACCGCGTCTCAAGCACTGGGTGGGAACAGAATAAATAAAACTCACTGTGCGGCTTGTGTTCTGGCTGTAACCATGTCTTATCCTTTGGCCCCCCAAATCTTCACTCCATGTCATAATCTATCTTGTTGTGCGCGCATCGGAGAAGTCCTTGCTGATGGTCACACAACAGTCGGCCGAGTGAAGGGCCTCAGGCGTTTGTCTTGTACCCAGTCTCTTGTAAGTGACTTCTCCAAGTCAGAGTGGGAAGCATTTGGTCTCTGCAGCAGTAAACTGAAGCGTCGCGCGGCCATTACTGTCTCCACATCCTCAGGGGATTCTGCCCCCAGACACCTGAGCTCCAATCAAGAAAGTCAGGGTGCCTGATACCCTGAATTTACTAAACAAAGACTATCTCCCAGGCACCTTATAATGACTGAGAGAAGAGGGCCTTGATTTAAAGAGGTTCCACTTGCCTGAGAAAGTTTCCTTCAAGCTTTTTAGGGGCTGGTGCGTAATCCTAGCACCCATAAGGTAGAGGCAGGAGGATCAGTAGCCGAAGGCCAGCCTGGACACAGGGCGGCTTAGGGCCAGCCTGAGCTACATGCTACCCGACTCAGACAAACAAAAAGCAACAACACGAAAAAGCTTTTTTTTTTTTTTTTTTTTTTTTTTTTTTATTCAGTTGTGCTCGTGTATGTGTGTGTGTGCGAGTATATGTGTGTAGAACCACAGGCGAATTCGGGAACCACCATGGACCGCCTCCTCCTTGTTTACTCTGCCCCAGGACTCACAGGCTCCGCCCTACCAGGACCAGAAACGCAGGCCGCCCCCGCTTCTGCCTGGCGTCAATACGTGGGGTCTAGGATCCGAACTCAGGACCTTCCGCCTGCAAGGCAGAGGCCACCTCTGCCACCTGAGCCACCTCTCCAGCCCCGAAAAAGCTTTTAGAAAGGTCCCGTGTAATAAATGGGCAATTGGAAAACACACTGGAAGAAAAGCCCATTTGTCAAACTAATACAAAGAACACCTGCTTAGAAACTCGCTAACGAGGATAGATAATACCTCTCTGAAGAAAACATGTAAACTCGACGGGCATAAAATAAATAAATGAAAAGATATATTTATTTCGAACTTAAAATACTGTGCTAGGAAATGCCAGGACAGACCTATAGTCCCAGTACTTTAGAGGCAGAGGCAAGAGGATCTAGATTTCAAGGTCATTCTTGGCTACATAGAGAATTTAAGGCCAACTGGGCAAAATGACCAAGGAAGGAAGGAGGAGAGGGAGGGAAGGAGGGAAGGAAGGAAGGAAGGAGGAAGGACAGTGTTGTTTGTAAAAGTGTTGTCTCCCTAAACCAACCTATACATTTGCCATATATATTCTTCTGAGTCACAGGTAGCTATAACCTGCTGCCCTGTCTTCTCCTTTCCCAACTCCCAGGCCTTTCTTTCCATGGCACAAATGGCAACCTGATGGCAGAATTTTCATAAGTGTGGATTTCATCTTGTTTCCCACGAGATTTATAAAGCACAAAAGTCATGTGCAAAACACAGAAGTGAAAATAGCTGGTAAGTGTCTGAAGAGTAATTTGACCAGGAAGTAAAGGTGTGTTAGCGAGCTAGAGCAACCACACACCCGCACGTTGGACAAGCCCTGTAAGCCCACTCCTTCCCACGCCCCTGGGGGCTTCCTGAGCCTCATAGCAGAGAGGCCCAAACTGCTGTTCTTTATCGTGGGTTCTTAACCATTCAGAGCCGCAAGTTCAGTCAGAACAACTATCCACACCCTAGGTGTATTCTTTCTTGTTGTGCATGCATTATTTTATATTATAGTCCAATGTTTTTAAAGGGGTGGGGTGGGGTGGAGAAATGACTCAAGGGTTAAGACTCTGCCTCACAAGCAGAAAGACCCAGATTCAGATCCTGATCCCATGTAAAAAAATGCCAGGTGGAAATGGCAGTGGCTTACATTTCCTGATCTGCAAGGTGAAGGCTGGGAAACCCCAGAGCAAAGCGAAATGGAGGTAGAGCAATTCAGGATGATTCTCAGTCACCTTGGGCCTCCACAGGAACATACAGTGCCCTGTGATACACACGTGTGTGCGCTCACACACACACACACACACACACACACACACACTAATTATACATATAAACAAATAAGAGGCATGGGGAGGTGGCTTTGGGGGGACGCCCAGGGACAGTAGAGAAGGAGCAGGAAGAGGTACGTTCAGAATGCATTGTATACATGTATGAGACTGTAAGAGAATGAATAAAAACATTACATAAAAAAAAGCTGGAACAGGGGCTGGAGAGGTGGCTCAGGGGTTAAGCCTCCGCCTTGCAGGCGGAAGGTCCTGAGTTCCATCCCAGATCCCACGTATAGACGCCAGGCGGAAGCGGGGGCGGCCTGCACTTCTGGTCCTGGTAGGGCGGAGCCTGTGAATCCCGGGGCAGAAGGAGGTGGAGGCGTCCATGGTGGTTCGCGAATTCGTCCGTGGTTCTACACACACACACAGACACACACACATACGCACGCGCACATACACACACACATGTGCACAGTTGAATAAATAATAATAATAAAAAAATTAAAAAAAAAGCTGGAACAGATAGGCAATTTGGCAAACATACAAAAATAGGCAAAGAGGTCACTAGGACATCATAGGACAGAAATACATTGAAGACTGTCAAAGGGTCACCAAATCAGAGGGGAAACGGTCTTTCAGTAAACAGTCCTGGGAAAGGCCAGACATTTAGACAGCAGTTAAATACAGACCTAGAGCCTTCGTCCTTTACATCAAAATAAACACCAGGTGCATCAGAAATGTAGCCCTAGGTCCTATTTGATGGCTCAGGAGGGAAAGGGGCTTGTGAGGAAACCTGAAGGCCTGTGTTCAGGGTGGAGGGAGAGAGCCCGCTCCGGAAGGGTGTCCTCTGACCCCACATCGGCACCTTGGCATTCTCTCTCTCCCTCCCTCCCTCTTCCTCTCTCCCTCCCTCTCTCAAAATAAAACATAAATGAAGAATGCAAACTTAAAAATGTGACCGTGATCGCATGAGAAATAAAACACGGATATTTTCATTTAAATATTTTTAAAATGTAAAACAAAAATACATGATAAAGGTACAGAAAGTCGCTAGATAAATTGGAGGAGCTGTTTGGAACAATAAAAGACCAGCCACGGGAAAGACAAGTAAGAGCACAGTAGACTTTAGAAGCCCATCTAATGCATTCTTTTAAAACACAAATCAAAACGAGAGTCTTTTGCCTATTGATGGAAAGTGTCAAATGGCAGGCACACACGTGGGGAGGAGCTGGTAGGGGTGAGCAGAGAGAGCATTTGCGGAAATGGAAATCAGCGAAGCCATTAGGAGAGACCATCTGACAAAAGCTATCAACGCTTTAATTGCACATGCTTGTCAGCCATCAATTCCATGTCTAAATCTCCGCAGCGTCCTTTGGAAGAGCAAAACACCGCGGATGAGGGAGGCAAGTCTGGACGCGGTGATTTGAGAGCTCCTCCGGCGAGCACTTGCAGATCTCTACAGATGGAAGGTGCAGAAGGCGGACTCGTTGTAAGGTCACATACAGACACACAAGCATAGTAATTATACTTATACAAGCCATGCTACACACGCATATACATACACACACAGAAGTGTCTCTACGCTTTGGAAATTATTGGAAGGAGGAAAGGAGAGGGTTGCTTCTAGGCAGTGGAAGTGCAGCCTGGGGTGAGGGAGGGGCCGATCTCCGTTTTCACCCAACAAGCTGGGTGAAATTTCTCCTGTGAAGTCCGATCTTTCTAACCGCCTGCTGTTGTGTAGAGGTGCTGTTGCAGCTGTGGGTGTTTTGAGATCACGCAGGAGCCAGTGAGTGATCTTACTCTTGGGAGGTGTAGGCAGGTGGGGACAGAAGTTCAAGACCAGCCTGGGCAAGTTTAAGAGTTTGAGTCTCCCCCCCCCCAACTACAAGAGAATCTGCCTTAAAGGAGGGAGAAACAGAGGAAACCCCCCTCTTATTGTTATGTCAAAATACTTGACAAAAGCAATTAAGGAAGGAATTAAGCAATTAAGGCTTATTTTGACTCACAGTTTGAGGATATAGTTCATCATGGTGGGAAGTCTGATCATATAGCACTGGAGTCAAGAAGCAAAGAGAAATGAATGGAATGAATGGAACTGTTCAGCTGAGAGAGAGAGAGAGAGAAAGAGAGAGAGAGGGAGGGAGGGAGGGAGGGAGGGAGAGAGAGAGAGAGAGAGAAACAGGCGATGGTTCACCAGCATCATCCTAGCACTTGGGAGGCCCAGACCACCCAAGATGAAAGAGAGAGCCCATCTCAAAAACAAATGGCTCCGGGGGTGTAGCTCAGCCGACAGAGTGCTTACCCAGCATGCAAAAAACCCAGGGTTCAATTCCCAGCACTATCATCACCCCTACAATCCCAGCCCTGGGAGTTGGAAGCAGGAGGATCAAGAGTTCAAGGTCATCCTCAAGCTTAGAAGCCCTGAACCCCACTTCCCACCCCCCACCCCCACCTTCGACCTGCCCTTGGTCTGATGCCCAGATTCCTCCAGCGCACTCCACTTTTCCAGCGCGTTGTGGAAAGGACTCCGTCCTCTGCAAAGGAGCACCTGAAGGGGGAGCTACAGCAGCTTTGGGTTCTGGAAGTTTCCTTGATGCTGCTGCTACTCTGCCTTGCTGAGGAAAAGTTGCAGGGAGGGGGTTTTGGGGGGCACCATCCTCACGAACTTGTGTCCTTGGGGGCCTCATTACGCCCTCCAGCACCCCGGGGGAGGGTGACGGTCGTGACAGTTCCAGCCGTACCTGGCTGTCTCCTGTCATGCTCCTTCTCAAACCCTAGGCGTGACACTGCGTAGGCAGGGCCAGGGCGGGGGCTGCCTTGGTTTCTGCATTACAAATGGAATACTGAGAGGAAGGCAGGAGAACATTCTGCTCCCTGAGAGAAAAGCTAAGCCCCAAGCCGACAGGCAGTCACAAACCTATGATGTTAGGTTGGAAATGCAGAATACAGCAGCATGCAACGGCCCAAATCTTATGCCTGGCAGCTCCCACACCCTGGGAATTTATCCTAATGAAATAGTTCCAAAGAATAGAAATGCCACCAGGATGCTCTTACTCATCCGAAGGCCTTCTTAGACGCCTAGAACCGAAAAGGGTAGGAAAGCCATTCACAGCCATGAGATGGAAGTAGGGTGGCCATGAATTGAGGACACATCCAGGTTGAGCACCCAGAGCCGGTATAGCGCTGGCAGAGACCAAGCCGGGAGACCTGCAGCTTGGACCAGCAGAGGCGGGGGAGGAACGGGGAGCAGAACAGAGGGAGGAATCTGGGAGGCTGCAGAGCCTAGAAGCAGAGGACAAAGGACCATTCGTGCCCAGCTGCATGTTCTGCCTCCTGCACAGGAAAATTTCTCTAAGTCCAGAAGGACTCGGCCCAGGCAGGTCCTTCTAGAACCTTCTCCATCCACCGTGAAGGCCTGCCTGCCTTGTAAGACAGAGGCTCCTTCCTTCTGCTGAGGGGTGACTCAAGAGAAGCTAGGAAAAGAGGGAGGAGCCAGGGCCGTGTTCTAGTATTTCTGCTGGGAGCTCGCAATGGACCAGACGCTAATACCAGGATGTCAGCTCCCATCTACTGAGAACTGGTGCACAGGTATTAAACATCAACACCCAGACCTCAGTAACATTTGACTCCTACTTTTTCCTGGAGCACAGCAATTTCAGATTGGTCTGAGAGCCAGCAACTAACTCTTTCTTATGACTTCCTTTATCCCCAGTTTGATTTCCTGACCCTCCGCTTGGAGTCTATTAGCATGTCTATCTCACCCTGACCTCACCCTGCACCAGGCTGCAGCCCCTTTAGATCCACGTGGTCCCTGCAGGTAAAGGGTGACCTAAGGCCAGCAGGCAAGTGTGTCACGTGGGTCCGCAGGGCCCGCCCAGGAGCGGACGCTTCCTGCAGCCGAGGTGGTGTGCGCATGTGCACAGGCGTGCTGGGCGTGACCCCTCCTCAACTTGGGGATCCACAGGCCAAAGCATGTTGGTATTGTTGGTTCTTGGCCTCGTGGCTCTGGCTGTGGGTGTGGCACGGCCGGTTCCCTAAGCGCTTACTGGTGACTCCCGTGTCGTGATGGGCGGTAATGTGGAATTGTATAGTGGTGTTTAGATGTCTGCTGAACGGCAAGCGGAGAGGCCCAGCCAGCATTTGGTTTCAGGAGCCAGGGCCTCAAAGGGAACGGGCGTGGGACAGACGGAGGAGCCCTCAGCCTCAGAGAGCAGGAAAGAGTCTTGTGAGGGAAGGAGACAGTGGTTTCAGGGGCACTAAGGTCCGGTGCCCTCGGGGTAGCAGCGGGGCTGGGAGGATGCCAGAGCAGTAAAGACTGCAGTCTAGGCACGGCTGGAATGGAGCCAAGAAGGAGGATGTGTTTGGAGGGTATGGGCGGGGCGTGTGCTCGTGGGTGGGTGTGTTATGCACGTGTTAGCTGGTGCACGAAACCACACTTAGGTGGGATGCAACCGGCACTGGGATCAGGACCAACTGAGTGTGGAGAAGCAGGAGGGACAAAAACCTGTAATCTTCGCATTTAGGAGGCAGGAGTTCAAGGCTATCCTCGGCTACACAGGGGTTTGAGGCCAGCCTGGGTTATGACTGTCTAAAAACAAATAAACAAACAAAGACAATAACCAAGGATCTTTACATGGAGCCAGCAGAACCTATGCATGGAAGAGGGAGGCCTGTCGCTTTGTGTATCTGAGGGGAGGGGGGTTCCAATAGTACCCCTTTGTTCAGGAAGCTGTGACTACAGCAAGTTCAAGGATTCGCTGGGGGCCCTCCGAGCCCCCTCTCCCACCTCAAGCACTCGCAAAAACTGCCGTTTTACCAGGTAGTACTCATTCAAGTGGAGGCAGGAGGATCAAGTTCAAGGTCATCCCTGGTTACATGAGATCCTCTCTCAAAAAGAAAAAAAAATTGTTATTTTACCTGTCCCCTGCAACAGCCCCCTAAACTGATGCTTTCCTCCCAAGCCAGCTGCCCCTTTTCACAGGGCCCTGGGAAAAAGGTTTTCTTCTCACCATTTGGCCCATCTGCTCCCCACTAGCTCTCCCACCCACCCCTGCGCACCCCGATGTCACTCAGGATGGCCTCAAACTGATCCTCCTGCCGTTGCCTCGTCAGCATGTCCTGCAGCAGTAGGCAGGGCCTTCAGAACCAGGGCCTGGCCTGGCCTTAGAGCCAGTCTTGGACATTCAGTCTGCGTTCTGTCCCCTACCTGGATTCCTCTAGGAAAGCTGATTTGCAAAACTCAGTGACCATATCATGTCTCTTATTTCTCCTGTCTCGCTTCTCAAGTGAAATAAAAGTCTTTCTTTTCCCGCCGTGATTAACACATGTACCATCAGGCTTGAGCGTGGCTTGTTGTCTCCTGGATTCATATGGAAGGGACTGGTGGTGTTAAAGGGAGGGCCCTGGAGAGCTGCAATGGATTCTGAGTGCAGGTGAGTTCCCCCCACTTTTGTTTTTGGGTCTTCTGCCCAAGGTTGTGACAGCCCTAGGCCTTCACTACCCACAACTGCTGACCTTGGACATCCGTCTCCAGAATTGTGAGTTAGATAAACTGTCCTTAATGAGTGACCCAGCCGCTGTATGTTCTTCCAGAGCAACAGAAAACAGACGCAGACCAAGTCAGAACTGATGGAGTGAAGACCCTGGTTTGCTTCTCTGCAAGACCCTCAAGAGTTGAATCCGGCTACCTGTCTGCTGATCTCTTAGAAGAAATCAGACAAATGTCAGGCACTGACCAAAATGTCCAGTATAATTTGCTCCAGTTAGTCTCATGTCTGAGAAATCTATTTTAAGGAAGAAAATACAAAAAGGGGAAAAGCCAAAACATAAAGATATTTATTGAAGCTCTATTTATAGCGAAAATAAAATATATATAATATATAAACAAACATTCAACAAGAAAATGCCATGCACCATTTGAAAGAAAGATTCTACATCAACACTGAAAAATACCAAGGAAAAAGTAGGGTAAAAGTTAAATGTACATTTACAAATTTAGGGGAGGGGGAAGCGAGAAAAAGTGCCCAAGAAAAGCTTTAGTCTAGCCTGGCTTTCCCCCATTTGCTCCACATTCCTACTGGTGATCTCTGGATGCTGCAGAGGGGCAGAAGCAGCCTGGCCTGTGAGCGTGGACACAGCGTGAGCGACCGTCCTAGGAGTGCAGACCCTGACCAGGCCTGCTGGATGTCCTGGAGCCAAGATGTGTAGGAATAGCCGCAGCGCCATATGCATTCAGACTACCCCTTGCCGTGGTGGGGGCAAGGGACCCCACATGGAGAACTCTGCAGGCCCGCCGCTTGCAAGAAGACAGCTCTGAGGACAGCTAGAAGTTAGAGGAACCCAAATCTGGGGCCAAAGACCAGCCGTGCCCACAATGGGTCACCAGCACCTTTCCCTGGTCAGGGTTTTCTTGTCACTCAAGTGTCCTCTGCCCTGTCTGCTAGGGGTGTAAAAGAACCTGCCTCCTGCTAAACCGAAACTCTCTCCTCCCTTGCTGAAGCCTGGGTCAATCAGTCCCAGCAATGTGGGTCACTCGTCAGTGCTTGCAAATATCAGTTTTCATGTCTGGCTACTTCCAGGACAAATGTCTCAGGATCTTCCAGGGGACTCCCTGGCACACCTCCAGCTGTCTCCTATACACACATACATTCCCCCCCTGCTCTGGCCTCAAAATACCTCCGAGCTTAGCAGCTGTCCCTAACTTATCTTCACACAGCAGTCAAACTCTCTCTGCCCATGTGTCCCAGTCTCTAATTAACCCCCACACAGGTGGGCACTTTAAAAAAGAGGCCTCAGGTTGCCTGAACCAATACTGGCACCTCAGTGCTTCAGCGCTCTGGAGAAGAGCTGTGAGCTGTCATGTCAGGGAAGAGGAGACGCAGGACAAAAGGACATTATTACCGTGCTTTTTTCCATTTTTCTTTTTGCACAAAAACAGTCCATTTATTCAAGTGTTCTCCAGCACAAGTACATTAGAAAGGAGCTTTATTATATTCTTCTGGGCACAAAAAAAAATGTGATGAAAGCGGAATTGACAGACTTTCTACATCTGCTGTACGCATTGACCTCTTTAATTATTTCATAAACAGCTATGTCACGAGCATCACGTACACAGATACAACAGAACGCGAGGTGGCGTGGCGGTGCGGAGCCCCCCACGTGCCTTTCCTGGCTGTCCCAGAACCAGACTGTGAAATGTACATTATTATTGTCAATAAATAGAGAAGCAACCCTAAAAAAAAAATAGAGTGGTGGAAGGATGCTGGAACCAGGAAAAACAAACAAACAAACAAACAACAACAAAAAAACTAAAGGGGGGGGAGAAAGAAAGAGGAACTTAGAGCAGGGGAGGGAAGATTCTGGAAAGTCCTGCATTTAGCTGCGTGGAATGTGGAATAAAAGTGCTCTGCCACCGGGGTCAAAGCGAAATCGTCTGAAACAGTAAAAGTTATTACCAAATCAGCTACGGAGTTTATTCTTCAGTATGAATACATGATTTCCCACAAGTACGCACCCGCTACTTCGAAGCCTCAGCTAGAACACGTGAAATCGCTCACTTAGTTTTCAAGTACAAAGTTAAAATGCCTTTTTAATAATAATATATCAGAGTAAAATAATAGTCTCTTTTAAACTCCACTACAAGAAAACAAAACAAACAGTCATTGTCCAGACAGCAGACTTAATTTAACAATATATATTTTTAATAAAATGTTTTAGCACCTTGTTGAGTCGCCTCCTCCCTCTGCATATTCCAAGGAATTTCAGCATTTTGTTGTCTGAATTCTAGGGCTTGCACAACCGAATTGGTCTGTGAAATGGGACAATGGGTGACGCTTTGAGGCTCTGGGCCACTGCTCATGTCCTTGGGGATGGCCGCTTGGTGGAGTTTGAGAGGCCACCTCTTGCACCCTCAAATGGAGCAGATGTGTAGAAGAGGGAGGGGGGAGTTCCAGTTACTGGCATTTCTAGGGTCTTCTGGGGCAGTTGACAAGTTCTTGCTAGCAAAGGGCCTTCTATCTTGGTCTGCCTACTTCTGGTGCCTCAATTTTTTCTGCCTGGAGTCAGAGACATGTCCCTACTTAAAGGTCCACCTTAGCCGGGTCTCAAAAACCCACAAGTATGAACTCCTCACTTCTCAAAGACGACAGCCTGCCCTTACCACAACATAGAAGACCCAAGAACAGGGAACAGCAGTACTCAACCTGAGCCCTTTCCTCACCAATCTGGCGAGACCACCCTGTGTTAAGATGCTGACTCCGCTGGCATTGGCCGGAAGGGTTTGTCTAGCTGTGCATCATCCGTCACATACCTCTGCCATTTTAGGGGGAGGGAGAGGCTCGGCTGCTCCCTGCCAAGTGGGATAACTCAGAACTATCACCTAGTTCCAAACACCGGGCACGAGTAGATGACAAACTCTGTCCACCTCCACAGGCCTTGTGGGAAACTGCTGGATCCAAGCGAATAACCCTTTGCAGTACAAGGTAATAACAGGCCCCACGGAGCAACAGCCCCAGAGACGCCACCACTACTGTGAATGCACCAAGGTGACCGGCGACAGGTATCCAAAGTCTTCTCTACATCCACTACAATAAAAATGTGAAAAACAATTGCAGTTTTCCTGTAAGAACAACCACCTCTCAAATAGCTTGAATCCTTGGTCCTGGAGACAGAAGGTAATCCCTAAAATAGCCAGGGCCCTGGCAAGCTAACTGGGAGGCAAGGGGTACCGGTGGGTTAGACTCTTTCGATACGGACCTGATTTCTTGCCTGGTGGTTCTGCAAATCCATCCCACACTCGAACCATTAGCCAAAAGTGCCTGCCCTCAGGTCTGGCCCTGCTCCTGAGGTTAGGGAGTCTTTGGGATGCTCGCTTTCTAATAGGGTGTCCAACAGAAAGGAGGCTCTAGAGGCCAAAGAGAAACAGCCGACTGCAACATCCCCTCATTCTCTCCAGCTGGCTCCCTAAACTTATTGTTGGCCACCGAGTCCCACGGGGAGCAGTTAGCACCAGCCAGCTCGGGGCCCTGCTGGCGTGAGCGCCTCCAGTGGAGGCCGAGGCTCCGTCACCCTGGCACTAGCACCGGCTGCCGCCTCTGGGCAAGGACCACAGATCTTTGGCACGAGGGGTCACGTGGCACCCACAGGAGGGTGGCTGTTCTCCTTAGCCCCCAGAACCCTGGTGCCCAAGGAAACCAAGCGTATTCTTCGGAAAGGAAACTCCACAGGGAACAAAATCTTGGGGGTACACCTCAAGCCTCCAATCAGTGGCAACTTATAGCAAACTCCCAGACGCTGTGCCCAAGCCCCCAAAACTCTGGCTCAACTGCCATAGTACCCCAGCATCTCCCCTTCGAGCTGACCTCAGAAGCCCCCTCAGGGTGGACGTGGAGAGAAGGAAACCCCAGCTTGGTCACACCGATACATTTCCAGTGTCCTCTACACGCACCTAAGTTCTACCGCGACCACAATGGCCCGGAAGGAAAGCTGGTGATTCCTGACCCCGATGACCCAGGGGACAGCCGTCCTAAGGGTCTTTGTCAGGCTGCTACTGGTCGGCCAGAGGAGGTCTACGTGCCCAGCACTCCTGTCTCGGAGCAAGCCGGTCAGCCACGCCAGTCCCTCGGACTTGCTACATCCTCAGATGCTGAGACTTTTCCTGAACCCCACACCGACCCCTAGGGGTGGGGAGCACCAGGCCCGGCTAAGGTACAGCCAGGCCAATGGGAAAGGCTAACTCCTTCACGGAAGTGGCCAGAGAAGCACTGGAAGAGAAGGTCCTCAACTGTCCCGGCTCAGGGAAGCCTGTGGCCGCGGGGGAGGGAGCACCCTGGACTGCCTGAGGCAGCCCTCCTCCCCCAGCCCTCCTGAATGGTGCTGCTGGACTCCCAAGTCAGAATGGAGCCCCGCTGGAGCAAGGAGGGACAGCAAGCCAACACATTCAGCACGCGGCCTCTGAGGAGGGCAGGCGGGTGCCCCCCTCTCCTTTCTGCTCCAGTCCCACAGCCAACACCTTGAGAACTGGGTGTCATCTTAAAAATCTACCCAGAGGAAATGAGCAGAGGGGCCAGGGCTACACACCCCAAAAAAAGGAGTGGCAAGTCACCAGCTGGTTTACTCCTAAGCCATGAGCAAGAGATTCAAAGCCTTGATTTAGATTTAGCACTAATTACTGATTTGCTTCATTCCAAAGGTGAGGTTCACGGTCCCATTTCCTAATTTTTTAAATTTTTTTTTTCTCTGAATGGAAGCCCTGTGGCCAAGACAGATGTCAATTTGATTTTGTTGGGGAGAATAGGTAGGGGGAGTCGAGGGCCGACTTGACTGGTGCCTAGAGTCGCAGGTCAGTATCACAGGTTGCAAACAGAAAAGTCTTTGACATCACCAGGGGCAAAAGGGATAGAACGTGACCTGCTAGAGGAAGCACCTGCTTGGATCAAACCTCCTCCTTTTCCTGCCTTCAGCACCGAGCAACTTCTGGGATGGAGTCTACCTGCAATCACGGCAACAGAGGTAAAGATCGGCACAGGCCGACTCCAGAATCCTGATCCTGGGGAGCAGCGTGCTGGGAGCTCCCTGGTGATGCCACCGGCATGCATCCGAAGAGATTGCTGTTGCTGTGCGTGTGGAAAGACTGACTGACTGCCGGGGGGTGATCTGCGGCAGGGACCCGGGCTCAGCACAGAGCCCGCTCCCTCCAGCCCCCACTATGTAATATTTCTTATACATGACCCTATCTATGTATTTATACAGGGCCTATCATAGGCCTCATCTTTCTAGGGATGCGGTCTTGGGACCATGTGCTTGACGGCACACCTCCCAGCTCTGCTGGTCCCAGGAGGTGCCGCCCCCCTCCCATTATAAAATATATATCTCTATATGCCACATATCTACACCCCCATCCATCCAGGCAAGCTCTGCCCACTGTGCCCTCACCCTAGAGCCGACAATGCTGTCCCTTGAGACCGCCTGCTGCCAGGCCGCCTGCCCGGTAGGAAGCGAAGTGCCAGCACGTGGGCCTCGGGTGCTACTGACTCAAGGGAAGAGCCCAGCAATCAGACCGAACACTAGAAAAGAAACACGCGCCACGCCAACCACACACACAAGGAAGGAGGCTGCCTGGGCCTCCCTCCGGCCCTGACACACCGGACTCAAGAGGAGGGGAAGTAGAAGAGAAGAGTGACCAGCCCGGAGGGTGGGCCTCGGGACTCCCTGGCCGCCTAGCTCGTGGCTGCACTGCCCAGTGGCCCACCTGGCCCGAGGGGTGGGAGCCAGAGCACCAGAGCCACTCGTAGAAGCACCTGCTCCCCGCACCTTGGTTTGAAACCTAAAGGGAAGGGTGTTGGGTTTTTGTTTTCTTAAAGAAAATCTTTAAAACAAACATAATTATAACCAGAACCATAAGAATAATTATAATAAAAGGTGTCATCAGCCTCCCAGTATAAAACTGCAGCCTTTGGAGATGACCAAAAACATCACATTCCAGGGCCCGAGCTGCCTCGTGCACAGAGGGTGGGGGCCTCATAAAAGAACACACAAAAGGCAACTTAGACAGGAAAGCACCAGTACGTTTTGTATGTTTTTTTATTCGCTCCAGGTGGGGATTTTAGCGGTCACTTTCCCTCACTCTGGAGTATTTCTGATCCCACAAGGAGCTCTCGACTTGGCTGAGAAATCGAACCCAGGGACAAAGTCTTACCCCTGCCATGTGCCAAGGGGCGGCTTTGGGAAGCGAGTCTGGATGAAGTCCAAGCTCAGCTTCCCAGGTTCCACCACCTCAGCTGGCAACGCCCCCCCCCCTTTTTTGGCAAGGAGAAGCAGGGGAACATGACTCCCCAATTCTCCTTCAACTTGTTAAGAACGAAGGGGGAAAGAAACCCCACCAGACTGTGAGCCCCATTCCCTTTCCCTGCCTGGTTGAAACCCTTCGCACATAAGGCCAGGCGGAAGCTGATGTTTTTACTCATCTCGCTGTTTTGAAAGCACCATTGTGAAGTCGGGTTGTACAGTAGTTAACAGTACCTTTTATATATATATCTCATATCTATCATATATATATAAACTGTAAACAAGAGGTAACAGCGGCTTCTAGAAACTGGTTTTCTTCAAGGGTTCCTGCATGGTAGGCACCTGAAATACTGTAGAAAAGCGTCGTGTGGTGTTTTCAGTGCCCTGCTGCTAGTTGGGTTCTGTTCTGAATGACCATGAATGGTGCTGGAGACTGCCCGGGGCTGGGAGGGGATTCTGCCACCGAGTGTCTCTGTTTTCTGTTCCTGCTTGTGCTCCTATCTGATCAGGCTAGAGACAACAAAAGATATAGCTTAAAAAAAAATACCCAATATATAAATTTCTATAGATTTTCTTTTTTTTTCCCCTCTCCCACCTTTCCTCTGCAAGGTATTTACTACTATTTTTGTTACTGATCTTTGCTGCAATAACTCTTGTTTCTGTCACAGCAAGAAACAAAAACCCAAACAAACAGAAAACCCCTCTGAAGAGTAGAAAACAAAAGATTTGACCAAAATAAAAAAAAATAATAATAATAAAAATAAAAAAAGAGGGAAAGGAGAGGGGGCCTGTTTTTGCTTTTTAAATAGGACTGAAGATTAACATTGAAAAACCAGGAGATGATGTCCAACCCTTTCGCAAGGCAAAGCCCTCCGGTCTTTCCGCCTCTGTGGTTGGTTTTAAATTCCTTTTTCTCTTCTGGGTGCTGAACTTCTCTCCGTCCTCACGTTCTTGGTGTTTTGTTGTGTTTTGTTTTTTGTTTGTTTGTTTAACTTTGTATCACTACCTCCATTTGCCCCCACGTCCCTTACACACAAGCAAAATATTCCTTCAGCGGCGCGAAGAGGTGGCGGATGACCGGCACACTCCACGACCGGCCCAGCAGTCTCTGTCTCGCCAAGCGGCTCATGTTGGACACGTCCGTGTAGTGGACGGGGAAGCCAAACACCCTGGAGAGAAAGGAAAGGGCGGCTGAGCGCGGGCAAAGGCCAGGCTGCTTCAAAGCCACCTGACCGCCCGCCAGGAGCGGGTGGTGGCAGCTGTCCACCACAGCCTGGGAGGAACGGTGCATCATCTGCTTCTGCACACCCCCATGCGTGTGGCTTCCGTTCTATGTCTCCAATTCATCATCTGATAGATCACCGGCCACCTGCCAAGTGCCAGTCCTAGTCTCTGTGGGTTTAACCACCAGTGGTGCAATCTTACATTCAGCAGTGGTCGAGGAAACACCTCAGAGGGGCAGCGAGATGGCTCATGACCTGAGTTTAAATCTCTGGAACCCACGTGGTGGAAGGACAACCCACAAAGCTGTCCTCTGCCCACTGCACGTGTACTGTAGTGTGTCTGTCTGCATGCACACACACCTCAGAAATACCTCGGATATGCTCTACAGTGCCCTATGTGAGATCTAGATGGGTTCACCCCTAAATCCCCCTTCAAGAACAAGGCTCCAAAAGGAGTAGGACTCTCGCCCCAAGCTCCAGGATTCCCGTGTGCTGTGGGTGCTGTGTAAGGGGCTCTGGCTAAAAGGCACGCGTGATTCCTAGACTCATCTGGATGGCAACCAGCCGCGAAACATGCCCGTACTTCCCAGGGGCCTGGCATGCTGGGAAATGCTTGTTAAAACTCACTCTTAGAAGAGTGTGTAGGAAACGAGAGTGTGACAGGCAAGGAAGAATCTTTCCTCCAGCCCAGGCCAGAACACTGCACGTGAATGTTCAGGTACGGTACCTCTCCATTTCAGTGCACCATAGGATGTCTTCCTTCTCGTTCATGAAGACGGGGAAATGCTGGTCTTTGCCCTGCTTTATGGAGTTTGACCTGGTGGTGATGGTCCTCACTTTGCTGAACTAGAAGATGAGGAGAAGAGCAATGAGCAGGCATTGCTTGCCGACACGGGCGAGGCTGGTCCCCCCAGGTTCACCAAGTGAACCTTTAGCTTGACGCGCCTGCCCAGAGGTCATCTGGACGTTCTTCATCCAGTCAAGCTAGTCAGACTGTAAAAGCAGAAGCTGAGGAAACCTCACTCCCCAAGTCTCCCAAAGCATCTCTCAGAGATGCCGCAACTTCTAGGCAAAAGGGTGTTATGTAACAGACTCCGGTCAACAGCCCTGAAGGCTAAAGCCAAGTGCCTCAGGCCCTCAGGAGGGTTCTCCGGAGAGAAATCACATGACAGGAGGCTGCTCTCTGCTCTGAAGGTTCTTCTGTAGACCTCCAAACAAAACAAATACTACCTTGCAGATTTTCACTGGGAGCCTGACTCCCACTGTTGCCGTTTAGTTCGAACCCAGACACCGGCCCAATGCCCAAGCATGATCTGGCTAATACCGTGGGCTTTCTCGCTCCTCTCGGAGCCCCTCAACCCCTATACGGCTGTGTGCTGACTTCTGCACCCCAAGCTCCACCTCACCCTGCCCTCTATCGAGGGGGCTAAGGCTGACCTTGGCTATTCTGCCATGCTCCAGGCACTCCTGCAGCTCCAGCTTGTCATTCACAGTGGATGCCAGAGGCCTAGGAAGCAAGAGAGACCAAGTGACAGCACGGAAGAGGAAGCCCCAGCCAGGGGCCAAGCCCGAGCTGCCACCTGACTCAACACGAGTCAATCCAAAGCCCCCAGCCCAACCGTACATGTGCTGCGACCCAAACACAACACCGACTCAATCCGTCCATTCTTCGTTCTTAAGGTGTCTCAAGTATCCAAAGGCAGCTGGTGTCTACCTCAGGCAGGGAGCACATGTAACTCTTTAAAATTTATTTTATTTATTACTGTTTATATGATGGGAGGGCACCTGTGGGTGACACGGTGCATGCGTGGAGGCCAGCAGAGCTCTGCGGTTCTCTTCTGACCTTTACCTTCATTCCTGGGATGGAACTCAAATCAGACTTGTATAGCAAACACTTTCACCCACAGAGCTGTTTTGAGGGCCTGAACATTTTTTATATCATTTTTATATCAAAATTTTATTATTTCAAAAGATTTAAAATGGGAAAATAGAAATAAATGCAACATCACAGAGTATCTTGTAAAATACAAAGGCAGAAATAAATTTTGTGATTTTTTTTTGGTTTCTTTTTTTTTTAATCCCACTCCATCCAAAACCCCAACCAAACCCAGAGTTCTCAGCATGAGGATCACACCACCACACAATCTGCCAACACAGTCAGTCACCAACCATGTGCCCTCAAACTCTTGGCCGTCTCTGTTTCGATCACACCAACCCCACCTCTAAATCCCACACCACACAATTTGTCAGCTGACCCAAGCATCCAGGTCTACAAGCAGCTATGATCAACTAGCATATTAAACTGGTTATTTTTAAAGAAGCTAAGTTTTATGTGTCCGACAGCAGAGCAACCCTTGTGGATGAAGACTGTCTTGTATTTGTGGTCACTGTGTATGAACACTGGAGGAAACTGACTGGAACATACATTTTTTCAATGTGTCGCTGACTGGGAACGGGACGACTGTAATCCCAGCACCTGGGAGGAAGAGCTGTTACGGCTTCGGAGGCCAGCCTGAACTAACTGACACAAAGTTTTGTCCCAAGTCTAGAATTTTGTGGCAATGAATGAATGTGTTCTTGGGAACAGCCCAAATCATGAGATCCCTTTTGTGCTGACCTTTCCTGGTAGCTAAGAGTCTGTAACTGGGCAGGAGAGGAAGCAGCTGTAACCCTAACTAACACTCGAGAGGCAGAGGCAAAGGAACTTTATGTTAAGGTCAAGCACCGACACTACACGACGAGACCCTGTTTTGAAATGCTATGTCTACCACCATTCCACCCCGCCCCGCCACACACATCTAAACATTGGGGGGGGGCAAAGCACCAGGCATTCAAGAGACACCAACCTAGATGGGCCCCTCAGTGTCTCCCTCCTGTCCACAGACACCTGCCCCCAGGCCAGGCGCTCTCACCAACCTGTTCATACCGGGAAGGTTACCCCAGAAGTAGCGGGCCCTGTGTGCAGCTGACACTTCTTTGGCATCAATCATCACAGGGTTGGACTGAAAAACAGGAGATGGTTTAGAGATGAGCAACAGAGAGCATTAATTAAATACTGCTGGTAATTGAGCTGGCTGAGAGCCTTCAGCCTCAAAGGGGTTTAACTCTTGGGAAACCACACACTAGGATAGCCTGAGGCCCCTAGGAAAAGCTGGAATTCAACCTAACCACATTCCGCCTATCTGCTGTAACATTCTAGACCAGCACAGTCTAACTGAGCTTCCTGCGATGATGGGAATTATTCTTAGACACATCTCTGTTCAGCTCAGTAGCCAGCGCTGTACTAACAGGCAGCTACAGTGTGCTTGAAAGGGGGTCAGGGCGTGCTGTTTAAATAGCCACGTGTGACTGATGACCAGCAGAGCGGACAAGGCAGTTCTACAACTCGGTCTAGCTCCAATAAGAAGCAGCCCCAAAGAGTATGTGTGGTCCCTGTGCCCACTCACATTTAAAGACAAGGTACCAGCTTGAAGCTTTACTGACTCAGATTCATTCAGAGAGCTTATCCCAAGAATGCCTTGGCAGCAGAAATCCTGCAAGCATTAAGTTCAACTTGGAGCTGAACTGGGATTCTCACCTTAGGAAATACAACTAAGATAAACTATTATCCTCCCCCTCCTCCATGTCAAAGGCACCCATCACAGTGCCAGAGACTGAGGACAAGCCATTCTGGCCAGAGAAAATTCAATCTGGCATCTCAAGCATCCCCTCATGTAACATCAGAGAACCCCAAATCTCAGGAGCTTGGCCTCCACCTAGTGTATTAGGAGCGGTCCTTTAAGCCTCTCAAAGTGAAAGCACTCATTCTGAGTAGGTCCTGAATGCTGCCTCTTTCCTGTGAGCCCAGAGGTGCTTCAACAGGCCCCTGCGAAGCGGAAGTCACCACTCCCCAGTTGCACAGTGCAGATGAGACATGGAAGCGCAGCGGTACAGGGTAGAAGCCAGGCTGGCCAGCTGAGGTCGGTAGCTGTACCTCGAGGAATCGCGAGATGTCCCTCTTGTCGCTGACGCCCATGGCCACCACATTCTCAAAGAGCCAGAAGAAGGGGCGATCATCTCCCTCCTTGGGCCGCGCATCATGCAGCAGGCGGTAGAACTCAAAGAAGAGGCGGCCAGTGCCCTCTGAGAGGTTGGAAGAGAAAGCCGTCAGCGGCGGCTGTCTGCTGGACAGGGGTGGGGCGCGCTCGGGAAGGTGAGGGAAGAGGGTCAACGAGGAGCTGCCCAGAGCAGAACCACCCAAGGAGGAAACCTAAGTGCAGAAGCACCAGCTCGGACGGTGAAGGAGCGAGGACACCTACCGTAGAGTCCCTTGCGGGCAGGGTTGACGATGGAGAGGTCGTTGCAGGGACTGCCCCCAATCACCAGGTCGAATGGGCCCCACTCCTGGATCTGGGAGGATAAAGGTAACATGATGGACCTGCTGTCCAGGGGCAAGGCAGAGCAACAAACTGTAAGCTTGACAGGCGTGGTGGCTCCAGATTCTGGAACATTCTGGACCATTCTGGAATATTCTGACTATTCAAGGCCAGCAGGGAGCACCTATCAAAAGCATCCCTCCCTGAGGAAGGCATTCCTGGTGCCCCACACACCTGCGCTACCTATGGAGATGCCCTCTGGGATTGCAGAGGTAGACCAGGGCCTAAAGCAAGACTTTGCCAGGATCCCAAAATCCAAGAAATGGAGGCTGGTTAAAGCAACTGCCAAAACTATCCCAGGATGGGAACTCCTGTCTCCAATCCAAAGGAAGATTCTAATGAGAGCCCTGAAAATAGCAGACACAGCTAGGTCAGAATGGCAGCTCCCCGAGTCCCTTTCTCTCTCTCCCCGCTTCCGTGCAATGGTAAAGACAGAACCCAGGGCTTCTTGAGACCTGCTTCGATTACATTCTCAGTAATCAAATTTGCTCCCCTTTACAAAATCTGCTTATGTATTTGTGCGTGTGTGTTGCATGCGTGTTCAGAGGACGCCTGCTGGAGGCCGGAGCAGGAGTCTGCTATTGCTTTCCGCCGCACTGCACTGAAACAGGGGCTCTCAACCAAACGCTTGACATTTTGGCTCAGCTGGCGATCAGTAAGCTCTGGGATCTGCACGGCTCTGCTCCCCAGTGCTGGGTTAATAGACACATCGTGCCTTTTTGCCTGGGTGAGGATCTGAACTCGGTTCCTCACACTTGCGGAACAAGTGCTCTTACCCACTGAGTCATCTCTCCAGCCAAATTCCCATTTTTAATCTGCCTATTACTCTCACAAGTCTAAGGAAAATGGAAACCCAGGAGGAACCATGGCCACTGGAAAAGGGGAAAGGATGAAATGATGGACAGATGAGAGAGGCCGGGGGCTGATCAGAAACTGAGGACGCACAGGCGGGAAAGGGCAAGGCACACCCCGCAACGTGGACATACATGCTTCTGTGTGACGCTGCGGACGTCCCCGACGTACATGATCTTCCCCTGGTGTCGCACCATGCCCACCGTGATGGAGTCCTCGCACACTTCCGAGGCAATGTAGCGGTCCACTTGGATGCCCAGATCCTTCAGCACCAGGAGCCCTGTGCCAGCCAGCAGAGAGCGCGTCACCGCTGCCACGGCCCTGATCCTCCCTGCCGGCTGCCCGCAGGGGTCATCTGTAGTCTGAGCCTGGCCTTGCCCATGAAGCTCCCTGAAACCATTCATCCCTCCCCCCCACAGTGATTTTATGATCACTAGTCCCACCACCCCTCCTGTTCCCGCCACAGCCTTTCTTTCCTTCTGTCTCTCTCCGACTTTCGTGTCTTCCTGCATGTGCAGTACACTTGGTTTTATCCTGGCTGCCTCTGGTGGCATGTGCTGGAGCACTTGCCGGCGCACTACCTGGAATCCATTCTTAACCTTAAGCAAATCTACAACAAGGGCATGCTGCCGTTTCACTCCGGTACAGCCAGGAGACTGACAGCAGGTGGTTTTATGCGTCTAGAGTGGAAAACCACTTTTCAGTGGCCTCTGTCTAATGCATTCCGTAACTTCATCTTGGTCCTTCCTCACCCCTACCTTCCTGTTGAGATCCTACCATACCTTGCCAGCTCCAACAGAATGCCAACTAGGTGGCTATCTGAATAAATTACTGCACTTACGTTCGGCAGAATCCTATGTAGTACTCACTAATGAACAAAAATGAAATGGTAGTCATAATAAGGAGGCATGCTACAAGACAGTATCTATTGATATGACTATATAATACATATGCACAGAAAAAAAATTGAAAAGTTATATACTAAAATGTTTACTATACGATTATAGGTGACTGAATAGCCTGGAGTATTTTCTAGTTTAAGTACAACAGAGTTGTGCATGGCGTGGTCACCCAGCCCATCCTTCAGTGGCTGCAAAGATCTGTTATCCTCTGCCAGATGTCCTTACTGAGTGCTTTCATCATTTAAAATGGAATTTCACCTTTTTTGGAAAAAAAAAAAGTGTGTGTACCAGGGACATCATATGTGCCTGTGGAGGACCAAGGGTGACTTCAGGAATCATCCTGGATTGCTTCTACCTCCTTTTGACTTCACTATGGATTTCCCAGGCTCCACCTTCCAGAGCTGGAAGTGCAGGTCACTGCCATTTCCACCTGATGTATTACATGGGATCCAGGGTCTGAACTCTGTTCCTTCTGCTAGCAAGGCAGTCTTAACTCCTGAGCCATCTCTCCAGCCCTGAAATTTTAACTTTCAGGGTAACAGTTTAATAGTCGATCTTTTTGTTGTTGTATCTTTAGAACAAGATCGCATTGTTGCCTTGAAATCCCGATCTTCTATCGCTTCTCGGCCTTTTGGCTAAGATCAAGTATAGTATCTGTTCTTATCAGATAATAACATCTGATACGTCCTCCATCCGAGGACAATATATTAAATGGATTTTTGGAAGTAGGAGATGGAACAGGAGCTTGCTCCGTCCACTCCACGCATCGACCTGGTATTGCAGTACTTCCAGGAAATAAAAGGTTAAAAAAGAGAAAGAAATCGCGATCTTCTGGCAGCTACTTCCCAAGTAGCTGGGATGACGGTGGGCGTGGGCCACCCTTGAGTTGTCACTCACACACCCCTGTCCAAGGACAAGCACTGCAGCCTGGGAGCCCATACCACTCACCTGTAGCAATTCCATCAAAGAGAGATAGCACCCGGATGGGCTTCCTTTTCTCGGCTGGGACAGGTGGGTAAACCTTCGGAGGGTCCTAGGCAGTGAGTGCTATAGGTCAGGTCCATGCCTAGGAATTACCCAGATGCCCACCCTGCCCTGGCCCTCTGGTTGAAAAGTGTAGGCCTTCTAATAGATCTGCACAACCCACGTACAGCTCAGCCCCTTCTGCAGTGCAGACGTTCACTGCAGCACTTCCCAGGGCTCCGAGTCTCAGCAAAGAGTGCAAGACCACAGCCTAGGCCCAATACTCACAAACTCCTGGTCATGGTTATTGGCGAAGAACATCTGCAGCCGAGAAGGCCAGTCTTCCCGCCGTCGCAGCAGCCCGTAGGTGCCCTTGTGCCCACACATGTAGCAGTTCCAAGGGTCTTCCTTAATGGCTGCTTGGGCAGCTCCAGGCCCCACCAAGAGATCCACACACTCAACACAAAAGCACCTGTAAGGAAGCCCGATGAACAGGGAGTGGGATCAGCCCCGGTCCAAAGCCTGAGGTGGGTTAATGGGCAGGAAGCCAAGGCCAGAGCATGGCAGACAGGGCAGGTGGGCCAAGGCCCAATGTGGACCCAGTGAGGTGGGGCGCAAGGACCCTTACCTGCAGCAGTTGTTGTTTCCACACATGAGCACCTCGCGCCCCCCGCAGCAGATGGTGCAATAGGACTGATAGCCGTCATCGTCATACTGGTACGCGCACTCCAAGAAGCAGTTCTAGAGAGAGTGCAGAGGGTCACAAGCCATCACGGCAGCCCTCAGCACAGCCAGTGTCAGGGTCTCCACCTGGCCTTTAGCGACTCAACTCAGCATGCAGATGGGACCCACTGACCAAAGCCACTGACCCCTGATGAGGGAGGGAGGGAGGGAGGAAGCCTGTTTGGTTTCTTCACACACTGTAACGTAGTGCAAAGGACACTGACGGCTGAGAACTGTCCACCACCTGTCTCTTCTTGCAGCTCTCTCGGGGAGGAGAGCTTAATGTCAAGGTAATCCACGTGTCTGCTTGCCTGCCAGCCCGCCCCGACCCCGCCTCTCTGCCACTTGCCCTTCATGTCAGGAAAGGAAGACTCTCTCCCGGGTACATGTGTAGGGCCAAGAGTGGACTTGAGAGAAATTTCAAAGACATAAATAAACCACAACAAGCCCCACCCCCAAATATTAGGGAGCAAACAATTTTTATGTTGGAATCTTGGAGGTCCACATCACACACCTCAAATAAGAGACCAACAAACAGGAGAAGGGGTCGTCTTTGTGGATGTCCCTACCTTGCAGTTCTGGCACATTCCACCAATGAAGAGTGGATGTTCCAGGGTGACATTGAGGCTTCCACACGAGATGCAAATGTCTGCAAAACAGCAGAATGCCGTGAGCATTGCCTGGAACCCCTAATTACTTGTAGGTTCCCCATCAGAGACAGAGCCCAGCCAAGACCAGCATCACAGTCAGAAACGGTGCCTTGGATCTGCAATCCCAGCACTCAGGAGGATGAAGCGGAAGAATCACTGTCACGAGTCAAGGCATCCTGCACTACACAGTGGGTTTAAGGCCTGTCTGGACTAGAGCATGAGACCCTGTCTCAAAACAAAACAGTAACAACAAAAAACCCAGCTGAAAACTGAAGAGATGGCTCAGAGATTAAGACTCTGCTTCCCAAGCAAAAGGTCCTGAGTTCAGATTCCAGGTCCCACATAAAAACACACTAGGAGGAAAAGACGTGCTGTGCACTTCAAGCTCTGGTAGACAAAGCCTGGGAAATCCCACAGAAAAGCAAAAGGAGGTAGAAGCAATCCAGAATGATTCCTGAAGTCATCCTTGGTCCTCCACAGGGACACATAGTACCCTCAGTTATACATACACACATATATATACACATGTACACACACACACACACACACACACACACACACACACACACACACACACAATAAGTTAAAAAAAAAAAAAAACCCTAGCTGAAAGCCTGTGTCCTTATATCAAAAATAAAGTGAGAATGAGGAAGACACCTGATGTAGCCTTCTGGGCCCCACACATGTGGACACACACACACACACACACACACACACACACCTCTTAGGGCAGCAATGTCATCGGCTAAAAATAAGGTGACATTGGGACAAATCTATTCCCATGAGAAGAACAGTCCTGGCCTAAGTCGCTTGGAGGGATTCTTGGGACAGCCCTCGTGTCTGCCTGTCCCCAATCCTTCCAAACTCACTTAGCCTGAGAGAAGGCGAGATAAATGAAAAGCAAGGTCAACCTCTGTCAGTTTAGTGAGCCTTCTCTATCTTGCTGAGGTCTTCTGAATCCCACAGTCCAGCCCAGACTGTTGTGACAGCAAATTCAGAATACCAAATGCATGGTGCTGGAAACAGCCTTTAGGTGGGAGGCATGCAGACAGGCCTCTGGCCCTCAGTGCCACGGTCACAGGGCCCCGGGCCCATGGGCTGTCACCTTTCTGAGAACCTGGGCCAATGCCACTCTAGGGGCAAAGTTCTCCTGCTGAGCTAGGAGAGATCCCAACCCCCAGCAACACTTACCCTCGATGTTCCTGCACTTCTGCCGCACCTCATACACCAGCCGTTCTGTAGAGAAAGTCTTTGGTCAGAAGGTGACCCGCATGACATAGGATGACACAAGTAATGCCAACGACCGGAATGCCCGGATGCTCTCCAGGTACCTACCTCTTGTGCGTTCATCAATAATCTCCTTGACCTTGGGCTTCTCCGTTGTGCTCTTTCTTGGCTTTTTGGCTGGTGGGGGTGGTGCGTAGGCAGCTGCCTCGGGCTCAACCCACATGTCTGTGTAAACTTCTTTGTAGGGATTCTTCTCCTCTACATCAGAAGACAGGAAAGGAAACCAGGCCCGTTACAAGCTCGACCAGAACCAGCTCCCCCTGCTTGGCCTCCACTGCTTTCCAATGCTGAGGTTCTGGCAGCCCAGTGGAGAACAGCTATCCTGGCACGTGCCAACTCCAGGGTGACTGAGACCTTCTACACCATTTCCACTCCCGCCGCAGGACCTTTGCAGCTCTCCAAGAACGCCTCTCGAGGGTTACCGCACTCACCCTCGGGCGGCTCCAGGCCCTTGGGGCCAGAGGGCTGGAAGCCTCCCAGGGCCCATTCGATCATCTGCTTGTTCTGCACCTCCACGGCTTTGCCGGTGTCGCTCTCGTCACTGTCGTGACAGGCCGGAAACAGCTTCCCTGCGCGGCTGCTGGCCACCTGGAGGGAGGAGCAGGGTGGGGATGGGTGGGATGACAGCTGAGGCCCACCTCTGAGCAAAGGAATGCAAGGACAGGGGGAGGGAAGGACACCCAAGGAGGGAGAGCCTAGCAAAAGGTAGGACTGGAAGGAGGTCTCACAAAAGGGCCTTGAGCGGAGCGCAGCTCAACTCCCGGGGCTCCTGGAGCCCGCCGGTTACGCTCCCGGGCTGCAGGGGGCTTACCTGGAGGACTTCGTAGATGGCTTTGCGGTACATGGGCTGCTTGTTGTAGGTGGCCTGGTGGAAGGCGCTGCAGAAGGAGCTCAGAGGCATCAGCTTCTCCACACACACCTGGAGAGGCCACGCCCAGCCCGTTCAATTTTTTTTCCTGAGACGTTGTCTCACTCTGCAAGCCTGGCTGACTCTGTGTAGCTCTGACTGGCCTTGAACTTGTGATTGTTCTGCTGAGCAGGGATCACAGGACCGGACCACTACGCCCTCCTGCTGCTTCTATAATTAAGCCCCCACCATGTGCCTCCCAATGTCAAGCATTAAGATTGCTGGACCCTTAGAGAACAACTGGAGGCACGGACAAGAGTGACAAATGGAGGAGCCTAGATGAAGTGCGGGAGAGACTTGAAGGCAGGGGAAAAGGAATTCTAGCCAGTGGGCTCCTATTGGCAGCTGAAAGACTGGCAGGCACCCTACAAATAATGATCTCTCAGGTGAACAGATGACATTCTTACTGACCTAATTCCAGATGGACCCCAAGTCCTGGGACAAGACCTCTTTGCATACCCTCCCTGTTACCACTAAACCCAACTCACCACTGAAAACTTGCCATCTCCAAACCACATGACCCAGCGGGTGCCTTCGGCGGCTCGGCTCCGGCCCGTCATCCACCAAGACACGATTCGGCCTGGCCACCAGGAGAAGCCCCGCAATTTCCCCCACACCAGCTCGCCGATGCCAAAGCCCCGGCCGTCCTGCAGCCCCCAAGGGCAGAAATCATTACACAGTGGTCACAGGGCCCGGTACCCACCCGGAGACAGAAGAGAACGCCGTGTGATGGGAGGGAGACCAAAGCAAAGTCAGAAAGATGACAGGGCAGCCGGGAGAGATTGCTGTAGGGAGCAGGACTGGCAGGGGAGGGAGGACGGGGAGGGGGTGTCAGTGGAAGGCCCCAAGCAAAGCGGAAGTAGACCACTCACCTCATACTCAGGCTCGTCATCGGCCGCTTTGGTGGCATTCTTGTCTCCAGCGTCAGCCCCCACTGGCTCAGGTGTGGTGGCCACAGTGGGAGACGCGGGGTCGGTGGGCTGCTGCACAGCTGGAGGGCTGGCTTCTTCCACCTTTTGAGAATCCCCAGACCCCTGGTTTTCCTCCACAGCATTCATTACTGCAATTACCTTGGCTTTCTTCTCAGCCTGGAGAAAGGGAGAGAAAGCCACCTTGACCACCTGGGAATGAGCGAGCCCGATCTCACCTACAGTCTGCAGAGGATGCCTGTTTCCTAATCAGCCTAAGTATCTCCCCTGGGAAAGGCAAACAGCTGAGGCGGGAAGGCAAGCTCGGCTCCTCTCCACCCTGACCTTTTCACCTCCTGGGAAATCTCTGGGTCTAATCTTCCTATCTTGGGTCCAATGTGTTGCAGGCTGGCCTTGAACTTCTGACCCTCTTACTCTACCATTCAAATGCTGGGATGGCAGGCATACACCACTACCTACCTGCTTCTGATCAAGTATTAACCTCGCATCACTGTTTGGGCTAGGATATTGGCTCCAGCCCCTTCTGTCTTGCTTCTCAGTAAGGAAGGAAGCTCTCAGTTTTCCCGGGAAGTTAAGTCCTCCTCATAGTTTGCAATGCACATTTTAATTCTGTGATATTTCCTGGTGACTTAACATCCCCTCTACCTGCTCCAACAGAAAGCGGTGCAAAAGCCTGACCATTCCCATGCTTGGTGAGCGATCAAGTTCATTGAGTAACACAGCCCAAGTTGTTTCCTTAGAGGTGCGTCTTTCAGACCCACCAATACATGCGTTTAGTTACTTTCCGAGTGCACCAATCCGGCACTCTGCTGCCCTGCCGACGAATACTCCAAACTCCACTTATTCTCCACTGAATGGCCGCTAACCTTTCACTGTATCACACTGCTTGGGGACTCCGATCCGTGTGCCCATTTCTTCTCTAGACCTGTTCCCAACTCACCAGAATGGAAATGGTAGCTTTGGTACTAAGTTCTGAAGACCATTTAGCTTCTCCCCCCCCATTACAAAATCTAGGTAGGACACCTATTTTTGCCATAGCAGTTGGGTGGGGGCATTTATTTTCTTGAGGACTAGGGTATGCCCACACTTGTACCCTATCATGGACCCAAACCCTTCACTCCCTCATTTTCAACATCCCTTCATTTGAAACACGGCTTTCCTCCAAGAACCTGGACTTAAGAAAGCAAACCCATTTTCAGAACTGAAAAGAATAATCAGAAACCATCTTGGAGTCGGGCTTGGATGCACCTGTAATTTCAGAACTCACACAGATTGGAGAAGCCAACCTGAGCTACGCTGAAGCCCTGTCTCAAAACAACCAAAGAAGCAAAAGCAACGTGGGAGAGCCTATGTTAGTGGCTGACTGGCCCGGTCTCTTTGGAGTTGCTCTAACCTAAAAGACTATTTGAATGGCAGGATTTCGGGTCGCTTTTCTGCATCTTTTTAAGAACTTGATGCACTGAGGTATCTAGGATTTCAAGGATTCTCCTCTGGGCAAACAAGGGACCCCACATCCAAGGGTCAGTCCCAGGTTAAGAACCTTTAAGGTGAGTGAGCTAATTAATGCACTAATTTTATTTCACTCAATTGCCATGTCTTTGCCTCCAGGCAACAAAGCGAATCTGTTTCTTAAGGCGATTCCTAAAACACAGAGGATGTTGTTGGTTTTGAGTTCTTCTGCCTCAACAACATTCTAAAAGGAATAAGGCATCTTGCTCCTTGTCCAAACAGCTGGGAGGAAGAAAAAAGAGTTCATTTCCAATGGGGGTAGGAGGGTGGGACCTAAGAATTCAGAGCAAGTGCTCAATTCCCCAGCCCCATCCTCACCTGAAAGGGACTGGGCTCTCATCAAATTAGTTTAGCACCACCACCTCCTTCCAGACAAGCATTGAGATTAGGAATGTAGGGCTGGGATTCCCGCTTCCTAAAGACACCTCCTCTCCTGGGACTATCAACTGTACCAGTCACACAAGGCCCAGCTGTCTGCTCCCACCACACCTTCACCAGGCAGGCAGGGGGCTTCGCGCAGGGATGACCCATGCAGTGCAGGCTGCTATCTCAAATGACCCTGAGACCCTGTGTGCGGGTCTGCAGAGGCCCCAGGAGACATGTTGTGTGTGACATTTCCAGCAAGCAGCATGGGTGGGGGAAAGACTCTTCCCCAGGCTGCCAGGTCTCTCAAAGGGAGTCGTGGTTTCCACCACCCTCATTACTCCCCCACAGCCTCTTTGTCTCTCTCCTCACCCGCTGCACCCCAGTTCCTGAAAATTCTTCCCCCACAACTTCCCTCATCTTGTCAAATGCTGCTGCTGATTGCTACTCAGCATCTCCAACCTACCAGCTCAGGAGAACGCCCGCCCAGCACGGCTCGGGCAGGCAGGAGAGGGGGTTACCAGCAGGAGGCCAGAGGAAAGGGGAAGAAGGGGCAGCGTGGCTTGTGGGGGAGGGGCTCATTAGAATAGTCAGCCTGGTAGTATTGAACCGGATTGCCCACATTCACTACTTCTGCCCTTCTCGCCAGGCAGACAATAGGAAAGGAAGAGTTAACTAGGGGCTACCACGTTTGGGATCCCAGCACCCGAGACCGGGCAGAGCCCGACGGGGACGCCACACCATCCCCCACTACGGCTGGCTAGCCGGCCACTTGGCCTCGAGTTCCTGCAGCCCGCGATGGCCGCTGCTAACTCGGCTGACTACAGCCTCCCGTGCAGCCCAATCTCCTCCGGCAGCTGGAAGGCTCCACCTCCTTCTGCGACTTCCATTCCAAAGGTCAGAGGTCTGAACACCGCTGACCCCGAGCCCACGCTGTGGAGGGCTCTCCCCGTGTCACAGGACAGCGGGCTGCCCCCCACCCGGCCCTGTGACCCTGAGGGTCGGGAGCACCGCTCCCTGCTGTCCCCCGCCACTTCTTTCTGGCCGGCGGCCCGCGGGCTCACAGGAACTCGCGGGAGAGGAGGCTGCACCTCAAGCTGGCAGGGCCCTGGGACAGAAAGGTCCCGCCACCAACCAGGCACACGGGGCCGCAAGGAGCTGCCAGGCGCGCATCTGCCACCAGCTCAACCCAGGCTACTTCCAATCCAAGTCCTGGTCCGCGGCTGCCACCAGCCGGGCCTCCTGGTCCCCAGCCCGCAGTTACCACTGCCGGGGCTGCTCTTCCTGAGCGTGCCAGGTGCCACTTGAGTCGAGAGGAGAGGGGGGTCTGGGGGCTCCTGAGCAGAGTAAGTGGGACGACACGAAGTCAGCACGCCCGGACTCAGGTGGGCCGCGGGCGCCGCAGCTGCCGCGGGCCGGGGAGGCATACTTGACTCTTCAAACACTCCGGGCTGCGGAGATCCTCCCACCGGCTCCGCGCCTCCCCGCCCCCGTCTCCCCGGGGCTCGGTGCAGGAACCTACCCATAAGGCCAGGTGCAGCCCCTCTGCGGTCCGGCTCAGGTGTGAGCCGCGGCCCCGAAGCTCTGTAAGTAGCTGCCCGTCCGGGGGGAGGGGCAGGGGGCGATGGGGCTGGGGGCGGAGGGGGCCACAGGGAGGGGGAGGGGGTGCTGGGGGGGAGGGAGGGAACATTTTCTTTGTCTAGAACTCCAGGTCACGTGGGCCCCGCTGGAGTGCGTGGTTGGCTGCGCGCGGGCCGGGGGAGGGGGCCGGCCTCCGACGCTGGCGGTGGGCCAGCCCCTCTCCCGGGTCCGAGGGGCGCAGGGGGCCCGGGGGCAAGGACGGCCTGCGCCAGTTCCCAGGGCCCCGCCCCGGCCGGCGGGCAGACGGAGGGAGCGCCCCTCCTGCGGGCGGCCCGCCCTGTCTCCCCCCCTTACCCCCGATGGTGGGGATTAGCCTGGCCCGGGGCGCGGAGAGCGCGGCGGGAGCTCGTGGGGAGCGCGGAGGAGCCGCGGCCGGCCGCGAACGCTGCGCTCTCGGATAGGCCTGGGAGAAAGTTGCAGAAAGTGAGTTTCGCAGAAGCACGATCCAAACAAACCCGAAGCTTACAGATAAGACGAGGCCGGGAACTTAGGGAAGCGGAACCTGGAGAAACTCAGAGAATCCAGACGGGGTAGACAGAAGGCACGCACGCACGTTGGGAGCGCTCCAGAACTGGAACTGCTAGGGGGACCCCCGGCACCCGTTCGCGCTACAGGTGGGTGGGAGGGGGTGCTTTAAAAAACGTGGTTTACAAATTCGGGCTTTGAAAACCCATTCCTGGCCCAGACCCTCGGGGGAAACAGTGGGTCTTTCCTTGATTGTCTTATTTTCCTGGTTGAAAGGCTGAGAGGGGCGAGGGACCCCACTCAAGGGAGAGCAATGCCTTCATTCCTAGCCAAGAAATCCCCAGCGCGTGAGGACTTCGCTTATGGTGTCGCGCGCCGCTATTCCCAGCACTTTCAGTGTGCAGGCAGAAAAATCGAGGATCTTGAGTTCAAACCCATCCTTTGCCACTAACTTCGATGGTCCCGCCTGGCCCCACTGTTTCAAACGAAAACAACTGCTGGCGGCAAGATGGCTCGGCGCGCGTAAAGGCACCTGCGCACAAACATGGCGACCCCAGTTGGAGCCCTAAAGCCCACATGGTGGAAGGGAAGAACCAGCTTTCAGAAGCTGTCCTCTGATCCCCAAGTGGGCTTAATTCACTTGTGTGTGTCCTCTTTCTCTCCTGCCATATGTCCCTCTCCCACATCCTTTCTCCTAAATGAAAAGCCAACTACAGAAGAAATGACTTACGCAGGTAAAGATGCTGGTAATGTAAGCCTGGTGAGCTGCGTTTTATCCCTGGAATTCACAGCCAACTCCACAACGTTGGCTTCCGGGATCCCCCTCAGCCCTTCCCCCCATTATACACCCACAAAAGGAAAAACAAAATAAATAAATAAATAAAAACAGGACTGGCTCCCAGAACCTCCAGGTGGAGCCACCAGAAATCGCCTGGGCCATTTTAAGTCACTTAGGCAACTTACCCCAAAGCGGACACAACCCTTCCAGCCGCCATTACGTGGGTGCAAGCATCAGATACAGGGAAAAAAATGGCATCAGGTCTTACCCTGGGAAAACTTACTAGACTTAGGGAGATATGTGCACAGATAACTGTGTGGATGATTAATGAGGTTAAGGAAGTCAGTGGATGAATGGGATCTGAAAAGACAGCAGGTAGGTGGGATAAGTGACATACTCCTCAGGAAGGAAAGAAGAAACCCCTTTAACCTCATTTAACTAACACTAGAGGCAGGGAAAAGATAAGGCTGCATAATGGCCAGGGGGCCAAGCGCGACAGGGATACATTCTCTTGGCAGAATAAGAGGTTTTCTGGTGAATGGGTGTTGTAGAAAGATTAGAGAGGTGGCAGTGTGCAGTATGAACTAGAAAGGATTTGTAAATGAATGCTCTTAGCAGGGGAGAGCTAGCAGTGTGACTGGCCCACTTGTTAGATCTAGACTTGAGTTCTGATTCTACCACAACCGCCATGACCTTGACACAAGCAATTTAACCCCCAAAAGTTTTTTGTTTACTCATCTACAAAACAGGGGGGATGACATCAGCCCTCAGGAGCCCTGGAAGACCAGCACCCTAAATATAATGAGAGAACTCCCTGGTTACCTGGCTCCCAGCCACAGGCAGCTGGTACACACACCAGCTGGATCAGATATGGGTGTAATGAGGTCAAGAGATGCATCATGAACCCTCCATTTCTCCTGGGGTGCAGCCTATACTCTTTCTGGGCCCATCAGAAGACTTCCTGAAAAGTAAGGCCTGCCTATCAGAAGACCCTCTCCATACAAAATTTAGGAGTATAAAGCCAGGCCTGGTAGTACATGCCTGTAATCCCAGCACTTGGAACAAAGCCAAGAGGATGACAGGTTTAAAGTCAGTTTGAGTTCCAAACTAGCCTGGACTACAGAGTGAGATCCTGTTTCAAAAGCAAAAACCAAAAAAACCTGTAGGGTGCAAACTTCCCTTACAGGAAAGACAAGCCATTCAAAAACCAAAAACTCAGACCATCTTCAGCCCTAACATCTGTCAACCCGATCAAGATATCTGCCTTTTTGGAGGTCGCCCAAACTGGAGAAAAGCAGTGTAGAAGGTTCCCTAAACTGAAGACTTTGAGGCTAGGGGTAGCTTCATGGGAGAGGATACATGTTTAGCATACATACAGCCCTGGATTTGATCCCTAGCATAGAAAAAAGGATGTGTTGACGAACTGTTGGAGAAATGGGGGAATGGTAAGTCCTGAATTTATGCCTCTTGCCTGCCCCCTGACCTTTATTATTTATTTATTTACTTATTTATTTGGGCATGTATGAGTATGTGCGTGTGTGGCTGGGTATAGAAGAGGGCGCTCTGTGTGCCTGTGGAGGCCCAAGGGTGACTTTGGAAATCGTCCTGGGTCCTACTTTCTTACTGCTCTGCTTCAGGGTTTCCCCAGGTTCCACCTTCCAGGGTGGAAAGTGGATCTAGAATCTGAACTCAGGTCCTTTTGCTTTCCAGGCAAGGGCTTAACCCCTGAGCCATCTTTCCAGCACCCTTTGTTCAATGACCTGTAAGGAATGTAAATGATTTGCTTATTGAAACCATACAGGCCTAGCCAGCCCTCAGGCCTCTTTTTCAAATGAACTCCCTGGTTTCTGACTTGCTTTCTTGCTACTCTTTTCAGATCCTGTTAGTTTGTTTACCACAGGGATTCACATAGGCTGGGTTAGCCTAGAACTGACTTGTAGCCTAGGCTGGCCTCGAACTCCTATTCCTCCTGCCTTTACCTCAAAGTGTGGGTTACAGATGTAAGCCGCCATACCTGAGCTTTGGATACCCTTCCATGTCTTATCTCCCCGTCCAAAGGTGTCTAACTACCTTGGATTCTACGATCAAATTTCTTTACTCTCAGGTTAGGGATTAAGCTCAGGGGTAGAGCTCTTGCCCAGCAAACACAAGGCTAGGGGATTCTGTCCTTAGCAATGAAGGGGGGGGACACACCAAATTTTCATTAATCTTAGTCTCCAAAACTTCAAGGCAAACCTTATCTCTTCCACATAATTTCCCTTAAGTGAAAAGAAACCGGAACTCAAAGGTAGCCCCTAAGGAATTTAAGTGTTATTATCCTCCTGTGGTCATGCAGCTAGGACTTTTCATAAACACTAAGATGTATTTTCTTCACTGGTCAATGGACAATCAAGCCCCAGAGAAGAAAAGATCTCAAGATCTGGGATGAGTAAAAGGTAAAAAGTTCAGGGGTTAGGGAAGGGGAGGAAGCAAGGTGGGCCTCCACGTGTTCTCTGGTCACTCTGCTTTTGACCTTCCTAAGGAACTTTCCCTGCTTCGTTCCTGGGATAAGTCTTTTGATTGAGATAAAGATAGTCAACCTAAAATAGCAGCCTCGTGTAAGACAAGCTCTGTTCCTGGAATTGCTTTCAAAGTATTTTGAAAGGAGTTGTTCCTGGATGAGCTGCAGCGGATGTCAAGAGCCTGAAAGAGGCCTTGGAGGGACAGATGGATCATCCAACAGAGGTGACCTCCAAGAAGGCGCATCCTGCCTGTCAGGAGACAGCAGGGACTCAACAGCCACCGAAGCTGGTGAAAATGTCTCTTATGGACACTCGGCCCTGATCCTGTATCCATCAAGCAAATTCATTTTTAACTACATATCACACACACACACACACACACACACACACACACACACACACACCAATGAACTCCAGAAAACAACAGGACAAGTATTATGATGTGGACAAGGTTGTGTCGTGTAATAACCTGGAAAGCTTCCAGTTCTGTTGCATATTACTTTCCTGGGTCTTAGAAGCCCAAGAAGAGAAGTGTATAAACCTGACTGTCCAGTTATGCAGACCTAGATAAGAGCTCAGGTTAGGTTATCTACCAAATAGCAGTACTGCCTTGGAGATCAGCGGCGAAGACCATTTTAGCTTGACTGGCCTCCGTTCAAAGTTCAGTGTCTGTGCCATGTGTCAGACGCCTGTGAGATGCCGCGATGTTACTGCCACCACACATAGAGGCAGCACCTGAATCCCTGTACTTAAAATCAGTGACGTCACTACTCCTATAAAGCAACATTTAGGGAAGGCACTATGTCCCTTTTGAAACAAACCTCCCCGCACCTACAGAACAACAGGAAAAACTTATCTAGAGCAAAGGCCATGAGGTCAGGATGGAAGCAGGTTCTGAACCCCTCTTTCTGTCTATAGCCTGGTGCGAAGCATTCAGCACTCTGCATGACATTCCACCATTCAAGGCCCCCACAAATCTGGAGGGCTCCGTGATAAACTGTACATCCCACGCTCTGACGCCCACTTGCTATTCTAGTGCCATGCCTTCCCACAATGTCCTTCCCTTCCAGCTCCCACCAGTCCAACTCCTAGGCAGGATAGAACTATGCCAGTTCGCCATTTCCTTTCACCAAGAAAATTTCTATAGCCTGAACAGTCCATGAGAGTGGGTGCTATTTGTATGTAGTATTTAAATTAATTAAAATTAAATAATCCAACTTGGCTCTTCTGTTACGTTATCACGAAGTGTCCAAGAACCACCATACTGGATGGCGTAAATTACAGAATGGTTCCTTCATCACAGAAGGGCCCTCTGCACCCTTCTTATCTCTCTGGACTGTTCCTGTGTTCCATCCTAGTCCTTTCTGGCTCCCCGCAATCCACTGTGTAAGAATCTAGGTCAACCAGCCTTTGCCTTGGGAGAAAGTCATTGTGAGCTCACCTTCTCCCCAAGATTACAGATCCCTAGTGGCCAGGACAAGATCTGCTCGGCCTCCCTGGAAGCTACGGATGGAGCACCTTGTACATGGGGACCAGAACCATGTTGGTGGAACTGCATGCGATGCTGCCTCAGGAGCCTCATCCACGTCTATCCCCACCTTCCAGAGCTCCCTTCCATAATGGTCACCAAGAGGCCCGGGTCTAGGGCTTCCTGAAGTAGCCAAGAATCTTCACTTTCCTGTTGCTGGGGAAATCCATATGGGCTTTGCAAGCAAATGACCAGAACTGGGCTGCTGGTGGGTGAAGCTAAAAATAGCCTCGGAGCCAACAGCATGGAGTTAACGGGACTTGTTGCTAAGGAGACAGCTGCAGAGAGAGCAACCAAGCAGGAGAAGGCTTCAGACGCGCACCAGGGAGCAGAGGCTGGGCTGGGGGACTCTAAGTTGACAGGGATCCAAGGCTTCCCACCTAGAGATGTGCGGCCTTCTGGCTGCACCTGACCAGTGCTCTTAAGTGGGGCAAATGCTCCCCTTGTCCCTCAGTACCTCATCTCCATGGCAACCACCAGGACTAGGGTGAAGTACCAGCCCCTAGAAGGGAGGCCTCTGCCTGGAGCTGGTTGTTATGGCAACGTTCCCCTTCCTGTCATTCTCTCCCTCCTGGCTTCTCCTGAGGGAAGAGGTGGGGGCCAGAACTTGGCTTAACCAGCAAGACTGGGAAAACCTATTTCCTGACAAGACTAGCCTACCGGGGGGCTCCAGACGCTTCTGGGGGCCCAGGAAGGTCAGCCAGTACTTGGTGCCGAGCACAGCTGCCTTTTCTTTCCCTAAGGCCCGGTCGCCCTGCAGTCACTGGGGTCTGATTGTATGGGGATCACTCAAGGATGGTTTAAAATACAGATTCCTGGGCACTACACAGACTTGGACAGAGAGACCAGGACTCTCAACACTTATCCTAGGTAACGCTGATACTAGCCAAGTGTGGGAAACTTCTGAGAGCCCTGGCTGTGGGTTGCAAATGAGTAAACTGAGGCCTAGAGAAGGCTGAGCCCACTGGAAGAGTCGGACACCAACAAGGAGGACATGCTCTGGAGCAAGCATAGGAAGAAGGGCAACAGAGGTGCGCCCCTCATCTCAACGCAGGTGTCCCAGATGGGCTGCCCCACTTTTTCCTTCTTGCTATGGTCAGACACTGGGTCCTGATTTAAAGCTAAAGGAAACCCCGAGCCCTGGTGGCAGAGAGAATCGACAGTGGGGAGTACAGAATGGTAGCAGCCCAGGCAGATGATTCAGGCTGAACGAGAAATCCATCCTCCACCAAAGAAAAGCAAAAGGGTCGCCATGGCAACTGCAGGGTGCCGGCTGCATGCCACCCACACAAACTTGGGCACTGCTGCAGAACCTTGTCCTTGAGCTTGGGAGAGGAGAAGCATTTGGGCGAATGCTGCTCAGCCTGCCCGCACTGACCAGATCCCTGTCCTGGAGTCCACCTGTGAGTCTGCCCAAAACACTCCTATGGCCACAGGGTTGAGTCCTAAGCGCCGCTGGCGCCCAGGCAGACAGAGGGCCCTGGGGAGCTGTGGAAGCGATGAGCTCCTCACAGCCTAACTGTGCATCCAGAACCCACCCCACATAAACCACAGCCCTCATTCAAGACAGTGTGCAATTAGAAGGTAAATTATGCGTTAGGGATATTCTACATGTGCAGGGGGAAATCAGAGGCGACCAGGATTAGCACGAGCAGATTCGAGGGGAAGTGTACCAGGAATGCGTACCACCCCCAAGCTTTGTTGGTAGAAGGGCCAGATCTGGGGGTCACCTGCAGCTGCATTAGTTTCCCTAGTACAGGATGACGGGGAAGCACAAGTAATACCAGGGGACCTTAAACATTACCCTTAGGGGGCGGGAGCAGTGACCCAGGGACCTGGACGCGTGGTATCTCGAGGAGAGATTCGCCAGGGTGAGGAACCTGCTAGAAGGCCAAGGCTTCCCTCCCGCTGACAACCCTGAGTATCTGTCACTCCGTTTCCCTGGTGGGATGTTCTCAGAAGCACCAGCCTACCAGGCTCACCACGGGCTCCACCTCCTTCCTCACCCACGCCCTGGGCACCTGGCCTCCTTCTGGCCCTGCAGCTCCAGTGCTGCCCCTCAGCTCCCCTCCTCTGTTGTCTGAGGTCTGCACTGAGTGTGGGAGGCTGGGCAGGGGGCAGAGGTGAGAGGGCAGAGGTGAGGGGAGACTGTGTGGCACAGACCTCTCAGCAGGGAAAACAGCAGAGCCGAGTGAGGTCTGAGACTAGGCAAGGCGTTAGGGCAATAAGAAGACCTGACATGACCGCCTCGTCCTCTAACCAGCCTGACAGGGCTTCGCAAATCAACCAAATACGACAGACAGGACCTCTGCTGTAGAAACCAAACCCTGCAAAGCAGTGTTAATCCTTCGATGAGCAGGGCGAAGAGGTCCCAAAGAAACCTGCACACCTTAACCACTACCCTTCCCCCCACCTTTCCTCTAAGGCCCCCGGGGCCAAAGGGAGAGGCGGAGGGACCACCATTCAGATTCAGGCATGCAGACTCTCAGATTTCAGGGTCCCAACACGGCAGCGGGGGAGCCCAGCTGACTAAAAGCAGCTTGATGGCTTCCATCTCCATCTGAAAGGGAAAATTCAAATCTCTTCAGGGAGACCTCCGGTCTGCCCACCCCCCGGGTGAGGGAGTGAAAGCTGCAATTTAGAACCACTTGGAGCCATGGACCGCCCTCACGGTCACTCCATCCCGTGTGATTTAACCTGAGCTTGGGCTGTGATGTTTAAACAAAAAAACACCTAGTGACCTTAAAGTAGAATGACCCCCCTCCAATCAAGTGATAGACTGGAATGGGGGAGGGGAGCGAGGAGGGATCCATTACAGCTCAGCGGTTCTCAAACGGAGCCTAGCACATGGGACAGGGGCCTGGGGTGCTTCCCTAGAGCCACGTGGGACAGGGGCCTGGGGTGCTTCCCTAGAGCCCTCAGGGGCTCGGCGGGCACAGGAGCCTGTCTGCCTCTGCAAGCATGCCCAGCTGGGTGAGGGCAACACACTCTTCCAGATACTGATCCTCCCTCCCCCTTCCTTGGGCCAGAATCTCACTCTTGTCCAAACTAGCCTCAGTTTTCCCGCCTCAAGTTCCCCAGCGCTGGGGCTGCTGAGGGCAATGTAGGACTTTTGCCCTGCTTCTAACGACATTTTCAGAATGTGTAAAGTAGTTTGAATGCAGCTTTGGCTTTTTGCATTCTTGTCCGCAAAGTTTCCATATCTGCCAGGCATTTTTATGTGGGATCTGGGGATTTGAACTCAGGAACTTCTGCTTTCAATGCAGAGGCTTTTAAACTGTGAGCCATCTCTCCAGTCGTGGTGACCAGATCTTTTGTTCCAAACAAACTGACCAGGCTTTCAGCCTCCTCTTTGTTCTCTGTGGTTCCTTTTCCCTTTTTTTTTTTTTTTGTTTTTTGTCTTTTTGTAATTTTATCTTTTTTTTTTCTGGTGCTGGGGACCGAACCCAGGGCCTCGCGCTTGCTAGGCAAGCGCTCTACCACTGAGCTAAATCCCCAACCCCTGTGGTTCCTTTTCCGAATGGCCTTTCTCATCACTCTTGCTAATATTCTCCAAGGGCACCTCCTCCAGGAAGCTCTCCTGGAGGTACCCAGGGTAAAAGTAGGTGGATATTACCATGTCCGGCTTTTTTTTTTTTTTTTTTGTACAGAATCTCATGTAACTCAGGCTGACCTGGAACTTCCATCTGTAGGTCAGGATAACGTTGAACTTCTGATCTTTCTGCATCTCCTCTAGTGCCTGTGTCACGTTGCCCCATCCTACCTGGTTCATGTGGTGCTCAATATCAAACCCGGAGTTTTTCCACAAGTGCATGTATGTAACCCATAAGAGGCCCAAGGGTAACATCAGGAATCATCCTGAATTGTTCCACTTCCTTTGTTTTTCTCTGAGGTTTCCCGGTTCAGGCTCCACCTTCCAGGGCCAGAAGCATAAGCTGCCACCATTTCCAGTGGGAATGCTTAGTTAGGTAGGACCTGGGATCTGAACTCGGGTCCTTTTACTTTTGAGGCAGAGGCTTTAAGCCCTGAGCCATCTCTCCAGTCCTCTACAAACACTTTTCTAAAGGATCCATATCCTGAGCCCTTTCATGTTCGTGATATTTAGTTATCTAAGCACACTGGCAGGGAACACCTTCGGTCATAGTGTCCTTCCAACCTTCCTTCCTTCCTTCCTTCCTTCCTTCCTTCCTTCCTTCCTTCCTTCCTTCCTTCCTTCCTTCCTCTTTCCGCCTCTTTCTTTCTTCTTTCTTTCTCTGTCTTTTTCTTCCTTCCTTCCCTCCTTTCTTCCTTTCTTCCTTCCTTCCTTCCTTCTTTCCTTCCTTCCTCCTTTCTTCTTTTTCTTTCTTTCTCTCTCTTTTTCTTCCTTTCTTCTTTCCTTCTTTCCTTCCTTCCTCTTTCCTCCTCTTCTTTCTTTCTCTCTCTTTTTCTTCCTTCCTTCCTCTTTCCTCCTCTTTCTTCTTTTTCTCTTTTTCTTTCTCTTTCTCCCTTTCTAAATCTATCTATCTATCTATCTATCTATCTATCTATCTATCTATCCATCCATCCATCCATCTATTTATTGTGTGTATATCAGAGGGCACTGTGTGTCCCTGTGGAAGACCAAGGTTGACTTCAGGTATCATCCTGGATTGCTTCTACCTCCTTTTTGCTTTGCTCTGGGATTTCCCAGGCTCCGCCCACCAGGGCCAGAAGTGCAGGCCTCTTCCATTTGCACCAGGAACTCAGGACCTATTGATTATAAGGCAAATCTTAACCCCTGAGCCTTCTCTCCAGCCCTCTTTCTGTCTGTCTTTCTCTCTTTTTCTTTCTCTCCCTTTCTCTATTCCTCCCTCCCTTCCTGCTTCCTTCCTTCCTTGTTTTCTTCTCCCTCATGTAGCCCAAACTCTCCTCAAACTCTCACTGTGTACATAGTTGGAACTAACCTTCCACCCAAGCTCCTCCTACTTCATTTCTCCAATGCTGAATTAACAATCTTGTATGGCCCCGCTTATCCAGGGTTGAGGATTAAACCCAGGGTTTCCTGAGATTGGGCCTCACTTGGTAGCCCAGACTGGTTTGGAACTCACCATGTTTCTGAAATTGGCCCCAAGCTCAAGGTAATCCTCCTGCCTCAATTTCCCAAATCCTCCGATTGCAGATATGAAGCTGGATGGTTTGCACACTGGAAAATTCCCTTCTGGGGCACAGAGAGAAGTTTTCTGAACACTCTCCATTCTTAGTAGTGAGAAGATTAGAGAGCGGGCGAGTGGTAATGAGCCCGGGTGTCCACAGCGAAGCCTGAGCTATGGGGAGGGGGTGCATCTCCCCGAGAACCTGGCAGCCTGTGTCGGGAGCACTGACTTCACCACAGACACGGGCTTCCCATGTGCCTAGCTGGTGTGTTTGGTTTGGTTTGGGCTGGGCACTGAACCTAGAATCTCATGTGCATGGTTAGCACCTACTCTAACCTGTACCCTCAGCCTGATGAGAAGTATGTTTTCCCTAGGAAGCTAAGATGTCCCAAAGTAGGCAGGAAAGGGCTTCTTCAAGGGATCCCTGGGCAGAGCCGGCTCCCAGTCCCAGGTTGCTTCTGTCCCACACCCAGTGATTTGACAGCGCTCAGCTGTCCCGTTTCCACTGCTGTTGTGTTATGAAGGTCAAGTCTAGGCTAGAAGTGAGGCTCGATGTCCAGACCAACCCTTAAGCCATCTTTGAGAGGCTCAGGTCCTTTTCAGTCTTCACCACCTGTCCCTGTCCAAACCAGTCCCCTGGCCCTTGCCCTGCCCTTGACTGCTGTTTTCTCATGGCCGTGCGTCTGATGTGAAATCGGATTAAGAGAATGTTGGAATGAGAGTCAGGAGGTCTGGTTTCTGGTCTCAGTCTCTGTTCTTGATTAGCTGATCAATTCAGTTGCCTGGCTTATAATGTGACAGAAATAGACTGGATGGCTCCAGGGATTCTAGAATTTTATAATGGGGGGGGATCATTTTCCATATCCTTTGTCCTCTATACTACCTGCAAAACAAATTCTAAATTAAATATCCAAATAGAGCCTCAGATCCCAGTTATCTCCTAGAAACTTGTAGGAAGCCTCCTTGTAAAAACTCTTTACAAGCAACATGCGTGATGGCAATGTGGCTCTCCTCTCTCCATTACTGGGTCCATTCCCTGTAGATGTTGAGAATATACAATGCTCTGAATGTATGAATGCCCAGTGGTGAGAGTTTGGTTAAATAAAATCATGGTAATCTATATAGTGGTAATTATGTGGCTAAACTGGCCAGACTCATACTGTAAGGTGAAAAACCGAATAGTAAAAAGAAACTACAGTGTGGTTCATTTATAAAAAAACAAAAACACGGGGCTGGAGAGGTGGCTCAGGGGTTAAGCCTCTGCCTTGCAGGCAGAAGGTCCTGAGTTCAGATCCTAGACCCCACATATAGACGCCGGCTGGAAGTGGGGCGGCCTGCGTTTCTGGTCCTGGTAGGGCAGAGCCTGTGAATCCCAGGACAGAGTAAACAAGGAGGAGGTGGAGGCGTCCATGGTGGTTCCTGAATTCGCCCGTGGGTTCTACACACACACACACACACACACACACACACACGCACATGTGCACAATTGAATAAATAATAAAAAAATTAAAAAAACAAAAACACATTCTCCGGGCAATGTTACATATTTACATATATACAGATGAATACAGAAAGTTGTGATGTGTATGTTTCCTAGCCTGATAGCAGCAAATATTTTTTTTATTAAAAATGTAATTATACATTTTAAAAATTTTTTACCAGTTCCCTCCCTCCCCCCTCCTCCCCCCTGAGCAGCAAATATTTTTTATTGTGGTTGTTTTTGGAAACAATTGCTCACTCTGAAGCCCAGGCTAGCCTTGAATGTGCTGTGCATTGATCTTCCTGTGTCTTTCTCCTGAGTGCTGGGATTTCAGGAATGTACCATGATGACTAGCAGTGAAGTATATTAAATTGTGTGTATGTGTGTGTGCGTATGTTTAAGTAACAAGAATGTACTTATGGAATTGAAAGTAGTTTTTTAAAAATTATCAAGCTCAGCTGGACCAGGTGGCTCACACCTACAATTCCAGAACTCGGAAAGTAGAAAGCAAAAGGTATGAAAGTTCAAAGACAGCCTGAACTATATAATGAAATCCTGTCTCAAAATATAACAAAAAATCAAAATTACCAAGTGGGGCTGGAGAGATGCCTCAGAGGTTAAGACTCTGCCTCACAAGGAGACGGTCCTGAGTTCAGATCTCATATCCAACGTAAAAACACCACCAAAAACAGTGGCCTACCTCTAGAAGGTGGAGCCTAGGAAATCTCAGACCAAAGCAATCTAGGATGACTTCCAAAATCACCCTTGGTTCTCCACAGCGACCCACAGTGCCTTCTGATACACACACACACACACACACATACACACACACACTCTTGCAATAAATAAATAAATTTTAAAATCACCAGGTGCCTGCATAACCAGCTCTATGCTAGGAGCTACTTTGTTACGCCACACATATCTGTGGTCAGGAATATTTCTTCGTGCAACCCACTTTTACAGTGTACCTCCTGCATGTCAGCCCCGGAGGCAGATGTGCCCAAAGGATCTCTCCACTTGACAAACATGGACCGGGAGAAAGCAGAGCCGCTGAGCACTGCTTCAGTGGAGGCGAAACAAACAGCCAAGTTTCTCTCCACGGAGGGCCTTGGCTTGGCGAAGTCCCAGATCCAGGAGCTGGGACTCAGGAGACTTGGCCTTTCCTAGGGTCTCCCAAGGTCACAGGAGAGTGCTCTGCAGGAAGGGCTTCACACCTGGCTTCACAGCGTGGAGTGGGGGAAGGGTGAGCTAAGGGTAGGAGGGGAGGGGAGACTGAATCTCTGGCCACAGATTAGTACTGCCACTGTGCATTACTAAGCATCTAGTAGGTGTAAGGAAGCGGCTGAGCTTTAAGTTGAACATGGGGGGAGACACTATCCTGGACAGTAGGATCTGGTCGGGGTGAAAAGATTACAGTCTCAACATCCATGAGCTAGCCTGGAGTCCTAAGCCTGCTGGGCTCACTGGAGGTCACAGGGTTGATATTTTTGAGGCCAACCTGGGGCACATGTGATCCAGCCTCAAAGCAAACAAACAAACACTGTAACAAGTGTTAAGTATATCAAGAAGTGATGGTCTGAAGATGTCATAGTTGTTAAAGTACCTAAAGATGCTGTGGGAACTTCTGGGGGACCAGGAAACCCAGAGGAGGAAGTTTCAGAGGAAAGGGTCAAAGGTTAAGGAGCTAATGAGACAGATTTCTGTATACTGTCAAGTTGATGAGAAAACAGGCCTGAGAGGAGGCTTCTAAATTATAGCGCCAGAAAGATGAAGTAATTGGCAACGTATTTGACATGCTGCTCACACTTACAGATTCTCTGGCTTTTTTTAAAATTTTTTTTATTATTTATTCAATTGTGCGTGTGTGTGTGTGTGCGCGTGTGTGTATGTAGTGTGTGTGTGTAGAACCACGGACAAATTCGGGAATCACCATGGACCGCCTCCACCTCCTCCTTGTTTACTCTGCCCGGGATTCTCAGGCTCCGCCCTACCAGGACCGGAAACACAGGCCGCCCCCGCTTCCGCCCTGGCGTACAGACACACACACACACACACACACACACACACACACACACACACACACACGCTCGCGCGCGCACGCGCACATACACACACAGACACATATGCGCGAGGGCACATACACACGCATATGCACACAGTTGAATAAATAATAATAAAAAAAAAGTAAATAAAAAATAAAAACATGGGCTGGAGAGGTGGCTCAGGGGTTAAGCCTCCGCCTTGCAGGCAGAAGGTCCTGAGTTCGGATCCCAGATCCCACGTATAGACGCCGGGCGGAAGCGGGGGGCGGCCTGCGCTTCTGGTCCTGGTAGGGTGGAGCCTGTGAATCCCGGGGCAGAAGGAGGTGGAGGCATCCATGGCATGGTTCCCGAATTCGTCCGTGGTTCTATACACACACACACATACACACACTCGTGCACACATACCGCGCACACATACATACGCACACGCTCACAATTGAATAAATACTAATAAAAAAAATTAAAAAAAAAAAAAGAAACTAAAAAAAATAAAATAAAATAAAAACATAAGAAAAGGAAAACAGGCCTGATAGCACAGACTGTTCTGTGGTCTGGCAGGACGTGTTGAAGCTGCCCGTGACTCCCATCAAATCTGATTCCTGCTACTAGCCCTTCTCGGTACTCCAGCATATGCCAGGAGGGCAGGGTGTGGTATTTGAAGCCCGACCTCTTAGGGTAGAAGCTCAATTGTAATTCTAAGTCCACGCTCCCCAGGTGCAGTGTGAGCGTGTGTCTCCATCCCTAGTCAGCACATGACCGTTTCTGTAGCTCATGGAGTTCTATAATTATAGCATAGGAATAAGGAACTATTTTATTAGTAGAAAGCATATTTTGTTTGGAGGTCTCCGCCCTGGAAGTCTTGGGTACCTCTAATAGTTTAAATTAAGTCAACTTTTCCCTCTTTTTTGTTGCGGCTTAAAGTTCAGTGTTACCTTTATTGGTGGGAGTAGTGGTGGGTGTGATAGAAGCAGATGCCCAAATCTCTAAATCTAACAGATTTACTAGACACGCTTTAAAAAAAAAAACAACAAAAAAAATTCCTTCTGTGGATGGGAATGACCTTGAATTCCTGACCTTCCTTCCTCCCAAACTCTGGAATTACAGGTTTGCATCACCCAAGTCAGAAAAACTTGTACCTTAAATTTAAGGAGTTACTTTGGTCAGGTTTTGCATACTACTCCCTCCATTTTTGTTACGTCCTTAAATTGTTTTTAATTAATTCACTTGAGACAAGGACTTTGTAGCCGAAACTGGCCTACAATTCACGACTAGAAAGCCTACTATCTAACTCATGATCCTCTGGCCTTGTGCTGGCATTATAGAAGCAAGTCAACCGGGGGCTGGAGAGGTGGCTCAGGGGTTAAGCCTCTGCCTTGCAGGCGCAAGGTCCTGAGGTTCGGATCCTAGACCCCACGTAAAGACACCGGCGGAAGCAGGGCCTGCGTTTCTGGTCCTGGCAGGGTGAAGCCCGTGAATCCCCGGACAGAGTATACAAGGAGGAGGTGGAGGCGGTCCATGGTGGTTCACCAATTCGCCCATGGTTCTATACACACACACACACACACACACACACACACACACACACACACACAAAATTGAATAAAATAATAAAAAAAAAGTGAGTCAACCACCACAACCTAAGTTAAACGTTCATAAGTTAAAAAAAAAAATCTTTAAAAATTTTTAGCAGAAGGCTGGAGAGATGAGTCAGGGATTGAGTCTTTGCCTCAAAAGCAAAGAGCCTGAGTTCATATCCTTAGACCCCATATAAAAACAGGATAGAAATGGCAACGGCCTGGAAGGAAGCAAGGGGGCATCTGGAGAACCCCAGAGCAAAGCAGTAAGGAAGTAGGGCAGCCCAGGATGGTTCCTGAAGTCATCCTGGGACCTTCACAGGGACACATCTACACCCACAGGTACCTACACGCACCCGCGTGCACCTACATACCATACCTACACAGGTGCAAAACATATACATATATAGCAGAAACTTCAAATTGGGAACATTGATCTTCACTTCCTGGGAGCCAGGCAAACACTCCTTCTAATTGTGACTGCAGATGGTTTCCTTTTGCTGCTCCAGAGAGCAAGCAAGTCTGAGAGAGTCATCAAATCTCTAGCAGGCTCAAGCTTCCTCCTCCTCCACCCCTTCCCTCTGCACCATGACCTCTCACAATCTCTTAGGGCGCAAAAGGAAGGCCCCCTCCGGTCTTTTTCTGACTTTCTCACCTCCTTCCCCTTGGGAGCCTTCCCTGGCTGCCTCCAACCAGGGACCCACAGAAGCTTCTCAGGGGAGGCAGCAGCTCCTCAGGCTCCATGGAGGTGGAGCTGGTCACCTCCGGACAGCCTCACAGCTGGACAGCCACTGCCTTGGAAAACCTGTTCTCTGTCCTAGTCTCCGGGCAGCATCTCAGGCCCACAGCGGGGCTCCTCCTCTCCCCACTGCCTATACATGCTGGCGCTTCGGTACGTTTCGGGGACTTTGCCTCTCTCTTCTTGACTGGATAGGCACCTCAGATCCCATGGGCCGAAACGGTAAGTTCTGCTCTTGCCTGCACCTAGGTATCTACAACCCCTTCAACCCCCAGCTACCCGGACGCTTGGCATTGCACACTAAACCTTGAACTCTCAACCGACTGCCAAATCTCTTCCCGTCAACGCAATGATATGACCATCGCTGTCCAGGCCAGACTCCCAGGAGCAACCTTGCCTCCGTCATCAGTTCCCTGGCTCTTGGCTCAACGTGCCCTACTGATTCCATCTCCAAACCCCACCCGAAGCTGCTGTGTCTCCACGGCTAACACCTGCGTCGTTTCTTTGTGTGCACGCCATCTATGGCTTCCAGAGAAAACCAGCTTTGGGCAGGAGCCCCAAGTCCCTTGGTGACTGGATCCCACTGCCTACTCAGCCTCATCTGATGACCCCACTTTCCCTCTCGCTCATTTCACTTCTGAACATGAAAGCTGCCGAATTAGGTGCGTGATTCGCTTATACTATATGCTCTGTCTAGAACATTCTCTCCCATTCCACTCATCTTTGCGTCAGGGCCTTGGTTCCTTCAGGCTCCTCCCACCTTTTACATTGTCACGTACGGAGTTCACCCTTGAGAACCGCAGAGTTGAGATTAAAAACAAAAACAAAAACTTCATGTTTTAGCTAACTTTACGATCTCGTGTTGGGCTGTAGGCTGGACATTCCTGATAGATCTTAATGGAAATGTCACCCCTGCCAAGATACCTCCCTTGACCACACTGACACTAGCAGTGTCCCGCTGAGCCCTTGATTCTCCTGTTTATCTGTCTTCCTTCCTCATCTATGCATTAGCTCCACAGGGGCAGGGGTCCCAGCAGCACAGAGCCTTGAACACTGTCTGATGTACAGGAAGCCCTCCATAAACATGGCTTGAAAGGACAAGTGAAGCTACTGCCCAAGCGTCGACAGGTCCTGAAACTCTAGGGTTTACTCAAGGAGGAAAACCAAGTCTCATCCAGAGCATGGGGGGCTGGTTTCTGGTTTGCTGCTTTCTTGTGGCAGGACAGACTTGGGGTCCAGGCCAGAAGGCACCTCACCTCCCTTTTCCAGCGTGCCAGCCACTCGTCCCGCTTGCGTTTGCTGATATAGTAGGGGTCCCCCGCTTGGAAGGTGAGTCGTGGCATGGGCCGCTGGCGAAGGCTGGACTCCCAGCCCAAGCCACCCCGCAGCCGGCCCCGGGAACCCTAAGACAGAGAGAAAGATAATCATTAAGATGGGTACCAATGTCCCTGTGGGCTTTGCCCCTCCTGGAGTGGAAACTGGAGGGGACCACTCACCTCCGGCAGAATACAGAAATTCTGGCTCCCGGCCAGAGGGAAAGTGCGGATTCGTGGCCACAGGAGGGAGGGATGGTGGCGAGGACAGACACGCAGGCAAAGCGTGAAGGGGAAGTGACTGATCTGAGGGCGCCGAGTTGGCTGAGCAGCTGGGGGATTTCCAACCTCCACCCTCCGCTCCTTCTCACTAAGGGATATCAAAGAGAGGCAGGGACCCACCCTCCAGCCCCCCTCACACACTCGCCACAGTCCGTTAGAGAGGTGGCTCTCTTTCAGAATCAGGATCCACAGAGCCCCTGCAGGGGGTGAGGAAAACACTTGCCTCCATTTTCATGGATTCGATGGTGGTCTCCTTCTGTTCTTTGCCTGTGGAGAGGAAGAATGAGCAGATTGTCACGGAAGTAGCTCAGAGGCTGTGTGTGGCGCCGAGGGGACCTGACACAGGGGATGGGGTCCTTCTGGCATCAGCTCGTCCAAATGGAATCTGTGACTTGCCATGTGCCGGGTAACGCACAGGACAAGGACCGGACAGAGGGAGATCTGAGACCAGGTTTGAGGCCTAAGTACACAGGAAGAAGAGACAACTCGGCTGTGGTCTCTGGCCCACGACTGGGCCACAGGTTCATAGAAGGGGCTAGAAGGATCTCTAACCTACTGCTTCAGCAGAGCTCCATTTAGAGCAGAGAGGAAGAAGGCAGCGAGACCCAGCAGGGGATGAGTTGAAGGAGCCATACTGTGCAGCTGAAAAGGAGGGTTTGCATCTTCGAGCTGGGGAGGGAAAGGTGCTGTTCAAAAAGGCAGGGACGGCAGGTCAACTGAAATAAGAGGCCAGTGTTGCGGAGTCCTGGCTCCTCACTGGAACCATGGAGATGTTACACATGCTGTCAAGGCCCTCCACAGTTCTGCACAGTATGGTCCATTCCTGCCTCACCGCAGGTCTTCTGAGATGGGTCTGGATTCTGTGCTAGTGTGACTTAACTGTTTCCTCCAGAAACAAGGCAGCCATGAGTGGCTACAGCAGGATTTAGTTTACATAGAGGAGCAGGCCTGGCTTACATAGATACTCATACATGTCCGCGCAGTTCCCTCTTCCCTAAAGGATTCTTGTTACATACTTTTCTTTTTGTGCATGTACGTGTGCGTGTGGGAGGGGGGCAAGAAGGCACCGAGTGTGCCTGTGGACATCCAAGAACATGGATTGCTCTGCCCCCTTGGGCTTTGCTCTGGGGTTTTTCCAAGCTCCACCTTCCAGGGCCACAAGTACAGCACACCGCCACTGATGGCCAACGCTTTTATTTGGGATCTGAACTCACGTCCTTTTGCTTGTGAGTAAAAAGCTTAACCCCTGAACCATCTCTCCAGCCCTGTTGCACACATTTTCCCCGGCGCCTCTTTCGCTGGCTTCTCCCAGTTCCAGGATTGGGCTCCGATTCTAGTTCCTGGGAAGGACGGGAGCAGGAGTTCCCACAGCGCCATCTTTAGGAAGGACCTACAACTCTTCTTTTTTGCCCCTGCCTACCTCCCGGGGGGCGGGGGGCTTCACCTCGCACAGAGCTTTTCCTAGATCAGCACCACCGCGCTTAGATGCATGGCTTTCCCCAGCTACCCGAGTGCTCGGAATGGCCTTCATTTCACTAAGGCCCCTAAATTCCTTCCTTTGAAGGTTCCTGTGCAGAGCTGGGGCCCAGAACAAGAAGGTCCCTAAGTCTGGCTTATGGTAGCTTAGTTTGGGAGGAGGACGGGGGGGGGGGGTCGGGGGGAGCCCCAAACGGAAAAAACAGCCCCTTGCTGCATCTCCCTGACCGGGAGCGGAAACCGCCCGCAGCTTTTACAGCTCTGAACCCGTAGCGCGATGTCTCCTTCACTGTCCCCGACACGACCTGAGCGGGAGCCTCCTCTCTGCACCTGCCCCAGACCAGGGCGCGCTGGACGGACTGCGCCCCCTTGCGCCCCGGGGAAGGCCGAGCCCCGGGGGAGGGGGCGCCCCGTGGGCCAGGACCCCAGCGCCCGGAGCCGGAGGGCGTGTCGCTGGCGGGGGGGCAGTGCGTGGGAGCAGGGGGGCGGCTGTCATTGATGTGTGGGTGGGGACCCGCGGGGTACGGTGTGTGGGTGGGGACCCAAGGGGTACGTGGCGGGCCTTTTATGGCTTGTCTCACCCCTCCCGTCTCGGTGCCTTCCTCCCTGCTTCCTCCGCGTCCTCTCTCCCACCGCAGCCAGCTCCCCGCTTTCCTTGGGGCTCCCCCTTCTCTGGCCTGTCCCAGCCTCCCGCCTCTGGGGCCAGGGCCCCGCCCTCTGCTCTGGACCTCGGGGCTCGGCCCCGGCTACCAGGAGAGGGCGCCGGCCCTGGATGCAGCAGCGGCCACCGCCAAGTTCACGGTCCGCGCTCGGGGCGGTGACTGCGGCGCCGCCACGCAGCTCACGGCCAGCGTCGCCCGCCCCAGCAGGCCCAGGCTGCACGCTCTCCTCTGTGTCCTTTGGATGGAGAGGTTTTGTGGGCTCTTCTGTGGCTTTTGATTACATTTCGTTAAAGTCATTTATTCATTAGGATGCAAGAAAATCATCGCTGTAAAGAATGGAAGAGAGGAAAGCCAGGCGAATGAGAGCGACCTACAAGCTCAGCTATGCTCAGATTTCAGGGCCCCTCACTCCTGAGCCCTCCTATTTAATGCACCACCACCATTAGTCTTTCTAGTTCTTCCCCCAAATACTCCAGACCCCAAACTCCCCCCAAATAGAATGACTTTTCCTTATGCAGTTTCCAACTGGGCTTCTTTCTGGAATTTTCTCTTGGAAGGACTGCGCATGCTCATGTGAATGATCTCTTTCGCTTAGTCACACACACACACACACACACACACACACACACACACACACACACTTTCCAGCCGAGCCCAGCAAACCACAAACCAGAGGTCTCAGAATGTGACACTTGTCTCAAGCGGCAGAGTCACCCGCGCTCTGAGCGCTTCCTCTGCTGCCATCTGCTCCTGGCCCTGACCCAGGGTCCCAGCGCCAGGTGGCTGTGTGCCTTCCAGGATGCCCTGGCAAACAAGAGCACGACCCTAGGATACCTCAGGTCCTGGGAATAAGGGAAGTCAGGGGCTACAACACTTACCTGTATCCAGCCAGGGATCATTCCAAATTCTCTTTAAAGTGACCCAGAATCCCAGTGACAGAGGCCAGACAGAGTAGCTGTGCAGCCCAGTATCGGGACCCCATGTTCAGCCGAAGCAGGACAGTCTTGCACTGATCCCAATCTTTTCTTTATGTTTGTCTGTCTGAAAATCTCAGACATCTCAGGTCGACCTATTTACCTACTGTGAATTCTCTAAGTAGCTGAGAGTGACCTTGAACTTCTGTTCCACCTCCCAAAGGCGGGGCTGCAAGTCTGTGTCACCACACCCAGACTAATTGAACACTTTTGTCTTGACTAATTACATTATCTTGGTTTAGTAGTTTAGCCTTTCTGCACCCAAGACAGGGACTTATTTAAGATTCTTTATAGGAGCAAAAGGTTGAAATGGACTCCCAGGCTTTAGCGTGGAGAATCTGCAGGAGGATCTCTTAGGGAGAAATCTGTGCGGAGCTTTGAGACTGTGCATGTTAGCAATCTGTTGACACGGTTGGCCCGTGGCCCACTGCAGCGGCACAGCATGCCAGCACAAGGCACAGTGGCTCTTGTCATTCGATGCCAAAACCAGGTACAGTCTCTGCTCAGCTTTGGCTCTTGACTTATTTTTCATCTCATTATCTGGCCTCTTCTCAATCCTTCCTCCTCACCTTACGATCAGGATCTAGGGTTCCTATACACACATGGGGGGGATGGTCCAGGATACTGGAATACTGCCTTCAAGTTCTCCATTGTGCCATATAGAAACTCATGAAAGGGCTTCCAGAAAAGATGGATGGAAGACTCTGGAAAGAGCTGTGGAATAAGGGGAACCATGGCCTCACTCTTCTTCCTTGGGCTTGTCCTCCTGGGCTTCTTTCTCATCTGAACCCCCCCCCCCCATGAGCATACACTTGTATCAGCCAACTGCAACACAGTAACCAGGCTACAGCCTCCAGGCAACACCTCGCTCACCCCAACATCCAGGCTACCTGCACAGAGGCCTTCAGGGAAGCCACCAGCTCTGGCCCCTCCCAGCCAGGATCCCACTTGCTGGAGAGCTGGGACCACCTTGGGATAACCAAGTGCAAACGGAAGTTGAGAATTAGTGTTTATTTCCATCATGCTCAGTCTAAAGATCTGAGGAGCTTCATGTCTACAAGTCCCCACCCAAGAGCCCTCCTTGACATGGCTTCCTTACCTCTTAAGTAGCTGACATTTGGTTTCCTCCCTCCATCTCTCGTGTGCCCGCACTTCCTTTTCACACCTGCAGCAGCCTCCTAACCTCTCACCCCACTCCCAGCTCTTCGGATCCACTGGGAAATCCTGAGGGTAAAGTCATCTTTTCTAATAATAGCCTGTCCGGCCACTCTGAGGAGGCAGCCATGGGGCCTGGACTGGCAGCTTCCACTCACACCCTCCCCCTGGTTCTCTCCACTCCAGTCTGCTAACTTCTGTCAGATCCCCGGTGCCCTGCTCCCTCCCGCCTAGGAACTTGCTTGGTTTTAACACAGTACCCTGGAACTCACCAAGCATCCTAGGTTGGCCCTGAATTCATGACAATCCTCCTATTTCAACTAGTCCTGAGACTATGGGCACGTGCCACACGCCGCTGAAGAAAAACACAACTGAGTGGTATTTGGTGGAGTATTGTCGTTTGGCAGTGCTGGGGACTGAACCCGGGGTCTTGTGCATGCTGGGAGGCATAAGCTCTACCACGCGTCTGCCCCTCCAGCCCTAGCCACATGCTTCAAAGTATAGTCTCTCCAGCCAACTCTGAGGTTCTTGAGGGCAAGAGCCAGAGTTCAGGATGGTTTCCCTAGACTGGCATAGGACCTGGCACCAACCAAACATGTTTAATGAACACCTGTTGGCTGACCCTGAAAGGAGCTCCCCAGAGCTAGATGGCAGACAGGGAAATCCCAAAGTGAAAACAAACCTTCGGGGTCAGAGAGCAGCCTTGGAGCTCTGGCTCCATTTGCCAGACAGGAAGGACTGTCTGAGCCCTGGACAGACACTTCCACCTGTCATGGGACCCCAGCACCCTGGAAGTAAACCACGCATGCTCCCAGGCGTACCCTGGCTGCCTAGGAAGGGCAACGCGCTCCAGAGCTCTCCTGCACTCGTGCCATGGGAACTGTCTTTTCCTTTCCTTTCTTCACATTCCACGTTCTTCCACCATTGTTATCAAGTGGAGACAGGGATCTAGAGAAATACCCAGCAAGCAAGGCACCTGCTCAGAAACCTGGTGACCTGAGTTCCATCCCTGGCAGCCCACAGGGTGGAAGGAGAGAACTGACTTCTGGAAGTTGTCCTCTCTCTCCACCCATGCACCAGAGCATGCATATGTGTACCTTCTCACTCCACGCCCCCTCTCAAATCAATGTTTTTTAAAAAGTAATAATAACAACAACTGGGAAACCGACATTAGGAGGCTGGGACTGTTTAAGAGCCACCCAGCACAGAGACCACAGCAAAGGAGAAGGGAACAGGAGAGGATCTAATGAATCCCAGGCTGGGATGCAGCTCATTTGGTAGCGAGCTCACCTAGTGTGCACAAAACTCATAAACCCAGACATTGTGATCATGCCTGCCATCCCAGCACTTGGGAGGTAGAGGCCAGGGGTTGCAAGTTCAAGGCCATCCTCGGCTGTATGGTAAGGGTGAGATGTAATGGATCCTCTCTCTCTGCCATTTATAGATTTGAAGGCTGTGGATAAGTCACTTTATAAACCACACTTTTCGTTCCCCTTAAAATGGGAATAATAATACTTTTTGAATAAAATTGTTTGGAAGAGTAAATAAAACCACAGAAGTAAAGTGCTTTGCACAGGGCTGGGAAAATGGTTCGAAGGTTTTACCACCTGCTATACAGTAAAAGGACCAGGAAATTGGGTCCCTAAATCCTATGTAAAATATTAGATGCATGTGGCAGTCCTTCTGCAATTACAACCCTGTCCCTTGGTGAGCTTGGGGTTTAATTAGAGACCCAACCTCTAAAGAATACGGTGAAGAGTAGCTAAAGATGATTCCTGATCTCAACTTAGAGCTTCCACATGCATGTGTTCACATGTGCACACACATACACATTCATCCACACATAGACATTCATCCACACATAGACATTCAATCCACACATATACAAACACAAACACACATGCCATGCATTCCATATACAACATACACACGCATGGAGAAAAAAGGAAATAAATTGTTTTGCACATCGTGGAAACTTTCATAAATATTTGCTGAATAATGAAGGAAAGATATTTTTAAGTTTGGAAACCTCTTGTCTGGAAATGTTCCCTCTTCTGCATAAATATTAGGTTTGGATCCACGCAAAATAAGTTATGCCAAATTAATCAATTTACTCATTCCATCATACCACACTTGGAAGGAAGACTTTCTGAAATTAAAATGCACATATGCAAAAACAACCTGGCAGGGCCTCTGGAGGATCAAATGTGATAATGTAGGAGGAAGGTGCCATGTAAACTGTGAAGCCCCATACAAATGCCAGTTTGTCCTCATTACTAACTTGTTTACAGCTTGGTTGGCCCCTGACATCTCTGGCTTAACCTGAAAAAGGAAAGCAGGCAACTCTCCAGGATTCCAGGATAGGCCAAAAGTCCCCAGGTGCAGAGGCCTGGGCTGGGCAGCCCACAGACGCCCTCCCCCAGCCCTCCCTACAGTGGCTATTGTTGTTAGGACCAAGTTCCAGTGGAGTCAACCAAACTACAGTCTGCAGGTCAGGTACAAGACTATGTTGTCCCGCTGGGAAACTGAAGTAAGCAGCTAGCCAAGAAGGAAGCAGGCTACCCATTAGCCTACTCTAGCATCCTTAGCACCAGGCAACATACTGCGGCCAGAGCCAGCGCACTCTCTCTGTTTCTATCTCTCTCTCTCTCTTTCTCTGTTTCTCTCTCTCTCTCTGTTTCTCTGTCTTTCTCTGTCTCTTTCTCTGTCTCGCTCTCTCTCTGTCTCTCTTGCTCTCTGTCTCTCTCTCTGTGTCTCTCTCTCACTCTCTGTCTCTCTCTCTCTCTCTCGCTCTGTCTCTCTGTCTCTCTCTCTTTTGTCTATGAAAAGCTCAAATTCCAGATTTACATGTGAAATTTCTTGATTTTTAAATCCTGGCAACTAAATTTTTTCCTACATGTTCAAAGCCCTAAGTGGAGCAAATAAACGCTGGGCACAGACCGTATTCAGCCAGTAGCGTCTAAGCCACGGCCTCCGCAAGCAAACAGGCAGCTCCCATCTCTCCCAATGGATCCCTGGGACGGCCAGGGGTCAGGCCCTCTGGGGTGCGGAGGGCTCAGAAGAGACCGCCCTAAGCTGGGACTCACCCTCTTCTGTGGAGGCGCCTCGACCTTCCTTGGGTGCGCAGCAGCCGTTCTCCACTGCTCTGGAGGCTTCTGGCGGGGTCTCAGCTGCACCCTCACCTCCGCCGGGGCCCCGCCCTTCTGCCCCCGCAGCAGGGGTCCCCCTCCTCTGGCTGGGGCTCGCTCCGCTTCTCCACATCACCGTGGGTAATAGCTCTGAGGGAGCCCGCGTCCTGGGCGGCGGACTTGGACGTCACTGAGTCCTTGGGCGGGTCGCTGCTTTCCACCTGAGAGAGGAAGAAAGGTTCACGGGGGAGAATCAGGTTAGAGACCTTTGCATCACAGACCCTCTAAATTCCTGGTGAAATTTACATTACCCTCTGTCCACGACCCTGCGTTCGTGTGTACTGTGTGCCTTCATGCAAGCAATACATTGGCAAGTTTGCTTGCAGCGTTAGAGCGTTCATGGGGCCTGATCCTGAGGTTAAGGGGATCTGTGGAGGCCAGTGTCAGATACAAGGTAGGAAACCAGCATGTTGGTCGACCTGGTCCTATGACCTCAGGGCAACCCCACAACTGTCCCATTCATGATGACTCTCTGGGCTTCTCTTTTTCAAAACAATGTCCCTGGGGTTGGGGGTGCAGCTCAGCAGGTAGAGAGTTTGCCTAGGATGCAAACACTCTTCCCGGAGCAATCCATCATTCAACCTGGGTCCCTCCTCATCTCAGTGCTGGCTGGGGATATGACTCCCTGGGGAGAGTCCTTTGCCTAACATGGACGAAGCCCTGGGTTTGATCCCCAGCAACACGTAAAAAAATGGCTCCACTTGGACCCTAAACTTAGAAGGTGGAGCCAAGAGGCTGAGAGAAGTTCACCGCCACCTCTACTACATAGAGACTTTAAAGCCAGTCTGGGCTACATGAGAGCCGATCTCAAAAATAATATTAAATTAAATTTAAAAAAGGCAAACAAGCAAACAGGAACACTAGATCAATCCTGGGACTTTCGGCCTAACGTCTGTGGTCAGATCCCTCACAGTCTTTTCTTGGTACCTCCAGTCTGTGATCCTCCTGGTTGTTAGGCCTATAGGCCCACTCCACTGATTTTAGACTCTTGTTAACAGTAACAGTGAGAGAAGGAAAGGACTTTAAATGTTTTTATCAGAAAGAAATGATATATGTGCTGGGCATAAGAGTACATGCTTGTACATGCTTGTAATACCAACATTTGGGAGCATTTAAAATATTTAAAAGAGACATGTCTAACCTTTTTAATTCAATATATCCACATATCAAAATATCACATTATCTCCCATTATATTGTACTTTGGCCTTTTATATAACTGTTAAAAAAATTTAGTAATACAGTCAGACATATATTACAAAAATTTGAATTGTACAAAATAAGTAATATTAAAAGGCTAAAGCTTTATTTTAAATCCCTCCCTTGAGTTACTTCATGAAAATTCTTACTGGTAGCTTGACAAATATATCTTTTTCAGAATTTTGTTTTGTGGGTTGGGGAGCTGGCTCAATGGTTAAAGCCTTTGCCTTCCAAGCAAAAGGACTTCAGTTTGGATCACCAGATCCTATGAAAAAATGTCAGGTAGATATGGCGGCAGCCTGTAATTCCAGCCCTGGAAGGCGGAGACTGGGAATCACCAGAGCAATTGATAAAGTGGAAGAGCAATCTAGGATGATTCTGGACATCACTCTTGGGCCTCCACAGGCACACACACTCAAGTGTCCTGTGTATACAAGTATACCGTGTGCACATGCATTGTGTACACACAAGTATGAACATGGTCCATCTATACATACATGAAAAGAAAAAGAACTTTTGTTTAATTTTTTTTTTTGAGGCAAGGTCTCATGTAGCCCAGGCCAGCCCCAAACATGCTATATAGTCAAGGCTGGCCTTGAACCCCTGATCTTTCTCCTAAGTACTGGGATTATAGCAAGTGCCATTGTGCTTGGCTTCCTTCTTAGATTTTTGATAGTCACATATATGTTATGCATTTATCTACACAGAGTCACACATGCAAACAGATCCAAGACTGTGTGTATTTTTTTTAGTGTGTGTGTGTGTGTGTGTGTGTGTGTGTGTGTGTGTGTTAGAGAACACTGTGTGTCTCTGTAGAGAACAAAGGGTACTTTGGGAATCATCCTGGATTGTTTCTACCTCCTTGCTGTGCTCTGGGATTTCCAAGGCTCTGACCACCAAGGCCAGAAGTACAGGTATTTTTACATGGGACCTGGGATCTGAACTCAGGACCTTCTGCTTGCGAGACAGAGTCTTAACCTTTGAGCCATTTCTCCAGCCCCAGGACTGTGTTTTTATAGAAGGGTTTCATGCTATCTAGAACGTTCTCACCTTTTCCCTAATAAGTACAGTGGCATCTCTCCATGCCTGGGCATATGGCTGCATCTCATTCTGCTTAGTGATTCTCAGTGATTCATGCCACCAGTAAGCTGTGGGGCCGCTTTGCTTTCTGCGGCAGCAAGCACTCCAGTACTCCCAGTTTCCTGTAGCTTCATGTATCATTAAAGATAGTTCTAGAAATGGATGAGCTGGGTTATCTAAGTGTGGTGAGAACTGCCAAGCTCCGTCAAAAAAGGTTGTGGCACCAGCACAGAGCCTGAGAGGCACTGACTCCGACCCCTCCCTGCAAAGCATCACTTCCAGGTCTAGGACAAGCCCTCTGACCTCACGGCTAGCTGGTAAGGAAGCCTCAGAGGTGGTGAAAAGGGACCGCCTTGGGGAAAACATGCAAACTTCATGTTCCCTGGCCAACACTCCCTTCCTCAGCTCTCTGCAGTTGGCGGCTTGATTTCCCAGGCTGTGCGACCTCTCTGCCTCTGGGAAAAGCGAAGCTCCTGAAGAGCTGCAAGGATGCATGTCTCAGCATCTAGGGGTCCCAGGGGGCTGCAGCACAAAGAGGAAGTGCCTGGCAGGAAGGCCAGCAGAGCCCAAGCAGCCGCAAGGAAAGGAAGAGAAGCAGGTAGACTTGCCATCTAATGCTTTCATACCCCAGGAATCTGTTACCCCGCAAGGTGGCTCACATGTGTGAAAAGAAGGGCATATATCATCCCACTTCCTAGGGTTCAGCCTGTGCCAGGCCCCACAGGCTTGGAACGCAGCATTCCAGGGAGGCGACATGGGCCACCATCTGGCCAGAGCCAATCTCTCACAGCTGCTGTGTCTTCCTGGAGCCACCCCCCAGGGCTGCCTGAGATCATCTCGTGCTCACTTCCTGCCAGGAGACCACGAGGCCTCCTCTCAGCAGAGATGCACTTCCTGCGGACTGCCAGCTCCCCTGCTCGGGGATCCAGGAGAGCCAGCTCTGAAAACCAACCTCTGGCGGGGGTCCAGGCGGGCCACACTGCCATGCAAGCACCCCAGCCCCATCCCCAGGACCCTCCCCAGGGTTTGCCGGGTCTTGGGTCCACCTACAAGAAACCACCCGGTTAAAGGAGGATTTGCAGTCAATGGACTGCTTCCAGCAGCTCTTCCATCTCTGGGAGGGAGTTAGGGGTTTATAATAGGGCAGGCCCTGAGGATCCAGGCCTGCATGTCTACTTTGCAGCTCCCCTCTTCTCTCCTTTCCCCTTCTTTGTCCCTATCACCTCACAGACAGTGATTTGATTTGAGCCAACTAAATGTATCATGAAACAGGACACCCGGCAGGCTCCATAAATATTCCCAGTCACTTCATTAACAGCAAAGACTAGGTTAAAAGTGCAAACACCCACCCACAAGCTCACAGGGAGCTTTGGCCCTGCTGCCACTGTGTCAGACGGAAGTGACAGACCAGCTGTTTTTGTTTGCTTTTATTTTGACAGTGTCTTAGAAGGTGACAGCACCCCCCTAAGATGTGTGTTCTGCAGGGCCCCTCACCGCCCCACTCACTGATGGCCGTCTCAGAAGGCACCCGCAGTGTTTGCAGGCGCAAGTGACCACTTCGGAGCAGCAACAGCCCCTGTGAGCACCCTTCCCTCCTCCCTTGGGGACTGAGTGCTGGTTGCTGAGGTTCTGACATACTAGACTCCAGATTTCAGTAAGACCTGCTCCTTTGGCCCCTACCTACCCAGTTCCTTATTCTGGGTCTTCAAGCCCCGCCCATTCCCAGCCGGCCTTTGTGCCCATGCCCGGGACAAGTATTCCCTGTCTCCTGTTGCCCACCCCCTCCTCGGCCTCTCTCCTGTACGCAGCACATCCTGAGCAGGGTACGACAGCGGTTCTCAGCTGGGAATATTTGCAATGTTTTTGGAGACAACTTTTGGTTGTCATGGGGTGATACTGCTGGCATCTAGTGGACAGAGACTGGGGCTACTGCTGCAAACCCTACTTAATTCAGGATGGTCTCTACAACAGATCCACTCCACCAAAAATGCAAATAACCTCTTAGAAAAACCCTGAGCTGAGGCCAGGGTAATGACCAGAGGACTGACTCTCTCTCTCTCTCTCTCTCTCTCTCTCTCTCTCTCTCTCTTCCCCCTTTCTTCTCCTTCTCCCTCTGAACTACACCACCAACTCAAAACTGATTTTTTTCATGTGGGGGATGGGGTAGGGGAGAGACAGGGTCTTTCAAAGGGCTCTACCTGTCTGTTCTTACTATGTGACTCAGGTCAGCCTTGGACTTGTGTCAGTCCTCCCATGTCCGCCTCCCAAGTGCTACACTTACGTGACTGATCCTGTCCAGTGCCAAAAGATATGTATTATAAAAAAAAAAAACCCTGTGGTAGTTAAGTGTGGTCATATACACTTGTAATCCTAGCACTTGGGAGACTGAAGCAGAAGGATCACTGTAAGTTCAAGACCAGCCTGGGCCACATAGAGAGGAGACCTGCCTCAAAAAATAAAGGCCATTAAATCCCCAAACCTGTGGTAACATAGAACTTATCTTTGCAGTCATTTCTTTTTTTTTTTTTTAACTTTTTTTTTAATTTTATTCAACTGTGTGCATGTACGTGTGTATGTGCGCTCGCATGTGTGTCTGTGTGTGTTTGTGTGTGTGTAGAACCACGGACGAACTGGCGAACCATGGATGCCTCCACCTCCTTCTGCCCTGGGATTCACAGGCTCCGCCCTACCAGGACCAGAAGCGCAGGCCGCCCCCGCTTCCGCCTGGCGTCTATACGTGGAGATCTGGGATCAAACTCAGGACCTTCTGCCTGCAAGGCGGAGGCTTAACCCCTGAGCCACCTCTCCAGCCCCTTCTTTTTTTTTTTTTAACCCCAGCTGCCCCCTCTTTTTTTCCACCCCAGCTGTCCCCCCTATTTTTTTTTTTATTTTTATTTTTTTATTTTTTTTTTTTTTGCAGTCATTTTCAAGAACACACTAAGTACATGCATGTGGTCGCCAGCATATCATCGTCACCCATCTCCAGAATCTCTGTCAACCCACATGGAAGCTGCTCCCCATTAAACAGGAACTCCCCACCTGATACTACATTCTCCTTTCTGTAGGAAAGTTCCTCTCTGAAGACAATGCAGAATTATCTCTCCTGACCCACCCTTTGGGGAATCTGGTGCTAGGCCCAGATCTCTGCAGCCTTAGCCTCACCCTCTAGCTCACAAAGCCCCTACCACACAGTTGGCAGATGTGGACAGCTGCCCGTCCCAGCCTCGCCCTGAGGATGGGGCAGAGCCCACTGCAGCGTTCACTCTGGTCCCTGGGCAGCGTGTCACACTTGTTTACCGAGAGCTTTTTTACTCTCTCTCATTAAATTCAATTGTGCGTGTATGTGTGTGTGCGCGTGTGTGCATGTATGTGTGTGTGTGTGTGTGTCTGTGTGTGTAGAACCACAGATGAATTCGGGAACTACCATGGACGCCTCCACCTCCTCCTTGTTTATTCTGCCCTGGGATTCACAGGCTCCGCCCTACCAGGACCAGAAACGCAGGCCGCCCCCGCTTCTCCTGGCGACTATACATGGGGTCTAGAACTCAGGACTTTCCGCCTGCAAGGCAGAGGCTTAACCCCTGAGCCACCTCTCCAGCCCCTACTCTCTCATGTTTACTGTAATACTGCAGTGAACTTGGCCTTATTTATCTTTTTATTTCTCTCCACCTCTGTCTCACGAGCACCCAACACAGGACCTGGAATCCATTTGTTTATAAAACCAATAAACTTAATTATCCTATTGATCCTGAGACAGCAAGTGGCATCCTTACTTTTTTCTAGGTAAGATGGCACAGAGGGGGTCTCAGGTTAGGCCTCCATCCCCTTCCCTCTCCCCACCCCCGCAAAGCTCCCAGGGTAAGCCAGTCACAGAAGAGCCTTGTGAAGGGCCACTCGTCCCTGACTGAGACTCAGGAAAAGCTTCTATAAGTTGCAGCCGCCATAGCCTTAAAAAAGGCGGCCTCTACTTCCGTTCTAGAAGCCAGGCGCAAAGCAAGGAGCTTTCTCCAGGGACCAGTCCAGACCCAAACCAGTTCCTGTAACCTCACTCCTACCCACTTAGCTACAGTGGACCCCTGACCCTTCCTTCTCCCAGAGGAGGCCATGTCTCCAGCGGGCAAGTGCTCACCGTCCCCGCCGGGCAGGACGGCACTGCTCTGAGGGTTGTGGCTATAATGTTTATACACAGAAGCCCCAAATCACTTAGGAGGGGGCAGCAATGATATGAGGGAGATGGGGTCTGGATTCTGAAGTGGGAACTTAGGTAGTTAACTCCTTCTTCTTCCTCCCCTGCCTCTTCTACCGGCAGCCACCAGGAACTCCTCTTGCCTTCTGGAAGCCTGCTAGTGTGTGCCTTTAAGATTTCAGGGTTCATCCGGGAACCCTGGCTTGTCATGGGCCTTTGATGATCACACGCGCGCGCACGCGCACACACACGCACACTCACAACACCACAAGGTCCGCCCCAGCCCAACAGATCAGCCACTAGACAATAGGCGCCAACTGCCTCAGTGGTGGCAGAGCTGCGTGTGCCCGAGCAGTGTAAACACGGGCATACCAACAAGTTCCCGGCCAATACCAGCTGCTGTTCCAGGCTCCCTCCAGCTCCCCAGATCCTGCAGGCCCATCACCCCCAGCCAGCCTGGATTTTTCCAGGTTGACTACTCTAGTTTCAGGAAGCAGCCGAATGTCCAAGTACGCAGGGCAGCCCTGCCCCCAAAGCATTGGCACTAGGCCACCTCTACCCGCCCCTCGGCTCTTCCTGCAGCCCCTTTCCCTGGCACTCCTCCACCACAGAGCTGCTTGAAGCCGGAAGCGGCCTGTGATAGCAGAGAGCCAGGCAGGCCCCTGTGCGCTCCCACAAACTGTTCCCAAAGTGCCCCCCCAGTTGAGCCATCGCTGGAGTAAATGGAGTCATGCTTTGGAACCAGGTGCTCCCAATTTCCTTTTTCCCTGTGGAACAGTCACCAGTGGGGGAGCAGACAATAGGCCCAGTGACCAAAGAGGGCTATTCTCGACCCCCTGGCCCCAACCTGAG